>JBBBDQ010000502.1:2442500-2710420 GCA_037127315.1 Ascarosepion bandense | reverse complement strand
TACAGAAAATATCGGAGGATGCCAAAAATTGGTTAATATTAAACGGGATAATTTATGTATTGAAGAAAAGAGTATTGCCCAAATACATAAAGTAAAGCAACGTGCCTACAAAGAAGACCATACTTCAAATCATGAGGCAACAATAACCATGCTACATGTAAGTGCTATTTTAGAAATAAAATGTTTTGAATGTGCGCAAAAGGGGCACAAGACAGTAATGTGTAAAAAGAGAAATTATCGAAAGCCTAAAAGGATAAATACTGTTTTATCTAAAAAATGTTACGAAGGATTTCGGTACAAGAAAGTACGGAGACATTAAATTAAATGGTCGAAATATCACTTGTTTGCTTGATACCGGGAGTGACACTTCCACAATTGACGAAAATACCTTTAGAAAAATAGGCCGATCAGAGTTGAAGAACACTAAGAAAATTGCGAGAGGCATTTCGGGTAACAAGTTGAAATTCAAGGGTGAATTTTTCGCGAAGGTAGCATTCGACGGCAAAATCCACAAAACTAAAGTCTGTGATTTCAGGAAAAAAATGCAAATGTATTTGGCATTGATTTGATTGTATTATTTAATTTATGGGAGAAACACATGAATACGTTTTGGAAAATAAATGCGTCGAATATAGGAAAGTCTAAACAGACCGAAAAATTTGTGAAAGATTTGAAAAATGAATTTACTGAAGTCTTTTCGGATGAACTTTGTTGTTGTACGCAGACAGAAGCGAAATTTGAACTAAAGGATAATATTAAACCTATATTCAAACCGAAAAGTTCTTTGCATCGTTAGAGACGATAAATAAAAAGAGTTAGACTGGAAGAGAAAGGAATAATTAAGTTAGATTACTTTGAGTGGGCATCACCTACAGTCTACGTAAAAAAGAGAAATAAGAGTTTGCTTGGACTTCTCAACTGGACTGAATGAATGTTTAAAGGATCACACGTATCCACTCCCCACACCGGAGGAGATATTTTCAAGGTTGAATGAGGGCAAAATCTTTTCGAAAATTGATTTGTCAGAAGCTTATCTATAAGTCAAGGTCGAGGAGGAATGTTCGAAATATTTAACCATCAACACTCATAGAAGATTGTATAGGTTGAAACGTTTACCGTTCGGTTTGAAGGTAGCACCAAGTGCATTTCAACAAATTATGGATACGATGTTGTCGGGCTTAGATTATGCAATGGCATACTTGGACGACATATTAATAAAAGTGAAAATGTGGAAGTACATAAAATTCATGTCCGTGAAGTTTTCAAAAGAATTAAAACTTATGAATTCAAGGTAGGACTTGAAAAGTGCGAGTTCTGTATGGATAAGATCGAATATTTAGGCCAAATAATTCTTCACAAGGGAAGAAAACCTAACCCAAACAGAATGGAAGCGATAAAAAATATGTCTACTTTGGAGAACGTGACGAAATTAGTAATTTCTGGGACTTGCAAGTTACTACAATTTATATATTCCTAATATGCATGATTTAAGAGCACCATTAAACAAATTATTTGAAAAAAAAATGGTGTTGGTCAAGGGAATGCGACGAAGCATTTAAAAAAAAATTAAAAAGTGCTTGTCGGATTTAGCTATAGTGCACTTTGATCTAAATAAAGAATTGTAGCGACGGATGCGAGTGAATATGGCATAGGAGCTGTTCTTTTACACAAATTCGAGGATTGCGTAACAAAACCTATTGCTCATGCTTCGAGAGCGTTGCTTCCAGCGGAAAGAAATTATAGTCAGATAGAGAAGAAAGGGCTAGCTATAATTTATGCAGTGAAGAAATTTCACAGATTCGTTTATGGAAGATCGTTCGTGCTACAAACCGACCATAGACCCTTATTGTCGATTTTTGGGTCGAAAAAAAGGAGTACCTACTCATTCCGCAAACAGATTGCAAAGATGGAGTGTGATTTTATTAAATTAGAATTTTAAGATGCAATTCATTCCGTCTAAGGAAATCGCTCACGCGGATTGTCTTTCGAGACTAATTCCAAAAAACCCTGAGTTGTTGGAATAAACAATGATAGCAGCGTTAAAAGAAGAGAAAGAACTTGCGGATGTACTGGTGAACACCGTTAGTGAATTACCGGCAACGCTGGAGGAAATTAACAAAATGGCGAAAACTGATGATTACAGCTCAAAAATGATCAAACAAGTGAATGGGAATGAGAAAAACAAAGGATATAAAATATCACCATTTTCAATTTGCAATGAAACACTACTGTATGCTGAAAGAGTGGTAATTCCACGTGTTCTATGTAAGAGAATATTAAAAGAACTTCATTTAGTCATCCGAGTATATCCCGAATGAAATCATTAATGAGGAGCTATACATACTGGCCTAGGATGGACCAGGACATTGAAGATTTGGTGAAGCATTGTAAAGACTGTCAGTTAGCAGCAAAATCACCACCTATAAAAACTCAGCCAAAAACAGATGTGCCGTGTTCACATGTTGACTATGCAGGACCGTTAAAGGGAGACTATTACCTAATTATTGTTGATAGTTATTCTAAATGGCCTGATGTTTACAGATTTAAACACCCGACAGCGGCAAATACGATAAAGGCGTTAAACGAAGTATTTAGCCATCTGGGGGTACCAAACATAATTGTGAGTGACAACGGAACTATGGTTACAGGAGCTGAATTTAAAGGTTGTGATTCGTTAGCAATCGAACACATAACCACGCCTACGTATAACCCGAGATCGAATGGATTGGCAGAAAGGTTTGTCGATACGTTTAAAAGAGCTATGAGAAAAGCTAATGGGATCGACACCGAAGACAAGAATATCCAAACATTTCTGATGGTTTATAGAATTACGCCGAATCATAGCATTAATGGAAATTTGTCACCTGCTGAAGTCATGTACGCGAGAAAGATTCGATCAATATTTGATAGGTTGTTACCAAAAAAAAAAAAGTTTTATAAAACTGAACTCTGATATAAAATCTTTCAAAGGAGACAAGGTCTTCTTTAAAAACTATCGGACTGGAAAGTGCTTTTTGGGAAGACAGTTTAGTAATTAGAAGAATCGGGAGATTCATTTATATCATTAAAGGAGAGAAACCTGTCTGTAAAAGACACATAAACCAATTGAGACACCAATACATCGAAACCGTTATAAATGACCAAGAGATACCAATGGAGGTAATGACACATTCCAGATTAAACCACCCACTAACATTGAAGTACCTATGGAAGTAAAACCTACACAAAGAATTACCGATTCTCCTAAAAGTGAAGACACAGGGACTAACAGGAGAAAAAGTAACAGAAAAGGGAAAAGGACTAAACGTCTATGTCCAGATCCTAAGAGAAAAAATATTAAGAGCAAAATTCTAGGAAGAAGTTAGCTCGCGGGGAAGGTATTATAGTGGAACATCCTGTCATCCCTCGAGAATGGAATGCTCTACTTTATAAAAGACGGTAACGAGTGGTACGAATATGGAAAGGTCTTAGGCATTCGCCTGACTGCTCTATGACACTGTCAGCTCTCTGCCTTCGGGTAGAGGGCGCTCTCTGCATCCGAGCAGAGAGCACAAACCCAGTCGTGGTTCCGCCGACTGGGGAAAAATAGACAGATTTTTTGGCCCGGCTATATGGCCGGGAATACCCACTATAAAATGACCATGTGTCACATCTGGCCTTGCGTGGGAAGGCTAGTAAATACAGGAAAGGTCTTAGGCGAAGGCATTCACTATTCGATAGTCGATTCCGCTCCAACCCGTTGCTTGCCTATTTTTGTATTATTGTTAATTGTACCTTAGTACAATAAATCTGTATTTCTTATTTCTGGTGTGGAGTTCCATTTTTCAACTGATCTTTTTATACTGTATTCCTTTTCGGGATATATCATTTGTAAAGAAAAGTTATTTTTCGGTTTTAAAAAAATCTTGCAAAACTAAAATATACATAACTAAATCCGCTGCTAAGAAGGTCGGTTCTCTTTGCAGAGCCAGGAAGTTTTTTTCCGTCTGAAACAATCCTACGCATATACAAATCTACCATCCGCCCGTGCATTGAATACTGGCCCGTGCATTGAATACTGCTGCCATATCTGGTCGGGTGCTCCTGCTATTCACCTAGAGGTTCTTGACAAAATCCAACTGAGAATATGTAATGTGATCAATCTCGACTTGGCAGCTCAGATACAGTCACTTTCTCACCGGCGCAATGTGGCTTCCCTGTGTCTCTTCCGCAAATATTTTCACGGATTCTGCTCAGATGAACTTAGCTCACTGGTACCCCCTATATATGAATTTCCTCGAGCCAAAGATTAGCAACTAGGTCCCATCCTTTTACTGTGAAACCAATAATTTGTAAACGCAAATTCTACTCCATCAGTTTCTTTTCTCGCACTTCCCGCCTGTGGAATTCCCTTCCGTTTACTTACTTTCCCGACAGCTACAATCTTCAAGAATTCAAATGTAAAGTCAATAGTCATCTCCTATCTCACTAACTTGCATCCTCTCTCTCTTGTTCCTTTCCCGTCCACTCCACTCTCATCAGTATTCTCATCCTTCTCTTATCCTCTTCCTGACAACCCCTGTAACCTGTCACTCTTATAACTTTCCTCCTATGTAACCACTGCACAACAGTGGCAGTAAAATGCCTTGCTTGGGGCGACACGATAAAAAAGTCTTGAAAGTTTCATTAAAATCCCAAAAATTTCGAACGTGTTAGAAAGGATTTTTTTTAATCTTTCTTTTTAATAACATTAACATTTTGATGGAAAGATTTCATTTTTAAGTTTGGGACCTTTTTTTCTTAACACTATGCTGTTCTTTTCAGCTTATTAGTGGCGGTCAGTCAGTCAGTTAAGTGCCATACGTGATACACGCTTGGGCGATCATGTCTCGAAAGAGACATGACTGATTGGGCAGAAGATTATCCCGCAGTAGGTTGCCATTGCTTTCTGCGGTAGACTGGTTGCCGACCAAGGCTATAGAACCCAATCTGTCCTGTTATTTAACCCATAACTGGAAGGAATGGGCGGATACCTTTCCCAAGGGTATTTGCGCGTAAGTGAATGAAATGAATTCGGGTGGAATTCGAACTCGGCTTCCCGATTTCTCGTTCACGAGCCGATATCCAATGCACCAGTGGCGGTACCTATTCTAATAACTCCGAGAGTTTTTTTATGTACAATTTACTGTTGTTTTTTTTTTGTTTGTTTTTTTTTCGCTCCACTGTTCTTAATCACGCTAGGCAGAAATTATAAATCGCGTCGATAATATCTGTTGCTTCATAACTTGAAGCATGAAGACATCAAACTATGATTGTCACAATTTATAAACATTACTGAGTATTATTTGTTGAACGTCTGACAGATGATTCGATATGACAGTGTAGTATTTCATAATTGTGAAAAACAACAATTCAACTTCATATTTTCTAAATTTGTGCTTATTGTCTTCTCAATATTGACATGTTTTTCTTTTATTTGCATAAATTCAATAAATTACTCTTTCGCTTCTACTTTTTTGTCTCAAAACCAACAACAAATCAAATCAGTTAAACTAATTGATGAAAATCGACTAAATCAACTGTCGAGACAAAGGTAATGCTGTCATATTTATTTCTACGAATTGCTGGCAAATAATAATTTTACACATGTGAAACCGTGAGATTTATAAACATATTTGGGATTTCAGAATAAACATATATTGTTAATATTAACGTATTCCTGTTTTTTTTTTGTTTTGTTTTTTTTACGCTTTCTAAAATGATCCCTGTTGCGAGAGTCACATTTTTATTGCGTGGTGTGGACGGTTTTTCCGTAAACATTTAATTGCACATTTGTACCACAAATGTTGGTGGACTCATGTGAGTCCGGGTAAAAATAAAGATAAAAATGGGATTTAAACAAACTACAATTAATGCGTGTATTAAAAAAAGATAAATGATATTAACGTGTACAGAGTTTAAATTAAAAAAAATAAGAAAACTAAAAAGGTATTAACTATTAAGAATTATGTGTGTTGGGTATGTTACACGTGTTTGGGTGTGTGCAAGAGTTCAGTCGTCAGTTGCCCGGGGGATGGAACGTTTGCCAGCTTTTTCTACGCCTGATACATCTTTGAGCAAAAGAAAGAAAGATACTAAAGAAATGTGTTTATTCTTTTTGTAGAGCTTAAACAGCGTCTCATAATGGACGTTTTGGCGAATCTGAGTGGGGTAACCACATTTCTCATTACTGGATTATACTTTGATCATGACTTCAAAAATGTTAAATGTTCAGGCTTTCTCGTTTGAAATTATGTCTTCAGTCTGACCACAAAATTCAAGATTCCGAGAAAGTGAACATTGGTATACTAACCAGTAAATGGCACAGTACATATGTCCATTTTCTTGTTGAGTTTCCTTCTTTCCCTCTTCTTTAATGCAATTTAGGAGACGAACTCGGTGCTTAAATTGTTTCCAAGCAGGAAATGACTCACAAGCAGCAAGGTTCTTTGGACATTGTTACTCTACTGTTTCTGGTTTTAAAGGAGCCTCCATGACTGTTTAAGCAGCAGGATATTAAAATATAGGTATACCATTGGGTATCAGGTATGCTTGAATTGTAAACAAAATTAAGATAGACTGCAGTCTATATGTCGAACAGATTTTAAACGTTGTTCATTATCAAAAATATGTACGCTTTTTAAAAGAGCCAAAGTTTGAATCTAAATTTTAGGTTTATTGAAATATTATATTGATTTTTATTATTGTAATTTGAAAATTGTTATTTTACTTACATTTCATGAGACACAATTTCCAAAACACAATCAAAACTGTAAAACGATACTCGTCTCACTTGTACATTTTTTCATCCAAAATAAGATTTTCACCACTTTATCCTAACAATAGTCCTGGGTATGACGATAAACTACATTCGGCAGTAAGATCTCTGATCGGGAAATTAGGGGTTTTCAGAAGACTGAAACTACCTCTTAATTTCTGTTGTTCCCAGGCCCACCCTGATCCGGTGTACTAGCATGTTAGGGCCACAGCTATGGGCAAATAGTGAGTCCCCAAACAAAAACAAAACACTATGAAATTATAAAAAAAAAATATAAAAATTACTAACGATACATTTTAAAGTGAAATGACCAGCAATACATTTTATCTGTAGCTGGAGGCATTTAATTGCATTCAAAATATATTTAGTTGAAGCCATAAAATTGTGTTTAAAGTTTTTAGATTTCAGCAATACCCCAGAGGTTGATATGCCGCTAAGCAAAATTAACGCTTTCATGACATTAATCCATATTTTGCTGGAGTCCATACCATGAACTTTTCAATCACTCAATCTCTCACGCAAGTGGTGAATTTCCCCACGTGTTTCCCTAATACCCTGTTGAACTCTGCTCACTGCTAGATCTTTGTTTCACTTCTATCCCTGATTCCTGCCATGTCATGCAGCTCTGCCCTCTTGGCATGATCATGCCGTGGTTTCCATTAATATCTCCTTCTACTCTTCCTCCTTCCAGGAACCTTCTACTAGCAGAATATCTTGCTTCTATCAAGGAGCAGACTGAGATGCGTTCCGCGACTTCCTTTGTTATGTCCCTTGGAACAAAGTTTTTAGTCTTCTTGTTGAAAACAATGCATCCAAGGTCTCCTCATGCTTTTATCCATTCCAGGAAGTTCCGTCTTAAGTGTCATTCTTCCCCTTCTTTCTCTCCTGTTTGCTCGGTCGACATTGCCCGCAGGAAACCACTTCTTCCGGCTTTACCGGAGTGACGCATCCGAGCCTGAGAAGAGCCTTTTTGTCTCTGCTCGCAATAAATGCAAGCGAGTCCTAAATGATGCTAAGCTGTTGTTTACTAATAGAAAGAAGCAGCGTATACCATCCCGCAAGTTTAGATCTAAGGACTACTGGCGACTTTATAAAAGTGTGCTGAACAACAGCAAACCCTCGATCCCATCACTACTCGATAATTTTGAAATTCTCACATCCACTGCGGACAAGGCTGAGTACTTTTCTCGCAAATACTCTTACAACTTCACACTTGACTCATCTGGAGTACTCACACCAGACTTCCCTCCTAGAACTGAGGCCCAACTGAGTGATATATACATAACCCCTCTCTAGTCTCTAACATTATTTCTAAACTTGATTCACATAAAGCAAGTGGATGTGACAGTATACCAGTCATCGTCGTTAAGAAATGTGCCTCTTAACTCTCTACTGTCTTCTCCAAACTATATAACTATTGCCTTGCTGCTTCTTGCTTCCCTGCTTGTTGAGAGTCCTCTTCTGCAGTTCCTGTCTTTAAAAACTCTGGAGAGCCTTCTGAGCCTTCTGACCCTTCTAATTATCGACCTGTTAGCCTCTTACCGCTTTTTGGCAAAGTGTTCGAGGCTATTATCAATACTAAAATGACCTTCCTGATCTAATCAGTTCCCAGGTTGGCATCTATGCAGATGACACCACCAGCTACTCTCGTCTCAATATGAAATCTGCTAGGGCTGACGAAGTAGATCTGGCTTCTGTTCTTGGGAAAGACCTTCAATCTGTGATGGATTTGGGGTAAGAAATGGCTCGTAAATTTTAATACTTCCAAAACTAAGCTGCTCTTTTTTAACCATCATAGAGAATCTCTCCTACATTCCATTAATATATATCACACTAGTCTTCCTGAAAGCAATACACAGCGCCTCCTCGGCCCCACTCTCTTAGTCGACCTCAAATGGAATAGATCGAATCAATAGCCACATCCACTGCTAAGAAGGTTTGGTCTCGACAGAAATCATCTTGCACATTTATAAATCTACTATTCGTCCGTGCACTGAATACTGTTGCGATACTGGTACTCCTGCCGTTCATCTCGGGGTTCTTGACAAAATCTAGAGGAGGATCTACAATGTTGTTGGTTTCGATTACGCTGCTCACCTTCCTCACCGACAAAATGTGGCTTTCTCCTGTCTTTTCTACAAGTATTTTCACGGCGTCTGATCTGACGAACATTATTCCTTGTTGCCCCGCCCTCATGAGTTAGAGTAGCAACTAGATCATTTTTTTTCTGTCAAAATAGACAAATGTAACTGCTAATTCTACTCCAGCAGTTTCTTTTCTTGCACTTCCCACCTATGGAACTACTTTCCCTATGTTTGCTTCCTTGGTAGCTACAATCTTCAAAGGTTTAAATATAACGTCAAATGCCATCTTCTATCTCTGTGACTCCATCCTCTCTCTTACTCTTTCTACAAGATCATCTGTACTGTTTTCTTTTCTATCTCCCCTCTCCTCTCATTGTAACCCCCTACACACCAGTGGTAGTACTGCCTTGCTTGGGGTGAAACAATTACATATAAAAAAAATATATATAATATCCTACAATTTCTGGAAGAAATCAAACTGCATTCTAAAATATAACTTAAAAAAACTACAACATAAAACACATATCACCGCCTTAAGTAATTATGTCCACACAAATCTGTATATACTCAAAGGCGGAGTATAATCTACCATGTATTTAATTGTGAAAGCATAATAATTTATATTTTTATTACTTCAAATCTTCCAAGAAAATTATATTTCGGTATTATATGACCCATAAGGAGTTGATATGCCGTTAAACAAACAAATCAAATCATTATCATAACGAACCTCTCTTGATGACCTTCTAGCTCTTTATTAGAGAATGAGATAACAATAGTTCTTTACATGTATTGATGGTGCTTGGTGTGATTTTCATTCCTTAAATTGTATCTATCTTCGTAAGTTTCGATATAATCTTTGCCAGTGTTTAAAAATGTATAGGTCAACCTGGGCTTCTTATAAGCTTGGTCCATAATTAGCGCGGATGATATTTTTTATGTTTTAGCTTTATGTCTCTGCTGGTTTTGTGAGATAGCAACTGATGTTTCAGTTCCTATATTTACTGAGATGTTTCCGTTTTCTAGCGTAAAAACATTTAATATTTTGGCTTATTATTTAGGAAGTGTCAGACAGACCTAGCTTATTTCTTATTTACTGTATTTTTCGCGGTAGAATTATTTGTACGAAGTTCAACGTAATCGTTTACGTGGGTCACCTCGAGCGTAATACTTACACAACAATTTGGCCAAGTTATTCCTTCTTGTTGCATCTTCGGTTTCCCCAGCATCCTTTATCGAATTTTTATATAACTATTGTTTCGCTTCTACAATATTTTCTCTATTTAATATTTATTTTGAAGAACCTGATTGGTCTGAGGTTACTTTTAGAAACAATCTTCTTCTATATGCTCATGACTCTCCACAACTTCTTATCGTTTGTAGCACTTAGCAAGTTTTGTATTTTCCTATCTTTTCTAATACCTGTATTGCCAACCGTTTACGCAAGCTCGTTTACTTGGTTATTCACTGCTTTCCTATGTCTCTCTTGCATTAAATATGTTGTCACGAGGAGGCCGGTATCTATGGTGAATGACCCTCTCCAAACATTAAAACTGATGGAATGACGCAGCAAAGGATAACCAGAACACGGAGATAAGATTATGCCAAATTTATTAATGGCAAAATCAAAACTACAAGTAACAAATGACATTTTTTCATTCTAAATTACCCGGATGTTTGTGCTGGAAGTTATCATTTTTTTTCGCCTGAAAAACAGTGCAGCGGAATAAGACTTAAGGTCCGTGTGAGGATGCAGTCGGAGGCAGTCTGTTAGAGCTAGCTAGAGGAGCAATGGTTGAAGATGATGATGGCTAGCAAGCGGCCGTTGTGGTTGACACTGCTGTTGATAGCTGTGTCGAAAGGGCTGGTTCGGTGGCTGCTTCTGCAATTGCTGGCTGTGTTAAGGGTTGGTTTTGGCTTCTGTTGCTGCTGGCTGTGTCAAGGACTAGTTATTGCTGCTGGATCAGATACTACTCAATCATCCTCTTAACCCGGGTGTAGCGGACATTTTTCTCCTCCCTCCTCTCTCCCAGTTTCGTTTCTGTGTGCTGATTTTATGATGAGGGGATGTTACAACATTAATGGATTTAATGCTACTTCTGGTTGCGAATGTGCAATTGTAAAGTAATTTTAAACCACAATATATAATACAACTGAACTTTGCACAACACAGAGCAGATAGGAAATAGTATTTGCTTTGAATGACCATTGAAAAATATCAGAGAAACGACTCAAAGACCTATAATAATATCAGGCTACAATAATGTCCTATGAGTGTCAAATACTCTAAGACTTCTTTTCTCATTGTCTACCCGATAGATTTCAATTGTCTCTTCCTGATTCGGAATATAAGTGTCTATTTTTGTTTCCATTTTCTCAAAAACAGTCTCGTTACTTACATGCTTAATCCATGGGATTCATCGCATCCTTCTTTAGAACCATGTTTCTGTTGCTTCAAGTCTCTTCTTCATATGTAAGGAGATTGTTCAACATTTACTGCTATATAGGAGAACTGATATTACGTAACAGTTCAATTTTAGGGCTTTGTAAAGGGATAGGTGCGCAATTACTGGTGTTCTATCCGTATATTGTGTTGCCAACTTTTTCACAGGGGTAATCTTTGTGTCTACCAGTTACAGGTTTGAACAGCTTCCTTTGCTGCAGCCAGCATCCCTCACGCCTTTGAAGTCCCAGAGGAGTTCCTCATGAATGTCATTAACATTGAGGTAAGTTGGCAGGATTCCTTCTCTCCTATACTCTGGAATTGATGCAGGGAGTGAAGGATTGATTTCAGACGTGCTGGACAATCCTTCTCCAGCACGCACCCCTCCACCTCACACACTCCCTTGTGTGATGCAGTGGGAGGCTGTCCTTTTCTTCTTCTATGTGCCTTGTCCTTTCAGGACGTAGGCGATCATGGCCTTCCACGTCTCCCGATCCCTGGTGACTCTTAGCACGCTTTCTCATGTTACACCACGCAACCTCTGCTCAGGCCCTTCAAATATGTTATCTGCTGCTTTCCCCTGTCTCTTTTCCCCTCTATCTGGCCTGTTAGTATCAGGGTCTCCAAGCCCTCCTTCTTCATTGCATGTCCCAGGAACTTTAGCTGTCTTTTCCTGATACTCAGTATTGATTTCCTTTTCGTTTCCATCCTTTCCAAAACCTCATCATTGCTCACATGCTCGATCCATAATATCCGCAGTATCCTTCTGTAGAACCACATTTCAGAGATTGCTTATTTCTTATACGGTGATGGATAGGTCTTGTTCTTTTGATTTTTCAGGTGTTTCGGAGATGTAGAACCCATTCCACTCTTATTGTCCTCCTTGCATCTCCTACCCACTCTTTTCCTTTTTTATTTTTTTTATTTTTTTAGGTGGTGTTCGCAGAGGTTTAGGCAAGGGTTGTACCTCCACCTCATCTGGTTTTCTGGGCTGCTGCATTGGCTCCTTCTCTTCAGATGGCTTTTCTGATTCAGACTCTGGGGTTGGAAAAGTCTGTTTAGGCCTCCTTTTGCGGACGACCTCATTCTACATCTCTTGGTTAGCAGTGTCACGCACCGGGGCTGCCCAATTCACAGGTACCCTGGGCCTGGTTAATGAGCTTAGGCATTCTGCTGCCAGGTATCCAGGTCATTCTCTGTCGTTAACCAACGTAAATGTTAATTTTTATGCACTGCCGCCCTCGATATTCATGTACAAATTTTAAACCTTTTAATGGATGTGCGTTGTGGTATAATGGATAGCATTCGGAGAGTCGTGTTCGAATTCTAGTTGAATTTGTTGCATTCACTTATGCGCAAACACTCTTGGGAAAGATATGAACCCATTTCTTTTCTCTCCAGCTATTGATTAAATAAGACAGACTGGGTTCTGTAACTTTGATTAGCAACCAGAAAAAATCGCAACCTACTGCAGGAAAATCTTCAGCCTAGTCAGTCATGTATAGAAATAGACATGATCACCCAAACGTGTATCACGTATGGCACTTAACTGACTGAATTTATAAGAATGGCACTGGCTAAGAGTAGGTCCCATGTAGCATAGCTCCGCCTGTGTATATATTTAATGTACCTCTATTGTTTTTGTATAGTATTGGTGAGCTTTCCACTCCTGATATCCATTGTCACCAGAGATATTGTCCTTGGCTCTATTATTTCTAGTGTAAACAAGGATCTTATCCTCTTTCAAATACTCAATGTATTTTTGGGAACCTTTCAAAAGTTAATTTATCGGTTTTTGTAGATCTTTCTGTGAAGTCACTGTCTCTTAGGAATCTGTTCAGCCTCTCCTGGTCCAGAGATTAGCGTTGGCCATTCATTCTTTGTCTCATTATTAACCACTCCTTCTTGTTTCTGTTGTTCCTCCTCAGGTATCAAGGAATGGCAGCTAGAAGCTTCTCCTACTTCCTGCTTGGCATTAAGGTAAGGGGGGACATCCTAGTTTGCCCCGCCTCCCTGATATGAACAACTGACTTCTGTATTCAGTAAAATCTTCCCGCTGTATACCGTGTTCAGTCAGTTAAGTGCCATACGTGATACACGCTTGCGTGAACATCTCTCGAAAGAGACATGGCTGACTGGGTAGAAGATTTTCGCGCAGTAGGTTGCCATTACTTTCTGTGAAAGATTTTCCCGCAGTAGGTTGCCATTTCTGTTGGAAGGAGAAGAGACAGATTAATACCTTTCCCGATGGTACTTGCGCTTAAGTGAATACGATGATTTCAACTGTAATTCGAACTCGGCTCTCCGATTTCTCGTTCCGAGCCGATATCCACTGCACCAAAGCGCACACCCTGTTCACTGAGTCTAAGCATAAAATTCACTCCATCCAAAACAGATAATACACTTTAATCTTACCCAAAAGGCCAAGAAGCGATCTTATCTCAGCCGAAAGACCGAGAAGTAATGGCATTTTTCAGACGCACCGTATCGAACGATAGAAACTGAGTAGGGCATTTACCAAAAATCCAATTATGGTAATTTCAAAACGTCGTCTACTAAATTACTTTTAAATTATTATTAAGAGACATGTTCGTAAGACGGTAATTTGGCCATAAATAAATAGGGGAAGATGAAAGTGATTAACGTCTCCTTCCAATACCTCATAAATAATGAAAAGAGTAGAAATGATACTACTTGGTTTCAGTGATAAAATGAAAGAAAGAGAGAAAGGAAGATAGAAGTGTTTAACAGCTGTTTAGTGAAATTGAGAAGTTGTCAATTTCAAATCTTTTCATTTGTACCCACTTCTTAAAATAACGAACTGCATTCATGTTTATGATTGATATTGCAATATTTTGCTAAAGTTGTTAAACTCAAATATTTAACGATGCGACAGGGAAAATTCTACGGATATTCTATTGTCGTAAAATTCATCATGAGCTTATTTAATCATTAACTTAAGAGTTAAAAATTAAGATACATCAGAATATTAAATTGAAATTTCCACAGGCCTTTCTAGTTATTGTTCTATGTATGTGTTGTAGAGCAGCTGACACCCCTCTAGCGCTCTCAACGATGAAATGGTATGTGGCCTGAAATAGTTATATATATAAAGATTAATAGCAGTCAGAAATCCAGAGTGTCATTGATTTAAGGTGAAGACACTCAAAGATAGTCTATCCCGGGCGATGGGGAGTAGGTATTGCATAGAGATAGCATTCGTTAGACAGGCCTTGGGCCGTTTGGCTAGCAAGCGTTACGTGGTCAGGTAATTAGGAATAGGTTAAACAAGATGACGAACGAAACCGTGAGCATAGGCGCAGAATTGTGCAAGGAAGATATCCGTCGAGGTAGCGATCAAGATATTCGAGAGGTCAAAACTCCGGAGGGGTGTACTCTGAGGTCGACCAACTATATGTGCGAGGCGTTTAAGCGGTATTTCGAGAGCCGCTTTACCAAGGAACCTGGTTTTGTGTATGCCCCGAAATCAATAGAAATTTTTACTCGAGTGTCGAAAGCCCTTGCAGGTTATTTCTTGCGCCGACCGAAGTAGCTAGATGCGAGGGTGAGATCACGGTGGGCGAAGTTCACTTAACATTGAAGAGGGTCGGTAGTGGTAAGTCTCCAGGACTTGATGGTCTACCTTATGAATTGTACTTGAGGCTATCGTACATTTTTGTACCGATTTTGACAGTGGTGTTCAACAATTGGTTCCGGCAGGGGCCCGTCCCCGATCGGATTTCCAGGAGTGTGATCACGCTGTTAAAAAGGTCAAGGGTGTTGGAAGGAGGAACTTAGATGATTACAGGCCCATAATTCTGTTAAACACAGAATTAAATATTTTGGCCAAGATCCTGATGGAGCGTTTGCAGTCAGTCGTCGAGATTCTGCTGGAACCTGAGCAAACTTATGCTGTAAAGGGCCGAACAATTCAGAACAACCTGCACTTGATCCGCTCGATCATAGAGGGTGTAAAAGATGATGAGCAGGCAGCGCTGATCAATTTAGATCAGTCCAAGGCATTTGATAGCGTCGACTATCGGTATCTGGCTGCTGTCCTGAAGGCCGCCGGATTCAAACCCGATTTCTGCAAGTGGATCATCCTGCTGTATCACTCCTCCAGTGCTGTGGCGCAGGTAAACGAAAAGTGGCCGAGCGCTTTTGCCCTATCTCGGTCGGTTCGTCAGAGTTGCCTGCTGTCACCCCTATTTTACGCTTTGGTGCTGGATTCCCTTCTTGAAGTGTGGTTCGGGCCAAATCTCTAGAAGAATTGGTCGGGGGTACTGGCAAAGCTCGGAGTAACGGTCCAGAGGGCTTGGACAGCAGTTGTCCGTGAAAGGGAGGGCTGAGCCGTGTGTCTTTCCTATCATCTTTTACCGGTTGTCGGTACTCCCTATCTGTGATGACCATGTGAAGACGATCGAGCACTTGTTCACTCTCTTGTGGGATGGACGCAAGCATCAGGTCAATAGAGATGGCTGCTCCAAAGGTCAGTGTCAGGGATGGCTGGGAATGCAACATGTGATGAGTCATCGACACGCCTTGAGCTTGGCTTTTCTATGCCGTGCGTTGACAGAAAATTCTATTTTGGCGGGGAGTATTAAGGACGCCTTCCCTAGCCTTACTATCACTCGCCCACATTTCGAGGTTGAACGCTGACGTATGCCCCGAAATCAATAGAAATTTTTACTCGAGTGTCAAAAGACTTTGCAGGTCATTCCTCGGTTCCCTGACCTTTCTCGGCCTCGGAGGCACTTATATCCTATATTAATGTGTGTGTGTGTGTGTGTGTGTGTGTGTGGTGGGGTGTTCGTGACGAATAACCCTCTACGTAATCAGCTCTGTTTGTCGGTGACCGAGTCGTGCTCCTTTTGGTCTTGGGCGCCAGCGGCGAATTACCCCAGTAACCCTGTTTTCGCTTACGTAGCGATTGATTCAGATCGTGCTATCTCTCAATAACATGGCCTTCAGATGGGGTGGGGCGGATTTGCCTGACTGTCATCGGCGTGACCTTGGTTTAGAAGAAATGGCTGACGGCTCGTATCGCTCCCGAACAGTTCGTGTCCATCGATCTCGCGTACGTGTATCGCCCTCGTAATTCTGGGGTGAAACGGATGATGTTTTTGACATTGCTGGCCGTGCCACGAATGGTGATTTGGTCGACGCGGATGGAGAGAATCTTGCGATATGAACGTTATTCTTATCAGCATCTGATAAGATTCTTTGAACATCATCTCAAGATGAAGATCAGATCTGATAGAAAGCGTTTGATATCGACAGATTTTAGCAAAAGGTGGGTAAATGTAGCATGTCTGATTCGCGTGAATGGAGCCAGTCTTGATTTTCTTTTTTAAATTCCTTACGGGGTGGTTTCTTGTGAATCTAGTTAATGTGAGTAAATGTTGTTCCTAGCCTGTTCCCGGCTTTCTTTTTTGTTATGATCCAAGTCGAGATTCCAAACTTCCCCAGTTTGTTTTTGGCTCCACTTCTTTTTTTTTTTTTTTTTTTATCTTGACTGGATTAGTCTTTGATTTTCCCATTCCATTATTTATTTTATCCTCCCCCACTCCGTTAGCGATTGTGCTACTTGATTTCGCCGTCTATCGGAATACGGCAGCCACTCTGAATTTTTGTGTGGGTGGACGGTTCTTACTAACATTTGTTAAATTTTAGTTTTAATTTTTTGTGATATTTCAGTTTGTTTTTGGGTCATTCACCCCTCTCTCTTCGGCTCGGAGGGGGAAATCGGTGAGCCGAGTTCCAATTCCAGTCAAAGACTTTGCATTCACTTACGCACTGGTACCCTTGGGAAAGGTATTAATCCGTCTCTTCCCTCCAGTTATGGGTTAAATAACTGAGATCTGTTGTTCATGTGATCTGTGGCAGACGGCTGCACCGATTGTTTGTTATCAGCAGTTCCAAAAAGTGTGGATGGTGCTCCATAAGCCTTCACCACTTTAAACAATTATTTGTGTGGTTGTCTAATTGTGTTAGACGCTCATACGTCGAAATCTACGGGAGAGTCCATAATATATATATTATCAATTTTTTGCACTATTGTAAGAACTGCAACCTTGAAACTTCTGAATATCGTTTCTTATGTCTTTGTCTACGAGTGTATCAAATTTGATTAAAATCGGACCACTCCTTCTA
This sequence comes from Ascarosepion bandense, assembly GCA_037127315.1. Lineage (NCBI taxonomy): Eukaryota > Metazoa > Mollusca > Cephalopoda > Sepiida > Sepiidae > Ascarosepion > Ascarosepion bandense. Next base: position 2,692,944 of record JBBBDQ010000502.1, on the reverse strand, counting down.
TAACCCGATCTTTTCGATTATCGATGTTCGATATTTATCGGGGGTACCTCGACATAAAACTTAGCTAAGAACACTCGCAGATGCTTATAGTACAACTGTGTAAATTTTCAAGAAAATCGGTTCCGTCGTTTCGGAGTCTATAGGTAACGGACACACACACACACACACACACACACACACACACACACACACACACACACACACACACAAAGTTCCATTTATAAATAAGTTTAGATCTTCCAAAAATGACATATATTTTTCTGAAACTTTATTTTAGAAATATTAGTTGATTTCAAGTATAATTTAAAACAAATATTATTTATTAGTTTAAAATAACACAGAAATGCATTTTTAACCCAACAGTAGCTGTTTTGACGTGTTAACAGCCTGGTGACAGATTTAATGTTGTTCTACGAAGATTTATCTGTAAAGCATAATTGAAGAAAATGACGTGAGGGCCTTTTTTTTATATAATTTTGAAGTACTTCAAAAATTCGAAAAATATTCTCCGCAAAGTAATGTTTTATTGACTTTTAGAAATGTTACTACTTTAATTTTTTTTTTCTTACTATATTTATCATTCTCATTTTCTGATAATGTTGTCTCTGGTCGTCTGTACTTACAAATATCGATACGTTTATAGACATACAAAAAATTTAAAATTCTTTTAAAAATATTGGTGTTTGATGATGTGTATTAAGTCGTACCATCCATAATTAGTAAATATAGCTTTAGTTTAATAATAATATCATCTAAAAGGCAGAAATTAATACAGAATTTAAAAAGCTTAAAACAATGTTTTTTTTTCTAATAAATTTTTTTAAATAAAATAATTTTTGTAAAAATTCAATATTCATCGAAATTTTTTATTGAGTGTCCTTGATATATCTTATTTATAAAAACAATTAAAAGCTTTTCTAATTAAATAAAGCCATAGAATGTTACAGCCTATTTCTCCCACGTGTTATGACTTTTAACAAAAAGGGAGACCTTGACCTCGCACGCAAAAATAAGCAGCCAGAAAATGTTGCTGGCTACTGAACCCTTATCAGTGTCACTTTCGCCGAAATTATCCTCCATGACCCGGCGGGCAGGATCAAAATGTAGTATCTGTTGTCAGATACTCACTTTCTGCTCGCCTGCAGCACTCGTCACGTGTTGGCAAGTGGGTAGGTTTAGGAAGCAATGACCAGATAAGACTAGCTTTGTATCCAGTTACCGCGTAGGCAGGGGCTGAGTAATCTTTGACCAGTGGTCTGAGTGTACGCGCTCAGGTTCCCACGTTAAAAACCGACCTTGTGTCACAACTCGCTCCAGTGTGGGAGTAGTTTAAATCCCGACCAGCTTTGACAAGTATTGACTAATTTGACAAACAATGGCCAGCTAAGACTAGCTTTGTAGCTTAGTTAGCGCCTGGAGTACCCACTTTAAAAAACCTACATCTCGCCTCAATGAGGGAGGCTGTGTATATAACCTTCTTTGGCCCAAGAAGTAGGATCATAGTGTAGTATATGTTCTCGAATACACACTTTCTGCTCTCCGGCCACCCCCAGCTAGGCGTACGCTTCGTTTGCGAACCTGTTAACCTGCGGTTTGATTCTTGGAGCGCATTACGCTTTACTTAGCAGCCGATATCGCTTTAGGTTTCACACTGCTTTAGAGGTGGAACGGTCTAGTCCGCTCGAGATCCCGTTACCAGTTCGTGCCTTTCATACCAGACGCAGACCGGCGACGACGTTCCAGCCTGTGCTGCTTGTGCCACACGCCGACGAACATTACTGATGACTTTCCAGCCTGAGTCATTAACCAGACGACAACGTTCCAGCACCAGCCTAAGCTGATCCTGCCAACCGATGCCAACGATCGAGCCTTTTACGATTTCCTAGTATTTGCTCGTCGATATTATTATAATAAAATTGGCATTGAAATTGATTATCCTAATTGTTTTTGCTGTTTTCACATATACATAAGTTTGTTGCGGAGCTGAGAAATTTACCTTACCTCGGCTTCGAAACAAAATTACTGCATTTTTACTTTACTATTCAAAGCAGAGTTTCAATAAACAGTGTTTCTGTTTGACAAAAAGAAATTGATGATTTAAATTCCCCAAGGAATCTTGCTTTTAACTAATAGAACTATGAAGAGGCTGAAATTTTAATTTTTTGAAATTTCATAAAATTAAGTAAGTGGGGGTGATATAAAAAATTAACAAGATTTTCTAAAAAGAAAGTTTCAAAAATAATTTAATTCATTTGTGAATAAGTCTTAACAAGTTCATTAAAATCCGACAATTATTTGGCTTTTGAAAGATTTTCCAAAATAATGTTGTTAACGCCTAAAATGATGCTAAAAATTCCTAAATCTTTGGCCCACCCACTGACACACAAAAAAAGAATATTTTTAACCAAAATTACGAACATGCTAGAAAGAAAAAAAATAATAAAAATATCCACAAAATATTTTGGTCTTTCCTTTTTAATTATAACATTTTGACGCCACAACTTTGTTTTCATCAAGTTTTGGGGCCTTTTTTTTAAGCAGGGTATGCTTATTTTAAGAATGCTTTTGGATTTACCTATTAACAGGATGTTTTTTCCCCTGGAGAGAGTGGGAGAAGCGAGAATGTCAGCTTTCTTATCCTGAATATTGAAGAAGCCACACACTAAAACAAAACTCAAACAAAATTACTGAGTGAACTGAAATTTAAAAGGAATAAACATTTATTACAAAACAATAAAACAATATAACAAAATATATTGTTTTACTTTACAGAATAGGCTTGCACAAAAGATTGTCCTTTACATTTTTAATATTATTAGATCAAAATAAAAAGGCTCTTAAAAAGATTTATTAGACAATCTTCAAAAACTGGAAAAATACATTGAGAAGGTAATCCAAAAAATTTAAATAAGGTTGAAAATACTCTTTTAAAAAGGTTTACCCACCTAGTAGAAAATCGTAAAAAACAAAAACAAAAAAAAAACAAAACCAAAAAAAAAAACAAAAACAAAAAAAAAAAACAGACGGGAGTTTTGGTAATTCGATCTGTGTCACTGAGACCGTTAATTTTTTTTTTTTTTTTAGATCACAATCCTATTCAACGCGGTTTTAACTTCATTCATTTTTTTTTATCTGTTTGCTTCTTCTGTGAGAAACAGCCGAGCTTATTCACAGGTAACAATGAAAACTAGATTTTCCTTGTTTTATTTGTTTTTATTTTTTATCTCCAAAATGAAGGTTTCATCTCTACACGTCTTACTCTTCTGACTTGTTTGAAATTTTCGCTCCTTCTTAACTTTATCCGCTGATCCGTTTTCTTATATGAAAATCAAAGAGGCTCCAGATAGATAAATTTTAACTGACGTTGGTGGAAATCACCCTTTTCATTGGACAATAAATACAAAGGGTGTTTTTTTTTTTTAATTTGAAAAGTTAATTTTGAAACAGTTTGGCTTGACCGAATTATTTTCGACGGTTCTTTTAAAAAAAACCTAAATTTATAAACTCTTCGGACAAATGTAACACATCAAATATATTTTTTTATAAATCGTTTGGCTTTCTTTTAAATACATTTCTCCCCCACCAAAAATGTAAGTTGTATGGGCCTCGGCTATGTCTGTCAAATTGGTCTTGTGCCAAACACAACTGAAGTCCCTACAATTTGAAATATCAGAAGGTTGCAGGTTGGATGTTAGAATATGAAAGGATAAAATATTTCGTCTTGCATGTAAAATTTTATTAATTAAACAGAATAACAAATTGGTAAGAAGAAAATGTTCAAATAGAAAATTTAAGAAGTTAAATGTTCCATTGAAATTAAGACTTCATAGTTGATAGTAGCAGGATGTGTGTATGTAAAAAGATTAATCAGACTACTAATAAAGTCTATGTTCCTTTCACTTTTTGGTCTGCAAAAGAGTGAAAAGGAAAGTCAAGCAATAAAGAAGATTGCACTTATTGGACTTTAGTTTTTAAGAGTCAGTTGAAGTATCTTGTTTTTTGCTGTTTTCTTTGACGGCGTGTAAGTGAAAACGAAGAAAGGAAATTTTGAAGGAGGAAGAATGAATGTATGTCGACGAGGCATGACCGGGGAGGCTTCTTGAAATTTCTTTTGTTACATTGCGCCGAGGTCCTTTAGATTATCGCTCTCATATCGGACTGATTTGACCGGTCAAGGCGTGGTTAAGTAGTGGAATTTAGTCATGTGACTGGATCAAACGTCATACCCATTTTTTTTAGGTGTTAAGAAAAATTGAAAAATTAACATCAATTTGTTATTTCCTATCCAATCCAAAATCAAAAATCTTAATTTTCAGACTTTGAAAATTTGCCTTGGTCTGAAAATGTTTTCAGTCGTTCTGATCCATTTTTGCGGGTGTCCAATCTTACTTTTTGCGTTTTAGTTAATTATTGGATGATATAGGATTTGTATCCTACAAAGTGCGTAGTAGAGTGGGATTTTGTGGTTAAAATGAACAGTTGGTTTTTCCACGCCAAAAAATTAATGAAGGATGGTAATAACGAGGTAATAACGAGGAAACACACGGGTAGTTTTAAAAAAATAAGATAATTTATTTACGAATTTACACGCTTGAAAACAAATTCAGGAAAATTATCAATTTTTTAACGTCTGTAGTTTCAACGAATTGTCATAAAGAGGAAATGTTCATACAACAGATTAAATAATCTGATACAAAATAATATTCAAAAATGTTTAAAGCTAAGGTAAGAGAGATTGTTGCTAAAAGAAGGGATATACGTCTGAATACGTTCAAAATTAGACGAAGATAGATAGTTTGAGCCTAGGGATAACTGGACAAAAAAGAAGGCGGGTGATTCAAATGATCTTGGAATCCGTCGAGAAGGCCACCAGGTGGTTGTGGATAAATAGAGCTAATGAGTGGCCCAAAACTACTACAAAAACATGAGAATACCAGTACAACCAAGCATACCCAATCTATAACATCGAATAGCCCAAGTGAAGCCTTGATTAATTACCTTTTCTGGGGAACTTATATAATGCACGTCCTAAAGCTAGTAGCAATTCTTTTTCTTTCTGGGTGCGAGCCGAATACTGATCATATTCGTTTGTGTCGCCCATCGAAGAAGTTTGTTGCTTATTGAGACCCGAAACTAATGACATGGGAGCAACAACACTGACGACGCACCTGGAATCGGCACTTTAAGGTGTATTTTAATAATAATGAATAACTTAGCTTTCTTGGATTATTGAAATAAAATTGTTTAAAATATTAAGTTCTTGGTTAAGGCCGATAATATAATTGGCAAGTAATTAGACAGCGAAACTTTTCACATGACTTCAGACATTTTATATTTATTGCTGCAACAACTGTGGCACAAAGCCTAAGGGGAAATGGGGTAAGGCTGGTCAATATTAACTATCCTAGACCTAGCTAATCATATTCCTGACCCATTCTTTCATTACAAATGTTTTTACTGTCAACCCCAAAAGTTTATCCATCACCATTTAATCCTGCATATACCACAATACTACATATTCACAGGGAACCTACAAAAGCCCCCTGCATGACATGAAAAATTCCTTTATATACAATAGTTTAAATCTATACAGTTAAAAATCGATGTGAAATGAAATGGTGGTGGGGGTGGGGGGCTGAAACTCCAAAACGAAACTAAAATATAGAAAAATAATCAAACTAAAAATAAAACTAACATGTTAGTAGGACCCGTCCACCCAACAAAAATAGGTGTGGCCGCTGTATTCTGTCTTTAGACAGAATCAATAAGCTCATTCACTAACGGAGAAGGAAGGATAAAATAAATATTGAAGTGGGAAAATCAAAGACTGCCCCAGTCGAGATGAAAAACACAAGGGACAAAAAGCAAATTGTGAAGGTTAGGAATCTCGAGAAAAGAGAATACCAAGAACAGGCCAGAGACGACACTTATTCACACTAACTAGCTTGACAAAAAGAGTCTATCATAACCAAGAGATCAATGGAGACAAAATGTTCGGAATAGATATGAGCCGACATAGTCCCAGAACGGGAGCAACCGAGAACAATAGTAGAAGGCGTGCGAAACCGTTTCCTCTAAACCAAGGTTACACCGATGACAATTGGGCAAATCTACTCAGCGCATTATAAGAGATAGCACGTATCAATCGCCGTATCAATCGCCAGTTAAGCGAAATCTCCGTGTTGCTCTGGTAATTCGCCGCTGGCACCAAAGACCAGAATAAGCGCGACATTCCTCTCTTACTTTATTAATTTAAATTTTCTCATTTTATATCATAAAGGATTTCGTATAGGTTCGCTATTTTCTTTTCCATTTTTAAAAACTCAACAGCTAATTTCTGTGAAGACAAGATTTTCATTGATCTAAAGAAAATTTCACATAGGCTCGTTAATTTGTTTCCATTTTTTTCTCAGATCGATGGTCAATTTTTGTGAAGTCAAAATTTGCATTTGCTCAAAGAAAATTTCATATATGTTCGCGAATTTCTTTGCGTCTTTTTTTTCAGCTCACTCGAATTTGAAGGGAGTTATTTCATAACCACAATAAGTGTAAAAGACAAACCTATACTATGATAATGTTTATTTATAATTATCTACAATTTTCATTAATTATTGCTTTTAATTTTTTTAAAATCATATCGCTCCAAGCAAGGCATTTTACTGCCACTGTTTTGCAGGGGTTACATAGGAGGAAAGTTATGAAAAAGAGTGACAGTTCACAGGGGGCGTCAGGAAGTGGGTAAGAGAATGATGAGAATACTGATGAGAGTAGAGTGGACGGAGAAAGGAGCATGAGAGAGAGGATGCAGGTTAGTGAGATAGGAGATGACTATTGACTTTACATCTAAATTCTTGGAGATTGTAGCTGTCGAGAAAGCAAGTAAATGGAAAGGAATTCCACAGGCGAGAAGTGCGAGAAAAGAAGCTGATGGAATAGAATTTGCGTTTACAAATTATTGGTTTCACAGTAAAAGAATGGGACCTAGTTGCTAATCTTGTTGCTCGAGTAAATTTTTTAAATAGGGAGCACCAGTGAGCTAAGTTCATCGGAGCAGAAACCGTAAAAGTATTTATAGAAGAGACACAGGGAAGCCACATTGCGCCGGTGAGAAAGTGACTGTATCTGAGCTGCCAAGTCGGGATCTATCACATTACAGATTCTCCGTTGGATTTTGTCAAGGATCCCTAGGCGGATAGCAGGAGCACCCGACCAGATATGGTAGCAGTAGTCAATGCACGGGCAGATGGTAGATTTATATATGTGCAAGATTATTTCAGACGGGAAAAAACTTCCTGGAGAACCGACTTTCTTAACAGCGGATTTAGCTATGGATTCTATATAGTCATTCTACTTGAAGTCTGTTGTGAGAGTTAAGCCGAGGAGGCACAGTGTTTTGCTTTCAGGGAGACTAATCTGATCCATGCTAATGGGAGATAGGAGCGATTGTCTGTGATGGTTAATAAATAGCATCTTCGTTTTGGAAGCATTAAAATTCACGAGCCATTTCTTACCCCAGTCCACCACAGATCGGAGGTCCTTTTCAAGCTTGGCAGCGAGGTTTGTTTTCTCAGCCTCAGCAGATTTTTGATCGATGCGAGAGTAAACTGTAGTGTCGTCAGCGTATATGCCTACTTGGGATCTTGTTACATCTGGAAGATTGTTAATGTAGATAAGGAAAAGCATAGGACGTACAACAGAACCTTGAGGGACACCTGCGTTCGTATGATAGTATTGGGAGGCATGTCCTTTAAATACTACTTTCATTGTGCGATTTGAAAGGAATGACTGGATAAGGTCAAACAATTGTCAACCTCGCAGCTTGCGTAGAAGGCCAGCATGCCAGACTCTGTCAAACGTTTTGGAGATATCTAGGGTAACAGTTCGGGCTTCGCCGTTCTTGTCAAGAGCCTGATGTATATACTCAATGATGGTTGTGGGCATATCAGCAGTAAACCTGGTGAAGCGGAAACCATATTGTTTGTCAGAGAATAGTCTGTGGGCTGTGATATGTTGAACCACCTAATTATTTTATATTACTAACTAATAAAAAATGTTTTATTATTTTTGAAAAAGTCTGTTCCTCATGTTATAGATCCAAAGTATTTTCATCTGATTTTCTTGTTATCCAACACAATATCATCCTGCTAATAATACTGGTTCATAATTTTACAGAATTCTTAGTCTATTCACCCAAAGTGGTATAAGTGATATTTGGCATTAAGAAAAGAGTTTGCAAACAAGACAGTATATACATCCATTGCTATTTGAATAAACTAGTTCGACAATTTTTTCATAATTTTCAAAGTATTTATTTTAAGAAATTTGTTTTGTTTTTTGTAAAAACACGTAGGATGCGCATTGTAGTGCAGTGGATATCGGCTCGTAACGAAAAATGGAAGGACCGAGTTCAAATTCGAGTTGAATTCATTGCTTTTACTTTCGCGCAGTACCCTTGGGAAAGGTATGGATCGGTTGTTTCTTCCTCCACAACGCACATCCGTCAATAACGCTTACAGCACCTGGTATTTCCAAGCGGTCACCCATCTAAGTACTGACCAGGCTCAACTTCAGTGATCGAGCGAGAACCGGTGTATTCAACGTGATATGACCGTAAGCTATATATATATATATATATATATATATATATATATATATATATATATATATATATATATAAAGCAAGATGTTTGTGTGTGTGTCTGCTTATATGTCTGTATTTTTTCAGCCCTTTTATTTTAGTTTTTTTGCTTCGGGTTTGGCTCTAAGTAGGTATAATTGTAGTTCTTAGTCTCAGCCATGATACCATTTACTCAGAGGGCTTGTTTAGCCTTCAAAATTCAGTTTACGACGAAAAACACTTATTTGATATCGATACCAGGAAATCAAGATTTGATTTACATCCATTCATTTTTCTTTCAGTCTACGGTTTCGTTTTAACTGGAAACAACTATTGCTTTTTAGTCTTTCGTGCCAACGTCCAAAGAGTCTGAGCTCCAGGACCATGGATTAGTTTTAAAGCTTTCATTACGCCCGAGCAACGTCGGGCTATGCTGCTAGTATTTTAATAAGGAGCATAACATTGTGGTGAAAGGCAATGAAAAAGGGGCGCTATTTAGCAAAAAAAAAAAAAAAAAAAAAAATTCCGTCAATTTAAATTAGTTTTTGAAATGCAGCAAAATATTTTGCTTATTAGAAATATTAAATTTAATCTATTCTCTTGAAATTAGAACTAAAATAAAAGCTTTAAGGAAGATTTTTCTTAAAAAAGTGATTTGAAACCTTAGATTTGAAACCTTGGGATGCTCCTTACTTTTGATTGACTAAAAAGAATTGTAGTTTTTTAAAATGAAAGAGTTTTGACATTAAGATATTACGTAGAAGAGTAAACCTTACGAAATAATAGAAATTTCATTGGGAATCACTGAACAGATTGTAGAGTTCGATTTATTTTTACATGAATATCTTGAGAAATGTAAAAATGTGTAAGGATGCAAAGGGTGATTATCGTGATAGCGGGTGAAGATTTCAGTGATAAACCGCCATTGCTATGTAAATCGAGAATGAGCAAGACATGTTTGCTCATGGTAAAATGGAAAACATACGCTTACGCCAATAATCATATAGGACACCCTCGGCATGGCCATTTTTAACTTCGAATCGTACCCTTTATTTCGTTCACTGAGGTATATTGTTCTAGTTCCACCTTTTATGCTTCTTTTGGATATGTTTCAGTTATTTTTCTTTCGTAATTCAGATCTCCAATTTTTTGTTCACCTGATGTGCGTTGTGGTGCAGTGGATATCGGCTTGGAACGAGAAATCGGGGTGCCGAGTTTGAATTCCAGTTGAATTCATTGCATTCACTTACGCGCAAATACCCATGGGAAAGGTATAAATCTTCCTTCCAGTTATGGGTTAAATAACAGCACAGATTGGGTTCTGTAGCCTTGGCTGGCAACCAGTCTACCACAGAAAGCAATGGCAACCTACTGCGAGAAAATCTTCTGCCCAGTCAGTCATGTCTCTTTCGAGACAAGATCGCTCAAGCGTGTTTCATGTATGGCACTTAAGTTAATGCTGTGACCAACTCACAACTCTTCGGTGAAGAGTACCTAGATTACTTCAAACAACATATTTATCGACTGGGACATGTGTTCTTGGGGACAATCGACCGCGATGGGCCAAATAAATGGTTCGGTTCAAAATTCTAATCACCTGAAGAAGGCCGGATCGTCCAACAGCTAAGACGTTCGAGAATGTGACAACAAAGATGAGGGCAACAGTTCAAACAATGTAAACAGTGAAATAGTATATTTATTTATTTTCGTTTAACATCCTGATTATTCGAGAAATTTCATTAAAGAAATGTACGCGCATTCTGGCAGTAATAAAAAATGTCGAATTAATAAATAAAAATATATTACTTCTTTATATATATATATATATATATATATATATATATATATATATATATATATATATATACAGTATACTAAATCTAAAAATGAGCCAACACCGACCGCGGTTTCACACAACGGATCGTCTTGGGGGTTATTTTTTCTTTCAAACAAGCTCTTGACGCATTGTTCTTGTGCTTGGTTTGTTTCTTTTTTCTTCCCCTTTATTTAACCTACGAGGTGGTCCCCGTTGGGCCCGTTGGGTTATTGATGATTTAATTTGCTGATATGTTAGCATTGGTTTTTCGGACATTAGTCTATAATAGTTAGTACTGCTTTATTGTAATTACGTATATTAATATAAATATATAATGTGTGTGTGTGTGTGTGTGTGTGTGTGTGTGTGTGTGTGTGTGTGTGTGTGTGTGTGTGTGTGTGTGTGTATTTTATACTGCTAGGAATAGCGTTATAAAAATATCTTTGAGAACAATGCATGTTTGTCACTTCTTTCTTTCAGCTGTTCTGTTCCGTCCGTAGGTGTTAGCATATCATGGATATATGCCTATAATAGGGAATTGTAAAACTGGAAATATTCACTCTTCCATTAAATGAAAAAAAAAATGTTAATTATCTGTGTATAAAGAATTAATAGAAATAACGGTAAATCACATGCAAGATAAAATTGTGAACCAAATCAGCAATCTAGACATCTTACGTGTTGATTGTTCTCGTTTTGCTGTCCATGTCTAGGCAACTCGTACCGACAGACACTTGAAGAAGGCTGCAGGGCACAACGGTCGGAACGTTGTGATAACAACAAAAAGGAGAACATTAGTCACGTCCTTACTCTCCCGATAGATTCAGACGGAAAATGTGTTTATTATTGTTGACACTATGCCCGACCTGCCACTTGTTGTTCATCTCATAACTGTGGTTCGATGGTATCCGGACAATTTTACGAATGACAATTCGCCGACGAAAAGTTCGCCGACAGACAGGACGATTGTTTGGCGCCTTAACTGTTTTCAAGTTCAAGCTCTCATTCAGTTTTTTTTTAGAACACTTTTTCTAAGCCCTTCAGTCGTCATCATGGAATTTTTCAAGACAGAACGAGGAGGCAGAAAGCTTTTATTTGAGTGATACGCCTAAAACTTGAAAATGTAAACAAGGAAAACTGCAATGCAAGACTGACAACAATCGATGATGTATTTAGCAGAACGTCTTCGGAACACTCGCATCCACCAACACTTGGACAGTTCACCGACAGTTTATTTAAAAGACTGGATGATAGCTTAAACTTGGAAAGACTTGGAGCGTCGACCAATTGTCCTTTCTGTGAATTATCTGTTGGCGAACTGTCAGTCGGCGAATTGTTTTTCGGCGAACTGTCTGCGACGACTTGTGGTGAGTACAAAATAAAAATAACATTCTTTTCTTTATTGTTTGCAAATTCGAGAACCAGTATGACAATATTAATTAACTAATGAAAAGAGAACGATTTGCAGAAAACAAAGAATTGAAATTTCAATGACCCATGTCATATTTTCTTTCTGCTCAAAAATGAGTTTACGTTCAGAGCTGACCACGTGATCGGAGTTGGCTATTTATATATCTTTTTTGGTCGGTCAGTCAGTCAGAGAGACGAGAGAGCAGAAAACAGAAAGGACACAATGTAGCAAGAAAATAGTCAGGCTGCTCCTGGCGAGTCACATTCACACCCTCTCACTTTCTCTCTCATGTTGTTTTCTTTATCTCTCCTACTTCCTTTTCACCCAACCGCCGTACACAATATAAAGAGAGTAACAAGACATTGCTACTACCCTGTTGATACATCACATCGAAAACATGGACTTAATCCTTTGTTATATAAATTAAATTTGACGTTTCACTAAAACGGACAAACTCTTAATTTTTTAAACCACTCAATATACTTTCTCTTAGGACATTTCACATTTAATACTTTCATACCTACAATTTGATGTCATGCTGTTTGATAAATAATTTTTCATTTATTTATACAGACGAAACAGTTTTTATCCTCTCAACCTTCTGATTGTGAACTCCCCACAATTGTAAATTGTGGGGAGTTCGATTATGTTTGACGTAAGACCAATTTAATAAGCATGATTGCGCTCCCCTCTTCAGACTTTAGCAAATCCGGGACTACAGCAAAATTCGGGATATCTTCCCGTGTCTGGCGTCCAGTCTCAGTGAATGCATGCTCGACATATAGAAAGAAGAATGATTCCTTATCATGATGTTTGATGACTTCCTTTATCTTGTCGTGATATCGACCGAGCAAAAGCGATGGATCGGATGTTTGCACCCTCAAAACCAACAAGCAAATGACCAAAATTCGACGGTGCGCATCCGGGTTCGCGCAGATGTTCCGGTTGAAAAATAAAAATTAATTAAATAGTAAATTTCCAGTTCGCGAGCCTACGCGAATTTTATTTATTGGCCCAGAATCAAATACGGATATAAATTCCCAAATGATTACCTGCGATCCAAAAAGTCGAAATAAAAAGCCGAAACAGAAAGAATCTCCAGACAGACCGACGCAGGCCGACACACACGGACTGATTCGAGAGAGAGGAGTGTAATCAGTATCCTATGCTCGCCTCCCTTCACCTCTCCTTACCTTCTTCCCTGACTCAAAACTACTTACTGACCTAAGGAGCGAATACATCAAAGACATTCCTTACTTACAACGCTCCCACATTCCTAAGCATTAATTCTCTTTTCAGCATTTTATTGCCATGAACATTTTAACGTCCGTTAGACCTATACTTCAAGTATTACTTTCATTGTAAAAACCTTAATTGATATGTGTATATATAAAATGTTATTTTTCAACTCAATTTTCTTTTCTTGATTTATAATCATTTTATGACTTATAGTGGGCTATCTACAACAAGGCCAAATTCCGTCAATCTTCAACAATACACAACTACCCTTCACTAGGACGGACTCTCCACTATAAATTGGAAAAGAATGGATAATTCGCTATAATCTATACAAAGGATGCAGACAATGACAATTCCCACCGCGTGAATTCCACAATCTTCCTCTCCCATAAACTAAAATTTTGCTTGTCGTATTCGTGCCAATTTTTTAAAATAATATCGGATATAAATATTTTTGGCAAATGTCAAAGAAAGGAAAATGAATAGGTGTTAATCTTTATTTTTGTAAGGATAGTTTTTCTCAGTGGCCAACACAACCTTTCTACATAACCCAGATGTTTTCCTGACTCTTTGTCCAGAACAATTTAGATGTTATTTCGGTGATCACCAATTTTCCTTGCCGATAAGGTAAGGTAAACAACACATGCTGTTTTACTTTGAGAGACCGATATCTCAGACTATACATTAATGATCACTTTTTTATCGGTGGGAAGTAGGGAAGGATTGTGAATCGTGGTTTTGTTCAATCTTATTGAACCGATCTGTTTTTCGATAATGCATGCAACATTAAGATGTATGCAGACTATGTACTACGTTGCGCCCATTCGCTCAACCTTGGAGAAAGACAGTGTCTCCTATGCTCGGAATCGTTGACTATTTGGGCATTTTGCTGGTGGTGTGTGTGTTTTCCTTTCTGGATCTCCACTAAAATGATGAATTTTAAATACACAGAGTAATTTAGATTTTTCTTTCAATAATTTAAGGATAACTAGTATAAAAAAAAGGGTTTACCACTACTTCTCCCACATAATTTCTCTTCTCACCCACCCCTAATCTAAATGGGCCTGTTTGATTGGCTAAGACGATTTTCCTTGACCAATCAGTGGACACCCAATTTTGGCAGGCTCAATGCAAAAATCCTTCTATCTTCCTCTTTTTTCAAATGTTCTAGCAAGGAACAACAGGTAGGAAATTTCCTCTCCTTATTTGAGGCTACTTTGAACATTCTAAGAGCCGTCTAATTTATTTGGACGTTAAAGAACATTTCATAGTTGGACTTCTAAAGCCGCAAACACAACTCGTTTTGCAAGGACTTTTCTTATCTGTTATTGCCATAATAATTCCTTGTTTATTTATCTCTGTCTTGTGTCTTTTGTATTCCTTTTTTTCAGCAATTCCAACTAAATTCACCTTACTAGATGGATTGCACACAATAAAACAGTCCGGAAAATTAAAAATGTTCAAACATATTTTCTAAGATTAAGAAGAAAAGGCAGAATGTTAATGAGATTCTTGTATTTGTGCTGTAAAACCTGACGACGTGACAGGCCTCAAGGACTCGGGGCACTGTTTGCTGCCTGCACTGTCGCTACCATACTGTAATTTACCTATGGTAGCTCACACTGGTTCTCAAATAAATGAAGCGTTGTGAATGTTATCAGACCAGCCACAATCTGATCGCTATGTTGCGATTAACCACGCTGCGATATGTTGTCTATGTTGCAACTGGTGTTTACCTGTCATATTGGATATCCGACAGGCCTGTGTTGAACCTTTTAGCTGAAAACGATTCAAATTACAAGGCTGTTCTGATAATAACAAACTATTTATTATTGACAACCACTATACAATTCTTTCCCGTATCTTCTTTTTGTTTGTAGCTGGAGCGATCGCGAGTCTCTTCACAAAAATTTATGTCCTTTCAGTTTAACAATAGCAGCGATTTCTTTCTTTTCCGCTCTTTCTTTTGAATCATTTTTTTCTTCTTTTAAATCAACTCCGTTCTTTTAACTCTGGCGGGAAGTGGCTCTGTATCTCTAACGGACAGGGGATAAAAAGGGCCTGTCTGGGGCGGCTCTCCCAGTGACCTCTCTGTTTATAAAGTCTTCGCTCACTGAAATTGTCAAGTAGGCGTTTTTTTTTTGTTTTTTTTTTCAAACAAAGATTCTTATCTATCTATCTATCTATCTATCTATCTATCTATCTATCTATCTATCTATCTCTCAGCATGCAGCGTGGGTATAGAAGAATCCAAAGGAGTATCCTGTACATACAGTGGTAGGATAACTCTCTAAGAGAGCTCTAAGCATATATGCATATAAATACATATAGAGCAAATATAAGAAAAAATAAAGACAGACACAATATTTCATGGTGAATTGGAAGTGTAGGCCTATTTCAGGCGAACCATCGTCAACTTCCGTCTTTATTTTACAAAAGATTTTATATATATATGACCCATGGTCACTCCAAAATAGTAATTATTTTTTCTTTATCACTTGTATCCAAAGGAATCCAAATTATGTTGGATATAAAAATTTTCTGGACGAATGACCCCAAGCCGGCAATACTGCCACTCATGTGCAGGGGGTTATATGAGAGGTGGGTGAAAAAAACAAACAAACAAAAGAACACGGTACAGGATGCGTCGGAGAAAGGATAAAAGGAAGTCAATCAAAGAGATACAAGATAGCAGTTGACGTAACACTTAAACTCTTGGAGATTGTAGCTGTTAGGGAAGCAAGTATATAAAAGGGAGTTCCACAGGAGGGAAGTGCGAGAAAAGAACTTGAAGATTAGTAGTGACAGCTACAGTTGACTGTAAAAGTGTGGGACCTAGTTGCCAATCTAGTAGCTCGAATAAATTCGTGTAGACAGGGCAACAGGGAGATAAGCTCGTCAGAGCAAAAGCCATGAAGAATATTTGTAGAAAAGACAGAGGGAAGCCACATCCCGTCGGTGAGAGAGTGACTGAAATTGTGCTGCCAAATCGGGATCGACTACATTGCAGATCCTCTTTTTAATTTTGTCGAGAACCTCGAGGAGAATAGCAGGATCACCCGACCGATAATAGTATTTAATTCACGGACGAATGGTAAATTTGTATACGTGCAAGATGGACTCTAACGAGAAAAACTTCCTGGCTCTACACATTGACCCAGCCTTCCTAGCAGTAGATGCAGCTATTAATTCGATGTAATCTTTCTACTAGGTCGGCTGAGAGAGTGAGGCTGAGGAGGCGCAGTGTATTGCTTTCTGTGAGACTAGCGTGATTCATACTGATGAAAGGTAGGAAAGTCTCTCTATGGTGGTTAAAGGAGATCAACTTCTCTTGACAAGGAATAGATGCCCATCGTTGGTTAGCAGAAGCCGTTAAATAAAACAAATATATTTCTTTATTGTTCGAAGTAGGATCGAGCAATGACAAATACACGTATTTTGATTAAATAGGAAATAATAAGACCATTTTTGTTCATCGGTCATTCGAAGATTCTGTCATGTATACATCCTTCTAAATTAGGAATATGGGTTTAGACCACCACCAATTTCAATCGCAAAATCATAAGCATTTTTATACGTTCTAATTAACCGGTTTGTTTGGTTTCTTTTTCCATTATAGTGTTCTCAACCTTCTGTATTTCCAGATTAATTTTTCTTTATTTAGTATTACTAACCCGTTCGCTCTAGCCATGAAATATTATTAATACACTACTAAAATATTGATTAAGGTGGTCACTCTTCTACAGTAATATGAGTTAGTAAAGTAACTGTTTTACTGTTGAACTACCTAGATATAACCGTAAGTTCTATTTTAATAGTTTCTTTCCTTGACTGTGGAAGTCTCTTCCTGTTTCTTGCTTCCCTGACTCCTAGAATGTTTAAAAATAAATGAAAGGCTGATCGCTATCTTCTGTTTCCTCAAACTTGTTCTTTTATTGTTCTTTCTCCTCACTAAAGTCTTCATGTTATTTTTCACTCCCAGTTACTATTCATCTTAGTGACATTATCGCCTTACTTGTACTAAAAAAAAACAGTTTTTTTTTTTTAATCATATCACCCCGAGCAAGGCGGTAACGCCACTGAAGCGCAGGGGGCTACGTAGGAATGAAAAGATTGGAAAAGAGAAAGCCGGAAACCACATCCTAAACAAGGAACAAGGGATGAGCCTCTTCACCCGTTCCATAGACGTGGGTGGAGTGTGAACCGGGCGATAGTTTAGTCTATCTACTCCAATTGAAAAAAAAAAAAGAAAACAGTGAAAAGATTGGAAAGAGAAAGCCGAAAACCACATAGTTGGAATATATCATTTTACAGTCGGTTATGAAGAAGCGTTTCAACAAAATAAATAAATAAAACCCCAAACCTTATTTAAAAGTATTTTAAGGTTATTATCTTCTGTTGTCATCTTTACTTTCGTTTGTTAACCCTTACAAAAAAGGTTACACGAGCCTGAACACCAAACAGATAAAAAAATCAAGAAAATTCATGTTAAAAGCTTGTTTTACATTTTTGGATTACAAAATAGAGAATATGGAAAATGTTTGTTCCTAATTTTAATATTTCTAATACTGCATTTCATGCACAATGAAGTTTGAATCGGAATGAGTCCGAATTCTAGTAGAGATCGTTACATTAATTTACCTTTGAAAAAAGTATGAATCCATCTCTTCTCCCCCGTTATGGATTAAATAGCAGGGCAGATTGTGCTTTCTAAAATTTGTTGGTAATCAGTCTAGGAGATGGATAACTTTGAACTCAAAACTGTACGCGGCCTTAGGGGCCAAATCATGGGTTGATGCTTGGCAAGGCATAGCACATGGAAACCAACCCTGCCAGAATTTCGGTGAAGACATCGGTAGCAGGATGTTGAAAGTGGTCAATAGTAGACTCTAACAGAGCAGATTTGTAATATTGAGCTGCAATGGTGTCACGCAAAAGATCATCCATACTGGGCAATGGATGAGATCTAATTATTCCGAGTCAGATGGAAACTATAGTAAAAGATAGTGTGCAAATAAAGAAAGGAGAAGGAAAGAGTATACAAACTGCATAATAACTATTTAAATTAGCAGAAAGATGGATTGAAAACTTGAGAAAAAAATTAAAAACGCTGAAAACTCATGCTAAAAATAATTCCAAGGAGAATCGAGCCAAAATTTACTAACATTGGGCGAAACCAAGACTACCTGTCTTCCCCACTTCCCGCCGATAAGAAAGAGAGACCATCGTCGAAGATGACAAAAACAAAAACAAAAAAAAACATGTTGTCGATAAAGAACTCTGGGTGGTTACCGAAATAGCATTTAAAGATCGCACTGAACAAAAAAGTCTGAAAAAAGAAACATCTGGTTTGAATAAAGACACCCAGAAGAGAAGTGTTCACACACACACACACACACACACACACACACACACACACACACACACACACACACAGACAGAGAGAGACAGAGACAGAGACAGAGAGACACACACACCCACACCAGCCTGACGCGTCCGTTAATTATAATTTCTGTGACACTCGCCCAGAAAATTTTTATATCCAACATAATTCGGATTCCTTTGGATACAAGTGATAAAGAAAAAATAATACTATTTTAGAGTGACCATGAACAAAAAAGCATAAACAGAGGAAAGATACATTTTTGTTTCTGTCACTAACGAGATTAGGAAGAATTTTCTCTCCTTTTCTTTCCCATTCATGACAATTCTTAAGCGGTCTGGTCGATCGAGAAATCATAGTATGAGACAAGCTGATAAAGATTAACGACTGAAAATCCCTTTTGTTTTCGCCTACGCCATCTGAAAGTTGTATGTGTTACAAAGACAATGTACCAGCTCTTGACATGGGCTGAGGTTAGAGGCTGAGAAAGTGGGAGAAGGAAGATAGAAATTAACACAACCTATATGGAGCGATAGTGCAAGGTGAGACGTGAAGGAAATTGAAGTTCAGGAGCAGCTTGATTCCTCTCAAAATGGTGCTGGACAACCCAAAATTTGGAAAACCGTTCGAATAAATATCTTTTGAGAATATGGAATTTTAGAAAAAGGTTGATGCTAATGGTAGAAGACAATCGAACCCATACCATGGTCAACCTCGCCCCTGTCGGATGCGGGAATCCATATAAGGTAGCGATTTGGACAACCTTGGTTGACAACCAGTCCAGGAAAAGGATAACTCTGAATTCAAAACCCTTCAAACCCTCACTCACAGACGAGATGTCACAAACCTCTCACTGTCCGATCACTAATTCCATTGAAAGTGCTTAGACAAACTGTTCCTTATTTCCACTAGTTTTAACCTACATGGCCAAGATCCGCCATGCCGTGCACGTTGTAGCAAATCACACTCATTCCCTTTGTATTCCATTGATGAGAAGAAAGTTCCACTCGAGCAGCTTCTCGCGAACCAATTCTCTGTGGAACCAACTCCAAAGACGATGTTTTCCCGATCACTACAATCTTAACTTGTCTAAGTTTAACCATTTTTTTCAACATGAACTGTATCGCTTACACTGTAACCCTCTACCTTAAGTGGCTCTCTTGTACAGGGTAAATCTCACTGTAAAAGAAAATGAGTTTAACAAAGGAGGCAGCTCTTTCCCGAGACCGGGAACCTCTCAATAATATTTTCAGTTGCGCTCTGTCCGCATACAAAGACACACCTGAGTTGCGCTCTATTCGGAGAGAGGCACAATTAAAAGATAAAATGTAGTTTATCCGCCCGAGTGCTCATACTTTGATGCCAGCCAAAAGATCCAGAAGTGAATGTATTTTCTTGTCGCCCCACATTGGCAGGATGTGACACAAAGCCAATAGACGAAGGCGACCGCGAAAAAAAGTATCATACAGTATCGAACGACGGAAACCGAGTAGGGCAATCACCAAAAATCCAGTTACTATATATATATATATATATAAAAATAACATTGTTTGACGAATTATTCAAAAATTTTTATTAAGAGAAATACTAGTAAGATTTGGCTAGTTTTAATAATGTCTTCATGAGGTGTATGTGTTACAAGGACAGAATAAAACTCTACGCTATAAGCGAATATATAAAACCTTTTTGGGTAGGTAAATAAAAAATTTGTCATCAAACAGTGTCAATATTCCACCATATTAAAATATTCATGAATTAATCCTCTTTTAGATTTACAACTCTACATGGGTTTGCTTTTGACAAAGTGGAATCCCTTTATTATTAATATACTTCCAGAAAAGCGAGATTTCCAGAAAAGACAGTATTAAACAATGTTCGATAATATCTCCACAGTATGACCGTTTTCTTCAAGCTATACATGAAACAAGAAGGCATACAGGTATAAAAACAAGTCTATATTTATTATACTTATATGCATTTTTGTCTTTATTGTTATTATTATTATTAAACAAACAACGCCTTAATTGATTTCTTTTCAACTGAAATAACATGTCCGCCATGTCCGGAGTCTTTCAGTTTGATCATTAACACCACCAAAACGAAACAGATGCTAGCTTATAAATATCATCATTTCCAGCAAGCAAAGCTTTCATTAGTTGTCATGTCTTCTCCATTGAAGCTGTGCGTCTTTTGCGTCCGTGTGCTTCTTTATTTTATCAATATCTAAACTTATTTATAAATGGAACTTTGTCTGTGTGTGTATCTGTGTGTGTGTGTGTGTGTGTGTGTGTGTCCGTTACCTATAGACTCCGAAACGGCTGAACCGATTTTCTTGAAAATTTACACAGTTGTACTATAAGCGTCTGCGAGTGTTCTTAGCTAGGTTTTGTGTCGAGGTACCCCCGATAAATATCGAAAGTCGATAATCGAAAAAATTGGGTTATAGAAGGAGTGGTCCGATTTTAATCAAATTTGATAGTCATAGACAAAGACATAAGAAACGATATTCAGAAGTTTCAAGGTTGCAGTTCTTACAATAGTGCAGAAAATCGATAATATATATATATATATATATATATATATATATATATATACTATCGCCCGGTTCACACTCCACCCACGTCTATTGAACAGGTGAAGAGGCTCATCCCTTGTTTCCTGTTTAGGATGTGGTTTCCGGTTTTTCTCTTTTCCAATCTTCAATCTTTTCACTCTTACGTAGCCCCCTGCGCATCAGTGGCGTTTTCGCCTTGCTTGGGGTGATATGATTAAAATAAAATACAAAAACGGCAAGATGTTTCTGTGTGTGTGTCTGTTTATCTGTCTGTATGTCCTTTATACAAATCCACAATTTTTATCCGATTCTCCCCAAACTTCACACAAATATTTTTTAGGCTGAGTCTGAGCTCCAGGATCATGGATTAGTTTTAAAGCTTTCATTACATCCGAGCAACGCCGGGCTATACTGCTAGTCACGTTATAAATCTACGTGTTTGCTCCTTCGCCCGTTTGTTACGCCCTGTCATTCTATCTGACGCATAAGACCTCCACAGAACATCTCCATTCTGCCCAGTTCGCAGTTGACATTTGTGCTTTATTTCATGACGAACAGCTAACAGTCATTCGCCATATCGTCCTTGATCTTCGCTTTCTCTGTTGGGGGTCCAGGTTAATGCCACATTGAAGTCACTGTTTAAGTCTTGCTTAAAGTGTGGCCGATGAACCTTCATCTTCTTTGCTAAGGAGTTCTACGGAGGCATGTAAGAGCAGTTCCACCATTTTTACATGATCTTGCTATCTAATCTTGAGATTTTTTTCTTAAGCTGTTGTTGAACTAGATCAATAGTCTTATCATCTCCCTGGTTGATTTTTCAGCTAGCTTCTTCCCGCAAAACACTTCTCTGTGGAACCGACACCGAAGATGAGGTTTTCCCTGATCATTACTTTCTTTATCTGTTAAGGATTAACCATTATCTTTCACACCTATCTGCATAAACTGTACCTCTTACTCTGTACCCCTCTACCTTGAATTTCCCCTTCCCCGACCCTTGTACGGAGTGAACCCTACTATAAAAAAAATTGCAAGCATATAATAATGACTGGGGTAGGGTCGATCAGGTTTTTATAAAGCCTAATCTTGATTTTTTTACTTATCTTGTTTGCATTCCACACCTGCTTCAAAACTCAACCTGGCCTTTGCCACTCTAGACTTGATGTTGTCCATACCACCACTTTGTTTTGAAAATGTCGCACCCAGATAAACAAAACGCTCGCTGTCTTACGCCCTGCCATTACATCAGATAAACAACAAATCATTCTGCTTTAATTACGAGGAAGAAAATGTTATACCTGAGACACTGTGTGTATGTGTGTGTGTAAGAGAGAGAGAGAGAGAGAGAGAGAGAGAGAGAGAGAGAGAGAGAGAGAGAGATAATACTAAGAACATAGGCTGTAAAAAAGTGTTAACTTAATGTTAAGTTTTTATATATTTTGTTTTATTTTGCGTACATACAATATAAGTTTTATCTTGCGAAAGTCAAACTTTTGGAATAAGATTTTCGTTAATTGTAAAAGTGCTATAGATAAGCAAAGTAAAACTGCCATTTTTTATCTTTTCATCTGTATTCTTTTGCTGCTTTTAATAATTACCTGCATTCATAATTATGATTGTTATTGGAATATTTTGTTAAAAGTTGTTAAGCTCAAATATTTAACGATGCGATAGTGAAAATTACACGTGAATTTTATAGTTGCGAAACAGGAACTCGACTACAACAATGCGATAATTCGTGAAGTATTTCTCCCACGAGTTTATCTCACTTAACTACTTATGTGCGTTGATTCTCTCCACATATCTATCTCTACCACAACCTTGTGTTATAACCCGAATTAACCCACAGTCTCCCATGACTGATATATATGATGCACCGGAACCAGCAGGCGATCGAACTTTGTAAATCATAGAAAAAACACTTTTACTCTCATCACCAGCCACGTCTTATCTCCCTTGGTTGTTTTCCCACTTCTACTTTATTTTTGTTAATGTTAAAGTCGCTGTTACATCGCAAATATGACCACTTCTTCTCCTTCTATGACATTGTGATTATGACTCTCCACATTTTCCTGTAGATATTAATAAGATTTTTTTCTTTTTGCTATTCGTCCTGATCTCTGTTTCTACCAACCATTTACACAAACTTGTTATCTAGGTTATTCATGGCTTTTCTTTGTTCCTCTTGCCTTCCAATATCATGTGAGCGTCAAATTCAATTCAATACTCGTTCTGAGTAATTTCAGCTTTTTTTTCTGATTCGGAGTATAAGTATCCTTTTTGCTTCCATTTTCTCTAAAACCTCGTCGTTGCTCACATGCTTGATGGTATTGTCAGCATCCATTTGTAGAACCATATTTCTGTTGCTTCAAGTCTCTTCTTCATCTGTGATTGATTTGTTGTGTTGTTTTTTATGGTTTATAAACCGTTTTCGGGTTATTTAAAACCAGAAATATTTTTGAATTGTAAGATCTTTTTGGAAATAATAATGATTTACTGATACAAGTTCTACAAATTAACCCATAGCTGGGTGAGAGAGGAAGTGGATTCATACATTCCCCAATGGTATTTGCGTGTGAGTGAATATAACGAACTCGACTGGAACCCGAATTCAGCTCTCTGGTTTCCTATTCCGATCCGTTATCCATTTACGCCACTCGCACAATGAAGCCTACAAAACCTGGTATACCCAAGCCGTCGCCCACTTAAGTACTGACCAGGCTTGATGTTGCTTAACTTTGATGATCTTACGAGAACCGGTATTTCAACATGTTATGGCCGTAAGCCTTCATCTGCGAAGATGATTGTCCAGCATTCACTGCTACATGGAAGGACCGATAATATTATAACAGTTCAGTGCTCTATTTGTTTGTTTCTAACAATACTTTCATTTTTCTTAGCATTTAGAAAGTATAACCCATAAAAATTTCTTACAGCGAAAGGAAAGATAGATTAAGAGAGAAAAAGAGTAGCTCATCTGGTTATGGTTCTAGTGAAACTGAAAGTAAGCATAGCTCCGAATTTTCCTTGCGACGTTACTTCACCCAAATTATCTTCCTTATCAAATCTTAGGCGCCTTGATTTCACACTGGAGATTTTTTTAATGGTTATTTTTATTATTCCTCCCATTTTCATATTAGTAATTCTTAAGTGTTTTTTTAAGCCATATGATAGGCATCCCCAGGTATTTAGCATCCTGGATCGTGTTGCCGCCCTAACCCAAAATAATTTTTTGGCAGTTTCATTCCTGTACCTGGAGGGGCACCTCTACGTGGTTCAATAGTTAGCAAGCTTGTCTTGCTAGAACCTATTACAACTGAATAATGAGTTCGATCCTCACTGGGTACCCCAAACCTTCGTTCTTGTGCCACACTTAAACGGCGCTTAGAAAATCAATCATTTTTGTGCTGGGAGCCAACTGTTACACCGGATAGAAGTTTTGTAAATATTTTTCCTCTCAGAAAATTATTGTAATACTCTTTTTAAAAATTGTAACAAAATATCTATTTTTGTAACCAACCACAAAACATTTTTTATTTTACAAAAATGACAAAACGTAATGTAATTTTTTTAATAATTGCATTAAGTTTTCTAAACTTAATACAATTATTACAATTATACTATAGAACTTAATACAATTATAGAAAAGTTTCCCCATTATTGTTAATATAATATTATTATTAATGTGGTAAATTTTCAAAATAAATGGTGATATTGTGTTGTAAGGAATAATGAAGAATTTCATTTATTCAAATCAGTAAAATGTAACAAGCTCTTTTTAGTATTTTCAAAACACTCAACAATGAGTCAATAATCAGACAGTCAGTTAAGTGCCATACGTGATACACGCTCTGGGCGATCATGTCTCGAAAGATTCATCATGACTGACTGGGCAGAAGATTATCCCGTAGGTTACCATTGTTTTTTGCGGTAGACTGGTTGCCAACCAAGGCTACAGAACCCAATTTGCCCTATTATTTAACCCATAACTGGAGGAAAGAGACGGATTAATACCTTCCGCAAGGGTATTTGTGCGTAAGTGAATGCCATGGAATTCGAACTCGGCTCCCCGATTTGTCGTTCCGAGTCGATATCCATTACACGACAATAATACACACAATTCAAATTGCAAGGTGATGCATTATTTTAAATGTATTTCTTCAAGTGAATGAAAAATATGAATATTCGTTAGCAAGCTGGTATCGCTTATCAATTGGTAATTTCATCCTCACTAAGCGCCCGATATTCATGGCCTTGTACCAAGAATTTTCTTAACAATTCTCATAAGTTTTTTTGTTAATGTAATTGAAATAGCTTTATTTTTAACCTGGAATGTAAATTCAGTTAACAACAGCTTTCTAATTATTATATTCAGTTTTTTTTTTTTTAATTTTAATTTTTTTTTTTTACAAATTATCAAAATTTGTGTGATTTATTTCAAGATAATAAAAATAAGGATTTTTTTCAAAAGATTCTTTGAAAATAAAAGCTATGAAAGTATAATGCCAAAAAAAAAAAAAAAAGAAAAAGGCTTTTCGCAAAAAGTAAATAAAAAATCATTTTCGGATTTGTTTTGACTTTTGTTTGACGTGCCTGAAAATAACTTGACAATGGCGCCTCTTATTAAAGATTTTGAGTTGGCCCTGATTATTGAATTGTATATCAATAGTTAACCACGAGAGACATCAAATTGACTAATATTTCCTACGTGTTCTGAATAAATAAATAATAACTTCTTTTTTCTTACTTCGTTTTTAACGACGAAGTACTATTATCGGTACAATAAATATTGTAAAAAAACGAAAAACAAAAAACAAAAACAATACTGACACTGTTTGTTAAGGATAAAAATTCTCAAAAAGCGAACAACATAGGCGCCACAACGTGGAATGGTTGGCGAGCTTGTTTGTTTGTTGACCATTATAACTAAACAGTGAGAATCGAAGTAATTAGATGCCCCATACTTATGTCCTTGTGCCAAACTAATCCGAGTTTAGTAAATAAATATCAACAACTAGTAAAGAGGGCAAGGTGATAGCGCCTTCTTAGTATCATTTATTGCGTATTATTTGATTTTTAATAAATATCGTATTTTATATTTAAACGATTAATATGTTTAATATTATAATACGCATCATTTGACATAAGATATTTTCAAGATTACAATTGAATTAGGACAGTGTATAAAAAAATAATACGTAGTCACAGTAACAAAATACGAAAGTAAATACAATAGATTAGCTTTGTCTTTTGTTTGAACATGGCTGACAACGTGTGAAAATGTCAATAACGAATAAGATTTGTCAACTGTGTGGCACTTTAGAAAACCTGTCACTTTGTGCAGGTTGTAGAAGTGCCTGGTATTGTAGTCACGAACACCAGAAAACGGACTGGAAGGTTCACAAGATGTCGTGTCGGAAAGCGCTTTCGAAAAATTCAGAACAACAATCAGGTGCTAATAATGCGAGTAAAAGCACTGTAAAACCAAATACGAATAATAGTTTATCAGAAGTAAAAGTGTGCGACAATCGCTTTCAAGGGGAATCTTATGACAAAACCACGAAACCAGGGCGTCCAGTTTCCTCCAAGAGTCGCGGAGAAAAGAATAAGAAATCCCAAACTCCAAATACAACTAATTCTTCGACAAAAGTGACAGTGGCGGCCACAACCGATAAAAATGTACCAGTCCCTATTTATGAGGGTACTGTAACTGAAAAACGTCAGAATCAACCCGGCAAGAGATCTGGTTCGCAAAAATCTTCCAATAAGCGGAAAAACAAGCCGCAAGTCCCAAAGATTGATAATGATGGTTCGTGTGACCGAGAAAATGCCAACAGTGTTACTGTTAGCAATAATCCCATTATGGTCCGTGATGCGCCGAGAGTCGAACTCAATCAGGCTCTCACAGAAAGGATACAAGAACTGCATCATTATGTCATAGAATGTATGGAAAAATACGGAATATGTCTTGTAGATAATTTCCTAGGTGAAGAACAAGGCGTAAAAATTCTGAATGAAGTGAAAAGATTTTATGATTCTGGGGTTTTCACGCAAGGCCAACTTGTTAGCTCTGTAAATACGAACGGACCTTTGAATAACCCCACCATCCGTGGTGATATGATCATGTGGATGGATGGTAACGAAGAAAATTGTGAAAATATTAAGTTGCTTATGGAGTGTGTTGATAGGCTGGTCCTTCTATGTAAGGGCAAATTAGGGTCCTATAACATAAACGGGCGGACAAAGGTATGTAAAATTTATTATTTTAAACTTCATAAAGAAACTGCTACGTGACTTCTCTTTAAGTCATGTGTTTTATTTCTTAGTTTTACTTTTAATGACGAAGTCAGGCCTGTAAACAACGAAGTTTGTTTTTTCTTTTTAAACTGTTTTCGTTTTTTTTTTCCGTTAATTATTTTTATTTTACGACCGTAAGATTCATTAATCTTTATCTTTAATATTGGAGTGATCTTTTAACTTTTACAAAGAAAACAATTTCTTAAAGTCAAAGATAACTTTATAAA
The DNA here is from genome assembly GCA_037127315.1 of Ascarosepion bandense. NCBI lineage: Eukaryota > Metazoa > Mollusca > Cephalopoda > Sepiida > Sepiidae > Ascarosepion > Ascarosepion bandense. Next base: position 2,665,403 of record JBBBDQ010000502.1, on the reverse strand, counting down.
CAAAAAATGTTACTTTTAATAGTTTCATTTTTTTAAAGTCTTTTGTTTGCAATAGTACAACTACATACGATCATCAATGAATTGAATAGGGACACATTTTATCTCGAACTTTATTGAATTTTAATCTTGAATTTTTCTCATTTGGTTTAACTTTAAAATTAAAATTCTAATGAATCTAAAAGCACTTTTTTTTTACAGCTTTTTGCAGAAGATGCGACTAAAACGATGTTTATAAAAATGTTTAAAATAAAAATAGTAACTGGGAAATAAGTTAGTTGATGAAATTTTTCAGATTAAAAACTAAAAGCATAACACGCGAGATTTGAACTTTTGATGATAAAGAATAGTTGATAAAAAAACAAACAAACGAAAATAACATCTTGATTTTTATTTTTTTGTCATGAAATACTATCACTGCAATTAAAAAAAGTAGGTTTACCAGTGTTAAATATTTAAAATGTATTTAAAGAAAAGCCCTAACTCTTCAAGTTTTCAAAATGTAACGTATAATACTACTAACTGGGTATGTGAAATACTGGAATAGTTGTTAACTTGTTAATGTTATTTTTGTTATTTTTTCCTTTTCCGGCAAATAGTCGATCTTGTTTACTCTCGCGTGTAAGGTTTCCAGACTTTGCTACAAGTAAAATAGTTTCTTTAAAAAAATCGACTAATAATTGTTGTATTCAGTCTTTTTCAAAATAAAGTGGAATCATTGCTATTTGCAATGAAAGCAAATTAGAAAATATTGGCAGTTCTTAAATTTATTTCATTTTTATTTTAAAAATTCAGTTATTCAATTTTTTTAAGCCGGTTTCTGTCTGAAGCCCCCCCTTTTTTTGCTTAATGACTGGAAATTTTAAAGAATGAATTTATTCCAATCAAATGAATCACTAAAAAGGTTTTTTTTTAAACAATGTTTTATTTTCTTTAAGGATTAACTGGTTAATTAAATTGTTGGTTATTATCCTAATTTTTTACAAAAGACTAGAAAGAGACTAGTAGAGAGTATCAGAGAAAAATAGAATCTAATTGCCCGAGACCTGAAAACTGGCGTGTGTCTGCACTATCTGAAAAAAATCTCTCCGTATTTAAGTCCGTATTTAATAATAAACGTATTTAATAAACGATTACAAAGCCGTGTCAAAGTGGCTGTCAACAAAAATATCCTTTTCCTTTTCTTTGTTTTTCTACGTATTTATTTTTTTATGGAACTTTAAAAAGCAAAACCAAAAAAATCATGGGTCATTTTTTTTTGCCGTTTGCGAGAGGATAAACTCACCGATTCAAATATCTTTTTGTCCCCCCTTAAAAAAAAGAGGGGTCGAATATTAATGCAGCGTAATAATGTACTATTCATTTTAAAAATGAAGCTTGGACATTCAATCCTTTTTTAATGGACAATATAAAACATAGCTTTTTGTTTGACACAAGGACACAGCGAAGATTGAAGTCGCTTCTACTCCGTAACAATGAAGACCGACCGGCTTACTAACCATATGACTAAAAAAAAAGAATGACCCTCACTGTAGTAGTGTAAGGCATCTTCAATCTTAGAAAAAAAAAAAAAAATTAATGATTGATAAATAAATCTTATTCTTAAGTTTTGTCTTGGGGAAATAACAATGACATCTCTGTCACAGATGATCCGTGTCTTCTTGTGCGAAACCAAATTCTTGCAGAAATATTTCTTAAAAATTAAAATTATGAACTTTTTATTTTTTAACAACAAACTTCTGGACCTCCTTTCTGTCAGTATTTGTGTTTACACTATTTCTTAAGTTAAAAGAGTCAAACATTTGTTTTTCCAAACCATGAAAATAAAACAAAAAACAACATTGATCAAATTATGACGCCTTAAAGGTAAACTAATTTAATGGATAGGGGACGGGGTTGCTTGTTTATTTTAGAAAACCGACTTTTCAATTTTAACATATTCTTTAAACTCTAGTACGAGTATTTGAATTCATGAACTAAAAAGGAAAATAAATAGACTAAAAATTATGAATGAAAAATCTTGAGTAATTCAATTTTACAGGATTCGTTAACTTACTGAGCAGCTGATAAGCCCTGTCTTCTGGCAATCAGTTTTGAGTACTCTTTCAGTCAGTTACAGCAGAAAATCCTCAGATCCAAATCAAAACAACAATTAAAAACATTTCAGTAATTTCTTTTTATTAAGTGTTACTGTTACAACTTCGTGAAAAACTGCTCTTAGACTTACGCAGTACGGTAATTTTCTGATTAAAAAACATTAGAGAATAGATTTCATTTGCTGCTTTTACACAAGAAGAGTTTTCAAACTCTCTCTCGGTGCACCTATTGTCGGGCTGTGTTTATTTTTTTTTAATACTCGGTTTGTGGTGCAGTGGATTTCGACTCGGAATGAGAAATCGAAGCAGCAGCCGATATCGAATTCCAGTTGAATTCGTTGTATTTTCTTACGCGCCAATACCTTTGGGAAAAGTATTTAATCCGACTCTTATGCCTCCAGCTATGGATTGTTGAATAGCAGGACAGATTCGGTTCTGTAACCTTGGTTGGCAACCAGTATACCGCAGAAAGTAATAATGGCAATATACTCTTCTTTTACTCTTTTTCGAGACATGATCTTACAAACGTGTATGGAACTTTACTTTAGTCACTTAAATGACTGATCATTAAAAAAACGGATACTTTCTTTCCCGAAATAAAACTAAAATATCTCTAACCCCAATTTAAAAAAGAAAACTGTAGAAAAAAATCAGATTCAAACAAAATTTTTAGTACTTTTATTTAATGAATAAATTAAATTGTACACTGAATGAATAGTTAGTACTTTATTAGAAAACCGTGGAAATATTTTTTAGGAGTCAGTTTAAAACTCCTTCTCTGGTATCTTGTATGTACTTGTTTTGAAGAGTATGTTCAAAATGTTTTTACACTACAGTTATCTAAAGAAATCTCAGGCGTTTTTATTTCAGTAAAAAAAAAAAAAAAATGCAATATGAGAAGTGTGTACATGAAAAATTGATCCCGAACCTTAACAAAAATTAAAATAATTCAATAAAAATTTTTGGCACTTAGTGCTTGCATAGCAAAATTTTTTTCTTTCAGACTGGACTGAAAAAAAATCAGTGCGATTTTAAAATTCATCCTGTTACTATTCGTAACAAAAACTTTTTTTTTTTAAATAAAAAGTTCTTAAGAATCGAAAAATGTTTAAATGCCATTTTCGAGTGTAAATCTTCTAAAATTTTCTTTTTTGTTGTTTTTGAGCAACTGTTAGATTATTTTTGTATGAATTTCAAAAATTAAATAATTCTGAATTATTAATCCCTTTGGCTCTTTCCTATAAGAGTATGATAATTTTTAGTAACTCTTAAATTAAAAATAAAAAAAACATTTGGTGCATTTATTTTATGAGAGGTAAGAAAATAATTTAAAACTATAAGCAATCAATTAAAAAAAACTGACTAAAATTTAATTTAGTTGAATTTTGAATATATTTTTCTATACTTTTAATATAAAAAATAAAACTATTAATTAAACTAAATTTTTAATAAAAATTATATTCTTAAACTATTAGTTAAGGTCAAATAATTTAAACATAAATTAAAATACCAATTTTTTTTTTTTTTTTTTTTGTGCGGTTTATGTTCCGTATTTCTTTAAATTTAATTTTTAATTTTTCGCGCGCTTTTTAAATCAGGTGAAATTTTTGTTTGACTGATTCTATTAGGCTACCGTGCGTAAAATTAACTTTATTTTCATTGTTTTACAGTTAAGTAAAAAGTAAGCATTAATGTTACAAAACAAAATCCAGTTAGTTAATTAATCCTTAAATTTATTCATTGACTTTGCTTTGAAACAGATAATACAAATATAGATTTTAAAATTCGTTGTTTGCATTTGTTGTCTGTAATGGCGGTTCTACAAAAAGAAAAAAAGATAGCTTGCCAATGTTTTAAAAATACCTAAAACATTTATTTTACAAACAGAAAGTTTTAATACTGATTAGCGTTAGGCTATTTAGCGTTTATCTTTTAAATAAAACGAAAATTTAACTTCAAAGAAGGCTTTTAAAAAGTTTGAAATACGTTTTTCGAAGAGGTGGATATCTGCTCAAGATGAGAAATTGTAGAGTCGAGTTCAAATTTCAGCTGGAATCGTTGCATTCACTTATGCGCAAATATCACTGGAAAAAGTATGTACATATCCCCCTACTTCCGCTTTGGATTGAATAGCAGGACAGACTGAGGTCTTATAGCCTTGGTTCGCAATTGGTCTACCGTAGAAAGAAAACGGCAATATACTGCGGGAAAATCTTCTGCCTAGTTATTCATGAATCGAAAGAGATATGATCGCCCAAGCGTATATCATGTATAGCTCTGTACTAACTTAGTACCTCTCTTAGTCTTGTGAATAATTTATTGTAAAATGTTTGAGTAACAGAATAAATATAGTAATTATTAATAATTTGATTTTAATGTTTAATAAGATTGCTCAAACAAATAACTCGGTCAATTGTAGGTATTTTTTTTTGTAATCATATCACCCTGAACAAGGCGGTAACGCCACTGATGTGCAGGGGGCTACGTAAGAGTGAAAAGATTGGAAAAGAGAAAGCCGGAAACCACATCCTAAACAGGGAACAAGAGATGAGCCTCTTCACCTGTTCAATAGACGTGGGTGGAGTGTGAACCGGGCGATGATGGATAGAAATCCACTGCATCATCCAACACCAGTCACATGCAAACAAAAACACACCCAAAAAGCAAGATGGTCACGGACGCGACGCTCGCCGTTTTTAGAACGCTAACCAGTTGAGTCGATGGAATAATTTCGTTTCATTGGTCGACGGTTGGATAAGACAAAGCATATCCGCGACGAAATTAAAGCAACAGCGGTCACTGACTCTTCTATTTTTGTTATTTTTTTTTCTTCGGCATATCGTACAAAACACACGTACCCACTTTTCGCGATGAATGACTTTTTCTCTTTCGCTACACTCTCCTCTGATCTCATGATCACACTGGTGACAACCAGGGGCGGGTCTTTTAAGACTTGTTCTTCTTCTCAAGGCAATAGCTATCGTCTCTTCTTCCGATAAATCGCTTCCCAAAGGGTCATCAGACGTGATTCTACCAAAATAAGCGTCACTTTCTTCCGAAGTCGTATTCGGGGCATCTTATTTCGAACAGTCCTTCATTGTTAGAGGACTCGCTGCCAACATCTCTTGTTGACGTTTTTGAACCGACAAAAGTGGCGCAGATCCCTTACATGGCGCGGCATTCCATCAACAAAAACCGCGCACGAGCTTCTAATCACTGTGACACGTCCCACTTAGTATTAGATTATACATAGGTTTTGAGGTGGTTTTACCCATACATCAAATGTCCATGTTCTTGCTTTGGTGGAGGTGTTTTATCAATACTTCGTGCCTTGACTCTAACTCTCCATTAGCAAGCGCGGTGTAAGGTTACACGTCATCATTGGGTGTAATGTTGTGCCAATATACGGCTTCCACCACTGAGCGTTGTTTCATTGAGGCAATTTGTTTGTCATCGTACTGGTGGTGGGTCAATGGATTGAAACTAGGAATTGTGGGATCAACCCGCCTTACGAAATACAGGGTTCTTTTAATGCCACTTTGACAGTGTCAGTCACTCAGTTGAGTGCCATACGTGATACACGCTTGGCCGATCATCTCTCGAAAGAGACATGACTGACTGGGCAGAAGATTATCCCGCAGTAGGTTGCCATTACTTTCTGTGATAGACTGGTTGCCGACCAAAACTATAGAATCCAATCTGTCCTGTTATTTAACCCATAACTGGAGGGAAGAGACGGATTAATACCTTTCCCAAGGGTATTTGTGCGTAAGTGAATGCAAGGAATTCAACTGGAATTTGAACTCGGCTCCCTGATTTCTGGTTCCAAGCCGATATCCACTGCACCACAACGCACATCCTCGACCGACCTTATATTGTCCGAGTTGCATTTGCTCCTTGATGCTGCACAGAAAAGTATCACATGTTCTGTCTTTTTCCTTACTGCGTTTAGCCATTTCCGGTACCCCTGTCAGCTTGTCCGCTTGGTTCTGGTTAGATTTAATCAACTCTATGTCCACCAATAAGTTATATTCACTAATCAGTTTTTTTTAAGGTGTTGAGCATTTTCCGAATGAGTGACTTGCTTGAAACTTTTGAATGTAACCTGGCCTTTCCGGTAAGAGTGTCAGATATCCATCCATGAACACATGCAGAGTCCGTCAATAAGTGAACATTTTTTGCTTTCCGTTAAAGTGCCACGTTAACACTCCTGAGTATGGCATGCAACTCAGTCACGTTTATATGCTAAACTATCGCCCGGTTCGCACTCCACCCACGTCTATTGAACAAGTGAAGAGGCTCATCCCTTGTTCCCTGTTTAGGATGTGGTTTCTGGTTTTCTCTTTTCCAATCTTTTCACTCTTACGTAGCCCCCTGCACATCAGTGGCGTTACCGCCTTGCTCGGAGTGATATGATTAAAATATATATATATATATATATATATATATATATATGCTGAACATCCTTTTCGAGACGCAGTCATCTCATACCCTCCACTACGTCCTGATTCGATTCGAGGAACACTCCAGTTGCATTGCAAGCGAGCTCGCATCGATCCATACTTCAAACACATGTCCGCTGATACACCACTTACCCCGCACATGGCCGTTCTTTTGTACTTTCGTAATAATATCCATATTCATGTTCATTAGGAGTGGGGGATTCTGTTACTTTATCGTCCCAGCCGGATGTAACGTCAGTCGTAATACGGAGCCTGCTGCAAACAGGAAAGTGTCCTAATTTTTCGCATTATGAAAATATTTGTCGCCGATTCAAAACTTCGCGTCCTACGCTTATAGTATAGGGTGTTTTGCCCGCCCCGACTTGTTAGCACCCGGGTATTGTCTTCAATCACTCTGGGTCTTTGCACGTTAATCCAAAATCAGCTGGATGTTGTCCTACGCGTGTTGCAGATTTTATGTCTTTATTGACACAAATATCATCAGTGTAAGCTGAAGTAGCCTGGAGAATGGATTCGTCTTTTGTTAGTACGGTATCCACAATGACTTTCATTATAGCTGATACCACATTGAGCCCAAATCCGATTCTTGTCAGGCAGTACTTCTGCCCCTTAAAAATTACAGTTTGAAATGGCCACGGTGATCGATGCACATGCATCTGAAAGTACGCCTTGCGAAGAACGAGCACGAAAATATTTAGTCCTTTTCTCCGCCATTCTCTCAATTTTTCAGCGCAAACATCTGCATGAGCCGTGTGTCATGCTCATTTAGTTCGTGGTAATCTAACACTGGGCGAACCTATTCTTTTGAACCACCGCCATCAATGGCATCAGGCTTCTTGGGGAATCAAGTTCTTTTTCGGTGTAGGGTATCAGCCACCCGTCATCTATCCATGCCTGTAGCTCACGCTGATATTCGCTCTTTGCCTGCTTAGACACAGGGTACTAAGGTACCCTTTTTTTTTTTTTTTTTTTTTTTTTTTAGATATTCCGGTGTGTGTCCATGCGGCCACTTCCATGATGCCGTCCGGTACATTGGTCGAATTCCACAGTAAAGTGGGGCTGATTTATAGCTGCATAAATATGGGGATTAACAAATCTGACTTCACCCATTTTTATAATGTTTACACCGTTCAACCTGTTAATGACGTCCATGTCGAGGAGTAGGTCGAATTCTAACAATTTGCTCTCCACTAATATGTATATTGATAAGGTTACCATTGTCTATGTGGATTTCCATGCATGTATCTTCTCGACCTCTGAGGATCTTTTCGTCAGCCTTCAGCATGTCTATCTTGTTTTTTTTTTTCCTTGACGACAATTGAATCTGTTCGTAAGCAAACGCAACCTGCATCTCCCAGAACAGTACGTTACATCCCATCAATATGTACATCGATCACGACGGGGGGGGGGGGCGTCTCCTTCATAAATTGCGGATAGGGGGAGACTGACACTGACGTAGTCAAGTAGGAAAAACATCACAACTGTTAGCGTTTCATTTACATCCTAGAGGGGGACGAGGCTTACGCATTACCCCCGACCCGTTTTCCCGAACAATCTCGTGACCGGTGCCCTAGCTTCTGGCATCTATAGCAGCGGTACTAAAGCGCCCGATTTGCTTGACTCCTTCTGCATGCAGTCTCTCAGTAGGTGGTTGGTGCCATTACATTTGTAGCACACGATCCTCACAGAAAGATCTACAGGAAGAACATATTTAATTTGGGCGGGCTTTGCAGCTGCTAACCCGGGCCAGTAACTCGTCAAGTGACAGCGAGTCCACTCTAGAGGTTGAATGAGTATGTTGTACGGAGACAAGGGAGTCCGAGAACGAACGCGCGCGCCATTGTGCGGTCGGGTATTTTCTCCGAACAGTACTTACTACCAACTTTTTCAGATCGGTCAAGTAAACATCCAGTCTCACCTGATCTCAGTTTCCGATCTTCGAACTACTCGTACGTAGATAAACTGCCTACAGCAAAAAAAGTGTATAGCGAGTACTTAATTTGTGCTGCATTTGCTCTCTCTCTCGGTCAATTGCTGATACACTGTGAATGCTCCTCCAGTAAGAAGAGGAATGATGGTCTCCAGCTGTTTCACACAACAGAGGTCACACACCAGTTCCACCTTTTCGACATATGCCAGTATTGACCCGCTGGCGTTAAATTCTGGAATTAATTTCAAGTCGAATCTGCCATCCGCCATGTTGCCGAAATAGCTTGTTAGAAAATTGTTCTGGTAGCTCAACTTCAAAACATAACCATAAATCGCAAGTCCAAACTTGATCCAGTCGGTAGAAAGAAATGTCGAAACCACGAATCATGGGTCCACTGTAAAAAAAAAAAATCAAATATACGTAAACAGCTGCAAATCCACCGCACTGTGCAAACAAAAATACACCCAAAAAGCAACACGGCCACGAACGCGACGCTCGCCGTTTTCAGAATGCAAACATCTTTTATCGCCGGAATAACTTATTTTCATTGATGGATAAAACAAAGCACACCCGGGACGCATTTAAAGCAACAGCTGTCACTGACTTATTATTTATTTTTGTCTTTGGCATTGGGGACTCTGGATAGAGGTAGTACCTTTGATGACTGCCACTTTGCACATTCAGGTGAAACGGGCATCACTAGTTCTCAACTAACTCCTAAATCTCTCATATGATGGTTCTAAGTTGCCATGCCCCGGTAAACCGTTTCAACTGGCGGGCTAAACTCACATTGGACGAACGATCTCATTGACGCAGGTCAACGATCAGGGTGGAAGGATTCCTTAGATGAACTACAACGGCTACGTGTTCTCGACCAAGGCGCTCTACTTAGTTGGAGGGCATCGGCTGTGGTCTAACACGGAGAAAGATGGACCCCCTTATGTTAAAACTCTCGTCACATGATAAGCACACACACACACACACACACACACACACACACACACTATTGCGTAGAGCCATGCTCTGGCACACAACCGCGACAGATGGAGGAGAATGGTGTACAGCTGATCATGGTGGCGCCTCAACGACTTTTTCCGAGGTTGAGTGGCAAAAAATAAATTTTCGGTATATCGTACAAAACACGCATGCCCCTTTTCGCGAAAAATGACTTTCTCTTTCGCCATACATTGGTATCACTGGGAACAACATGAAGCCATCGCTTCTCTTTTAGGGTAGACTGGACCCTTGGTATCACACTTGATAGAGTAATCTGGGATGACTATGAATGCGAAACCAGCCTGTAGAATAATATCTTGTTGTAGACAAACGCATTGTTGATGTAGCTTTCTATCCCAACGACTCTGAGTGACTGATACTCGGATTTCATAGAGCCTCTGAGGTATGATAGTGGATGTAGTAAAAATGCGTTTTCATATAAGGATTATTATGGTACGTTTGGATCAGTTATTGTGGCTAAGTTTAATTGTAAGACAGATGAAGACCAGTCCCTCCCATACTCTATTTTGACCTCGTGCCCCATTTGTACATATTTGCATACAATCATGAGTGACGGATTCGTATCAAATGTATGTTACGTTTACAAGACACATGGGTTGTTTTAGGTTGGTTGTAGTTCAGTCAGTTAATTACCATACGTGATACACTCTTAAGCGATTATATCTCGAAAGAGACATCTTCAAGCAGAAGATTTTTTCCGCAGTTGGTTGCCATTTCTTTCAGCGGTAGACTGGTTGCCAACTAAGGCTATAAAACCCAACCTGTCTTAGAGGGAGAAGAGATGGATTAATAACTTTCCCAAGGATATTTGTGCGCAAGTGAATGAAACGAATTCGACTGGGATTCGAACTCTGCTTTCCGATTTTTTTCTTTTTTTTTTTAATCATATCACCCCGAGCAAGGCGATAACGCCATTGATGCGCAGGGGGCTACGTAAAGGTAAAAAGAATGGAAAAGAGAAAGCCGGAAACCTCATCCTAAACAGGGAACAAGGGATGCGCCTCTTCACCTGTTCAGTAGACGTGGGTGGAGTGTGAACCGGGCGATAGTTTAGTCTATCTACTCCAACTGGAAAAAAAAATAAAAGTGAAAAGATTGGAAAAGAGAAAACCGGAAACCGCATCCTAAACAGGAAACAAGGGATGAGCCTCTTCACCTGTTCAATAGATGTGGGTGGAGTGTGAACCGGGCGATAGTTTAGTCTATCTATTCCGAGTCGATATCCATTACAACGCACATCCTCCGGTGTTACAAACTTCGTGTTCCTCTGCAATTTCTCTTGCATACTCCGGTTTGGAACTGTATTTTTGTTATTGTATTTGGCTAACTGACCCAATTGTCTACGGCTATATCGTGTTGAATACACCGGTTCTCGTCCGATCACCGAAGTTAAGCAACATCGAGCTTGGTCAGTACTTAGATGGAATACCAGGTGCTGTAAAACGTAAGGACTAAGAATGGTCCACCGGTCCTCCAGGTTTGGGGATTGGGCGCAGGGCTAACAACCCTGCCCCATAAAAAAAAAAAACAGTTTGTTACGGAAATAGTTACTGCCCTACACACCATTGCGTGTCAAAAGGGTGAGATGATGATGAACTGCCCCAATCAATTGTGTTAATTGTTTAGTGATACTGAACTACGGTATTTCCTACTTTTTTAGGTTATAAACTCAAATAAGTAATTCACGAGCAAGAGACGTGTAGATATAATTTTTTTTTTAATTTAGGAGGTGTTTGCGAATTTAAGAGTTAAAATCTCTGCAGTTATATTTAAAAGTTTTATAAATTCAAGTGTGAGCATACTGAAAACTCTTTCCGGACCTTACCAAAGATAATTAAAAAAAAAATTCTTGGGAAGTTGGTGCTAGCATAATTTAATAAAACCTGTTATTTTTCAGATTTGGCCAGAGAAAATAAAAACTAAAAATTAATTGTTACGTTCATGTGCAATTTTAAAATTCATCCCGTTAAATTAATGATGTTTGAAGAATTGAAGTTTATGCAATATCGAGTGTTCAAAAAAAAAAAACATACGGAAAATTCGGGCCGCATTTTGTCAAAAATAATTCAATAAACAAACTCAAAACATTTATTTTATTTTTAAGCATAAGTTTTTCATCAAACACTTTTTTATTTTTTTTCAAATTCTACAGAAAAAAATCAACTTATTTATAAAAAATTTTTTTAGTGCAATTTTGAAATTAAAGTTTTAAAACCCATTTGCTGTTCGTAACAAGAATTTTATTTATTTTATTAAATATTTTTTTGAAAATTTAAAAAGAAATTGTAATGTTTAAATGTCATTGTCGAATGAACATTTTAATTTTAATTTTTTTCCTTTGATAGCCGTTATTTTTGGTATGGGTGTACAAAAAGAAAATAATTTTTGATATCTCACGTTAACTACTATTACTATTCAATAATTTTATATTTCCCGTCCAGTTTAGTATAAAAAATTAAATTATTCATTATACTAAATTTAAGCATAATATAGATAGAATTATTTTTAAACCATTGGTTATAAGGTCAAAAGCATAAACATTACGGATAATCGGCAGTGCAGTAGTCAAGAATTGCACTGCTGATTGTTATTCGTGTTTCTTTAAATTTTACTTTTATACTTTTCTCCTATTTTTTTGGACATTGGTAGAATTAGTATTTTCCTTTGACCTCCCAGGTTAACGGGCGTAAATACAACTTTCTCTTTCTCTTTAAAAGACAAGAATTACTTTTAGAAAATCCAGTTAATTCTTAAATTTACTAATAAACTTTGAAACACATATCTAGGACAAATATTGTATTTTAAAGAGAATTTTTTAAATTTGTTTTACACATTTTTCGTGTACAATGGCGGCTCGAGGAGTCGATTAGTGGCGAAAACGTGCCGATATTAAAAAAGGGACCTCAAATTTTATTTATACATAATGTCTTTTCATTAGCTTTTAGACTAGGAGTATCATTATAATTACTATTATAGCTATGGGTTTTTTTTTTAAGTCCGTGACGGTATCTGAAATTTTTATGTAGGTTCCGCATGTACAACATTAACAATATAATAATTATCAATTATTTCAATTATTTCATCTTTAATACGGATTAGCTTCTTCTTAGAGGCAAATAAATCAGATAAAAACAAAATGTAAAGTTAAGAATTATTTTTTATCTTTTTTCAAGTTCCTGACGTTACCTCTCTCTTTTAGTGTTTTTTCCCCTACATTTTTAAACGTAAACTTTAAGTGTTCAATTTACCTGGTCAACAGTCCTTGTACACATGTACTGTACAGACTACAGAATAATTCAATTTGTTTTTTTGTTGTTTTTTTTTGTTGTTGTTGTTTTTAAATATACTCCTTTATTAAACAGTTTCCTAAAGTAATGCGAATCGTAGTGGAATAATCGGTTTTCTATCAGATTTGATTAGGTGATGCGATCTTTGCCACGGAGTCATACTTTATCGCCAAGTTTGTTTTTTTGTTTTTTTTAAGTATTGTAATATAAAAAAATCTAAGAACGGAAATTTAAGTTGCCGTGAATGTCAGCATATTATTGGGTTGCAATGTGTACTGTCACTCAAGTCTGCTAAGCTAAAAAGTAACAATTGTATTTTCCAAAATGATATTTTTGGTTAAAGGTAACTGTAGTGTAGTGTTCGTGACTGGGCGTAATTATTGACTTTAAAACTAAGCAACAAGGTGTTTAGCACTACTGACTTAAGTTACATAACACTTGCATCTTATCGAGGACTTAAAATTAAGACGTAATTTACTTAGTAAGTACGCATGTACTGTTAAAACAAAACCCTCCCGATATCAGCTGTTAATGCGAGTAATACAACATGAACTTTGGAATTTAGTTTTAGTGAAAGCAGTTGGATGCATTTAAAAAAAAAATCTAAATTTATGCATCACAAATGAATTTGATTTTAGTATCATAATAAAATCAAATTTTTGTTTTTAAAATATTTTATACTTTTCTTGTATTGAGTTTTTGTGTCAATTTGAAAATCTTAATAAATTTCGTACTTTATTATTTTTAGACATAACCATAAGACTGCGGATGTTTAATCTCTTGTCTTGGTACATACTTAGAATTTTTATTTATACTGCCTTTCTTCTTTTCTACTTCACTTTCTGGGCATGTCCCAAAATTTAAAAAAAAAAGCAAGAACCAAAATCAAAACATTGTCCTGTAGTTCTCCAATTCCACCAGTGGTAGTTTGTTACACGGTCAGAATTCAATCAGTCCAGCCAGGTAAGTGCCATACGTGGTTCACGCTTTGGCGATCAAATCTCGAAAGATATGACTGACTGAGCAGAAGATTTTCTCTAATAGGTTGACATTTACTTTCTGCGGTAGACTGGTTGCCAACCAAAGCTATATAGAACCCAATCTGTCTTGCTATTTAACCCGCAGCTGAAGGAGAAGAGACCAAAAAATGCCCAATCCTCTGACCACTTTCATATAAGCAGCAGTGTAATCAATCCTGCTTGAAGCTTCAATTATAGCATACCTTATACCACAAAGCCGAAAGTACAGACCTAACTCACAATTCAATCAGTAATTGATCTAGCAAGAGAAGATTGCTAGCCATTTAAGCAAGATGGAAGTGCCCAAGGCTTCAATCATTGTTGTTAAACATGTCTGTTTCACACCACATGACAGTTTAGTGGAAGAGGGTCACAGCTGTGGAATTGGAACAGATACTACAATCTGATTTCAGACAAAAAGAGACTGTTTTAATTGTCCAATTCACCATTTCAGCATACTGTTGCCTAGATCTGAATAAAAAAAAAAAATGTTTCAGAAAAGTATATTTTATTTTTGAAAGATAAAGAGTTATGTTGGTAGATTTGTCAATATGGCTGGTTTTTAGCAACTTACTAAAATAATTTCAATCAATTTAAATTCGATTTAAAATATAGGACACAAACATTATTTTTCTTGTTAGAAATATTAAATAAATTTAATCTATTAACTTGGAATTAAAATTAAAATAAAAGCTTCAAGATCTTTCATTTTTAAAATGTATTTTAAACCTTATTTTTTTATTTTTTTTATTTTTTATCTTTTTAAATTTTTTTATCTCTTTATCGAGTTAACTTATTAAATGGCAAACTTAAAAATATTTTTATAAAATTAAAGTAAAAATGCAAAAGAAATTATTACCAAATAATTTTTAAAAATTAAAGAAAATCTTTTTTTTCACTCTCATTGAGAAATTAGTTGCTATGGTTTAATGAACCAACCATGTCCTTGCCACTTTTTTTTTTTTTGTGAAAATGGCTCTTGAAGAGATCTATTGTTCATTTTTGCAGTGCTGCTGGATCAGCATAAACAAATTTTACCAACCTGTCCTTGGAATTCCCTTTTAGAAAGGGCAAAATCACAATCAGTGGTAGCTGGGACGAAATATGTCTTTTTATTAACAATATTTGGCGTCATTCTTTTGCCTATTTCCAACAATCAGATCATATATCAAATCAAATCAAATCAGCAAACCCTTGAGAACTCTTATATATTTGTCTGGAAAAGAAAAACTTTACATTGATTCCAAATGGAAGGCCTTTTTTTATGTGTACCTCAGTTGTTGAAATTCATTCAGTTTTGTGAACCATCTTTAAAGAATTTGAAAATCTCAATTATTGTCATTACATTTTGAAATGTGCGATTCAAAACTTTCTAGATGTTGATGACACATTGAATATTCATCCCATGCTAATAACTGAATTGTGCAGAAGGTGATATAAGGTTGATATAGATTATTTTATTTATCATATATGAATATCACTCTTTTCATATCTTTTTATTGGTACCTAGAATCTGACAGAATAGAGCCACAAAGTAAATATTCAGTTTATTACTTACAGCGTTAAAAAGTGAATTTAGGTTAAACTTAAATACAGTATAACCCGGATATAAGATAAATTTTCTCTGGTCCAAAATTAGAGCCTGTGGTAATGTATATAAAATAGACCAAACTCGGATATAAGAGAAACCCGGATATAAGAACATATTCATCTGGTCCCGAAAACTCTCTCATATCAGGGTTACACTGACTTGGCAGCCCACTTTCAGTCACTTTCTCACCAATATGATGTGGCTTCCTTCTATCTTTTCTACAAGTACTTTCATGGCAACTGCTCTGACAAACTTATTTTTCCTGGTGAACTGACCACATGAATTTAACCATGTTACTAGTGCATCTAGGTCCCACCCTTTTACTGCTGAAATAGTTAAATCCGTCTCTTCTCTTGCACTCCTTTCTATTTGCCTGCTTCTCTGATAGCTACAATCTTCAAAAGTTTAAATGCAATGTCAGATCTATCTCCAATATCCCCTGTTCCTTGTTTTTTCTCTCACTGTAAACCCTGAATACCAGTGGCAGTTCTGCTATACTTGGGATGAAATGATTTTATAAAAAAAAAACTTTAAAAAAATGATTGATATGGAAAGAGGAAAAAGTTGTCAAAGAACTTCTTAACCCTAAAAAAAAAATAATTATTAAACTTTTCAGAAATTATTTGCTAATAAATAGAATTAATTAATAATATATTTTTTTAATTTATTTATTTTTTTCTAATTTTGTAGAAATATTTTTATGCAGCACAACACTAAACTTATATACCCATAATTAATTTGAAGGAAACTGAAATGGACATATGTGTTGGAGGGCTTGTCTGGGTAAAGCAGCTCTTTGAAATCTGTTTTTTTTTTGTTTGTTTTTTTAATGACTTTCTGTGGGACTGGAGATTGGTTGTCCAGGTTGAGTGAGAGGGAAATGTATTATTCCAATGTCTTATTACAAACTCAGTCAAGTTTGTGTTTGTGTCTATACTTGTTCGGATATTAAATGGAACAAGCACATATATGAAATGGCACAAAGCAGTCAATCACGCACCACTTATTCACTTCTGAGCCGTCATAGGGTGGTGCGCGCATGGCATGCAAAATCCTTACGCAGACACTGGTGAACATGAACAGACAGAGAATTCACTATTCTTTTATAATGTAGATTACTCTATTTACACTTTCGCATTTCAAAAGAAATAACGATTGAAGCTTTTGTAGGAACTCAATAATATATTAACAATATCTGAAAAATCTATTGAATCTTTGTTGTCATTTTAATAAGAAACAAATAGTTTTAAAAGAACAATGGTTAATAAATGCCAAATAGGTTTCACAGGTCATTACTTGTTCCTTTGCCTCGTTACTATGGTCTTGTGTCAAACTTAGAGATATGACGTCAAAAACTAGACACGACTAGTCATCTTCTGCCACGTCTTTGCTAACAAGACTACATCTCTTAGTTTTAAAACAACAATGGTTAATAAATGCCAAATGGGTTTCACAGGTCATTACTTGTTCCTTTGCCTCGTTACTATGGTCTTGTGTCAAACTTAGAGATATGACGTCAAAAACTAGACACGACTAGTCATCTTCTGCCACGTCTTTGCTAACAAGACTACATCTCTTAGTTTTAAAGCAACAATGGTTAATAAATGCCAAATGGGTTTCACAGGTCATTACTTGTTCCTTTGCCTCGTTACTATGGTCTTGAGATATGACGTCAAAAACTAGACACGACTAGTCATCTTCTGCCACGTCTTTGCTAACAAGACATCTCTTAATTTTAAAAGAACAATGGTTAATAAATGCCAAATGGGTTGCACAGGTCATTACTTGTTCCTTTGCCTTGTTACTATGGTCTTAGAGATATGACGTCAAAATTTAGATACGACTAGTCATTTTCTGCCACGTCTTTGCTAACAAGATTACATCTCTTAGTTTTAAGTTTTCAAAAAGCATAATTTGGTGATGGAATAAAAAATGATATTATATATATAGTTTTTGTTATCTTCCAGGTTGGAAGGGCTTTTTTCTGCTTTGAAAATCAGCATTTGAAATCCTGGTCTTTATCAGGTTTTGAATTGGTAATACTGGTAGGAAATATAGGGATATCTTTATATATGTACAGGATTTGTTCTAGGTTGCTGAGATTAGTTTGTAATGTCCATAAGTAACTAACAATATAAAACTATTTACAATATTACTCTTAGTAATTTTTTTTCCTGATACTGCCTTACTTGTTGGTAATTTCCTGTTTTTTTTAATTATTTGACCCCAATCAAATCCACTAAAATGCAAGAGTTTCAGAGAGTGAGAGAATATGAGAAAAAAAAAAACATTAAGAGAAAACAATAAAAGAATGAGAATTAAGAAAGCAAGATAACAAGATTGCATTTAAATTTTTGAAGATCAAAGTTGATTGAAAAGCAAGAAAATTCCATGAGAGAAGTGCAAGAGAAGAAATTGTTAGAATAGAACTTAAGATTACATCTAGGCATTTCAACTGTGTTGTAACTCCAAATATTAGGAATAACAAAATATAATGAACACTGTTAAATATATTTTGAAACACAACAGTATTTGTTGTTTTTTATTCTCACTGACCAGGATACAGCAGGATTGGGTAGGATAACCAATTACTGTATACATGTGTTGTTGTTCTTCTTACCCCTTTTTTTGTGCAGAGTCAATGAATCATGAGGGGGAGAGTTGTCTCTCATAACACCTCCCATTTTAACCTTTTGTTCGTATGACTTATTTTGGGAATTTATTTGCAGTTGATAGGTTTTTCTCTGTAGTGTGTATGATTTTCTAAGTACATGTTTTGGTAGTCTTAGATTATCCTTTGGTATATCTTTGGGAACATTGTGGAGGCACTTCGTAGGTGTCCAATAGGATATCTAGCAGTAAGGTGAAGTTTGATTTGGTCTTTGGAAGGTGAGAAGATTGTAATTGGTTTGCATATCAAACGCAAACTGTAAACTCTATATCTACATCATATGTAACATTACCAAAATGATGTAGAATGTGTCCTTGAATTCATCTTTCTTTGCCATTGAGGTAGTATGTATGGATTGTCCTGGTACGTATGTATGTTTCACTGCTCCATGATGTTGGTTAAACTGTTTCTTCATCACCATGTTTCTCTTTTGGGAATGTTTTAGAGTAGGATGGATGACATCCTTTTGCAAACGAACTTTATAATTTATCAGTGCTTCTACTGGTGAGTTACCGTTAGGTGTGTTGGTATTTGGTGTAGCTCTGTAACTACTGAGGAATGTTTCTAATATTTCTTTGTTTTTCTGCTTTCATTGTCATAATGGAATTCCGTTGTGTTGTTAGTGATGTTATTTGGGTTCAAATTCCTTCCTTCCTTTTAAAATTTTTAGTTAGTGATTGAATTGTTGATTGAACTATTGTGTTATCATAGTCAACAACTACTGTTGTGACATTATGAACTGTTATTGTTGTTGATTCTTGTTGATCTCTTTTGGTATGTCTGGTGATATTGCCATTGTTGCAAGTTTTTTTTATCTCATCTTTGTCGCCAAAAATTTGTAACCCCAAATATTAGGAAGAAAAAAATATAACAAACACAGTTAAATATATTTTGATACACAACAATATTCATTTTTTTATTCTCACCGATCAGGATACAGCAGGATTGGGTGGGATAACAAATTACTGTCTGCATGTGGTGTATTGTCCAGCAGCCATGTTGTTTTCTTACCCCTTTTTTGTGCAAAGTCAATGAATTGTTAGGGAAGAGTTGTCTCGTTTGTAAAATGAAATTTTGCCACAAATCTAGTACTGCGCTTAAGTTCAGAAAGTCACATGCCACAGAAAAGTTCATCAGAACAATTGCCATTAAAGTATTTATAGAAAAGGCATGGAAGCTACATTACAGCAGTGGGAAAGTAACTAAAGCCAAGCTGCCAGGTCAGATTGTAGATTCTTTGTATTTTATCAAGAATACTGACATTGCTTAAGGAAAATTCAAAGAAAAAATCATGTTTGCACAAAAATAGGTACCACCATGAAAAATGCGATAATTTAAAAAAATAATTAAAAATATTTCAAGCTTTTGTTTTAGTTTCAAGCTAATAGATTAAGTTTAATATTACTTTGCTGTACTTTAAAACTTATTTAAACTGACTGGAAGAATTTTTTTAATTAAAATAGATAATTAGCAACCGTTTTTTAGTTGTCGTTCATCAATCACAATGTAATACTCCATTAAAAAATCTTGCAAAAATAAAATATACTTTTCTGAAACTTTATTTGAAGAATATTATCTGATTTAAAATATAATTAATCATTTGAAACCAATATTATTTACTTTAAGTTTAAAATATCACAAAAATGTATTTTTTTAAACACAGCAGTAGCTGTTTAAGTTGTTGATATGTTTGACAGATTAATGTTTATCTAATGTTGTTCTATCAAGGCTTTAACTGTAAAAAATAATTGAATATAACTTGACCACCTCTTATATATAATTTTTAAGTACTCAGTAATCATAAAAATTTAAGAAAATATTCTCCATAATCCAGCGTTTTATTGAATTTTAGATATTTTCCAGCTTTAAATTTATTATAGTTCTCTTATTTTTTGATAATGTTGTGTATGGTCACCTGTATCTACAAAAATCCTCATGTTTATGCACAAACAAAAAATAAAAAATTATATTAAAAATATTGGTGTTTGATTTGTATATCGCCCAGTTCACACTCCACCCCCGTCTATTGAACAGGTGAAGAGGCTCATCCCTTGTTCCCTGTTTAGGATGCGGTTTCCGGTTTTCTCTTTTCCAATCTTTTCACTCCTATGTAGCCCCCTGCACATCAGTGGCGTTACCGCCTTGCTCAGGGTGATATGATTAAAAAAAAAAAAGCCTTTCCATTTAGGATTAGTAAATATAGTTTTTACTTAAAATCATATAAAAGGGTGAAATTGATACAGAATTTAAAAAAATTTTAAACTTAAATAATTCTAATAAAAAATAAATGAAAATAATTCATGTAATTATTTATGGAACATTTTTTTCCTTTTAATATTTTATTTATAAAAGCAATTATTAGCTTTTTTATTAAATAATATTTTTGTATTTTTTATTTTATGATTCAGACCAGATTTTTGGTAAATGGTGTATCTGCTTGACAAAAACAAATTGCTGATTTAAATTCTCGAAAGAGTCTTGCTTTTAACTAATATAAATATGAAGAGGTTGGAATTTTAATTTCTTGAAATTTCATAAAATTATATAAGTGATGGTAAAAAAAAAAAAAAAAATCCAAAATAATTTCATTCATTTGTGAATAAGTCCTGAAAATTTAATTAAAATCTGACAATTATTTGAGTTTTGCAAGAATTTAAGAAAGATGTGTTTTTAATGCCTAAAATGACAGTAAAATTTCATATACTAATCTTTGGCTCACCCATTGATGCAAGAAAAATATTTTTAATCAAAATTTTGAATGTGCTAGAAAGGTTTAAAAACTTTAGTAAAATAATCAAATATAATTTGATTTTTCCTCTTAATAATAACATAACTATTTTGACGATAAAACTTTACATTTATCATGTTTGGGGCCTTTTTCAACATGGTATTCTCTTTTTTAAAAATCTTTGGACGTCCCTATACAAAAGTGATTTCAACTCTTGCAGTTCACAAAAGAAAAAAATGTTATAAATATTTGTAAGTTTATTAATTGGTGTGGTCTCTCACTGATAAACTTTGTTGATTTATTTGTTTCTAACATTCTTCTGAGTTATCCCTCCTTTACTCCTTTTTAAGTTTAGCCATTCAGGCTAAACAATTTACATTGCTACTGCTTATCTGACAAGAGAAGGTAGTCTAATTTACAATTTATAGAAATTTGAATGAATAAAAAAAATGTTCAATTTTTAATTTATTTATTTATTTTTTTAAAATGTGGTTCTAATGTACAATTTTTATTTGATAAGCAACTTGGGATTTTGACACACTTGGGCTGCTTAATTTTTCTTGACTTAAACTTATGTTTAGCTCTAATAAATAGAAAAGAAAGACATTTCAATGTAAGTAAAATAGAATTCTTGACTAAAATATAAAGTAACATATTTAGTAATTATCTCTATTCTTTTTATTTCTCTGGTTTTTGAGTTACTTAAACAGCATTGACGTTTTGTAATTGCTTAAGATTTAGTCAAATTTGAATGTTGAATTTCTTGAAATATTATTGAGTTTGAATCAACACTTTAAATGAAAACTTTATAATTAAATAAACACAAGCCACTTACTTAAATAGAAGATTTACTGTGACTTGATTTACAAATATTATTGATTTTTGTGTTAAGTTATTTATCAAACTGCTATCCATGTAAAACAGGTTGTGATGTAGGGTTATCAAAATGTAACTACTCTCAAGTTATTTCTTAATAACTAGAATTTTTATTTAATTTTATTTAATATTTTATTTAATTTTAATAAAATTTCAGGGAATGGTTGCTTGTTATCCTGGTAATGATACAAAATATCTTCGGCACATAGATAATCCAAATGCTGATGGTAGATGTATGACGTGTATTTACTACATTAATAAAGATTGGAATGTTGAAGTGAGTATCTGTTTTTTACCTATATTTTATTGATGTCATTAAAATGTGAATTACTTTTTTTTTCTTTTTAATTAATTTGCCAAAGTTTTATAGACTTGCCACTTCATATATTTTTTTTATTTTTTTAAAATCATTTCAGCCCCAAGCACAGCAGGACTGTCACTAGTGCACGGTGGGGGGTGCAGAGGGCATTGAAGAAAGGATAAAAGATGAATGGGATTGAAGAAGATAGAAGATGGCAATTGATGTTATATTTAAATTTTTTGAGATTGTAGCCATCAGGGAACCAAGTAAACGGAAGTGAGTTCCATAGATGGGAAGTGTGAGAAAATAAACTATTGGAGAAGAAGTGATAGTTACCCTTTTACTTTTGAGATAGTTAAATGTGAGACCTAGATGCAAATCTTGTAGCATGCTTAAATTCATGCGGTCAAGGTACCAGGAAAAAAAGCTTGTTAGAGCAGTTTCCATGAAAATATTTGTAGAAAAGACAGAGGGAAGCCATGTCACATTGGTGAGAAAGTGGCTGAAGTTGAGATGCCAAGTGAGGACTGATTACATTGCAGATCCTTCTTTGGATTTTGTCAAGAACCTCGAGATGAGTAGCAGGAGAATCTGACCAGATATGGCAACAGTATTCGACGAACAGGCAAATGGTAGATTTATAAATGTGCAAGATAGATTCTGAAAAGAAAAACATTCTGGACCAACACAGAGACCCAACCCTCCTAGCAGTAGATACAGTTATAGATTTGATGTATTTATTTCACTTCAGGTCGGTTGAAAAAGTGAAGTCAATAAAGCACAGTGTGTTGCCCTCAAAAGACTTGCACCAGCCATGCTGATGGCTGGTGAGAAAATTTCTCTATGGTGGTTAAAGAAGAGCAGTTTTGTTTTGGAGGCATTAAAATTTACAAGCCATTTCTTGTCCCAATTAACCACTGATTAGAGGTTCATTTCAAGAGCAGTAGCCAGGTTTCCTTTGTCAGCCTTGGCAGATTTCCTATTGAAAGGTGAGTAAATGGTGGTGTCATCTGTATAGATGCCTACTTGGGAACTGATGACATCAGGAAGATCATGGATTAAGATCAAAAACAGTGTAGGACTGAGAATAGAAACTTGAAAAACACTCATATTCATGTGAATGGATCTAGAAGCTTGCTCATTCAAAATGACTTTTTATGATTCAATAGGAATGATTGGATTAAATCAAATAATTGTCCAGAAATACTGTAGCTATGGTGCTTGCGCTGCAGAACAACATGCCAAAACCTGTCAAACACTTTTGAGATGTCTAGATTAACAGCTTGGACTTAAACCTGGTATACATATTCAGTGATGGCCATTAGCACATCAGTGGTAGACCTGATGAAGCAGAAGCTATATCGTTTGTCAGAGTTGATCATGAGAAGTGAAATGCTTAACGACTTCAGCATTGATTAGAGCCTCAAATACTTTGTCAAAAAGGGCTAAGAGGCTAATAAGGCAATAGTTAGAGGAGATCAGAGGGTTCACTAGAGTTCTTAAAAACAGGAACTATAGATAAGGACTTCCAGCAAGCAGGCAAGTAATAGTTGTAGAGTTTGGAGAGGACTGGAGCCAGCCCAGGGGCACATTTCTTTAGAATGACTGGGATTCCATCACCTCTGCTTGCATTTTGAGAATCTAATTTAGAAATGATGTCTAAGACCAGAGATAGGGTTATGCATATATCACTCAGTTTAGCTTTTGTTGTTGGTAGGAAACTGGGTGTGGGTGCTCCAGACAAATCAAATGTGGAGTTGGATGAGAATTTGCAAGCAAAGCATTCAACCTTTCTGCTCTAGATGTGAGTACTTCAAATTGATTGAATAGAGGAGGGATTGAGGGTTTGCTGTTGTTCAGCCCACTCTTGCAGAACCACCAGTAATTTCTAGAATCAAACTTACAAGATGCTATACATTGTTTCATTCTATCAGCAAACAATAACTTTGCATCATTTAGGACATGCCTGCATTCATTACAAGCAGATACAAAGAGACGTCTATTGTAATCAGATGTGTCACCCTGGGAGAGCTGAAAGAAGTGATTGCTGTGGGCAGTAGAAGCCGAGCATGCAGGTGTGAACCAAGGAGATGAACGAGATTTAACTAGAAATTCCCTTGCTGGAATGAAAGCACTGATGCCAGCTTTCACTTTGGTGGGTAGCTCAGAGGTGCAGTCTTGCATAGGGAGACTAAATACTTTGTTCTATGATCAGAGTTGCTAAGAGGGCAGAGCTGCATCGCATGAAATGAGTCAGGGATTGAAGTAAAGAAGAGATCTAGAAGAGAAGCATGTCCTTCAGGGTTACTGGGGAAATGCGTGGAATAGACAACTACTTGAGTGAGAGATTGAGTGATTCAGAAGTTCAACGTATGGGTGCCAACAAGATTGGTGACAGTGTTTAAGTTATTTGGCATGATGGACATTAAAGTTATCGAACACAAATACATTAGCAAATGGATATAGGGAAATGGCATTGTCTATATTGTCAAAAATACTATTGCGCACGCAACATTCATGAGAGGAAGGGGAGTGGTAGAGAAAGAAGAGATAGCTGACTGAGTTTAATAGAGGCGGCGACATATGTAAGAATGGTCTGGAAATTCAAGAGAGATCTCCTTCACCAGAGAGAGATGTTTGGGGACATAAACTTCCAGGCCATGCACATGGACATTAGAGTCCTTCCTAAAGAGAGAAAGGTAACCAGGAATCAAGAAATTGGGGTAGGGGATTGCAGAGTTATGGTTACTTTCACAGAGAACTAGGATGTCTGGGGACTTTTTGATGAGGAATTATTCTACACTGCAAAGCTGGTATGAATACCATGGATGTTAGAGAAAGAAATGTTGAGGGGTTTAGGTGTTTTTTGTTTGGCTGGTTTAGTTTTGTATCTTTAATTGTTTATGGCCATGTTTTTTGAATTATTGGTAAGGAGAGGCTTAGAGAAGTAGTAGCAGTTGTTCATGAAATGCAACATGTGTGGGAAGGGAACTGGTACAGTCTACAGCAAAATGTGGCCTCAGGGTTGACCACTGGTGGTACTTGCAGAAACATCTGTGTGCGACATAGCACTGCAAGAACCCTGAGATTATTCAACTGTTGATCAGAGCAACTTTTCAAGATGCTATGGAAGATTTTGGACTACTAACTACCAGCTGAAAATAGCAACCAGAAGACTGCCAACCCGATACCCTCAGTTTGAAGAGGTCCTGTGTATGATGGTAAACAGCATCCGGCAACAAAGCTTCTAATTGGGAGGTTGTGAGGAGCATAAAACCACCATAAATGTTGTTGTTCCCAGGTCCACCCTGACCAGGAGTGGTAGCACCTGTTAGGGTCCCAGCTATAGGCAAATAGTTAACCTTCAAAGTGGGTTCAAAACACTATGAAAATATAAAAGTAGGCTTTTATAGAAATATATACATTTTTGAAGGAAAAAAATTTATACCATAATATATTTTGAAAAAAAAACCCCTAACTTTTTCATCAAAATCTAACTAAATCAACCATTTCACCAAACATAACCAAACATTAAAAAAAAAACACCCTAAAACCCCACTTTTTTGGCATTAAATAACCCACAGAGGTTGATATGCTGTTAAATAAAATTCAAATAGTATGAAGATATATTGGCACCATCCACACACATCATAAAAAATTGTGACAGTATGACAATTAAGGCTTGAGGAAAAAAAACTGAGAACCTTTTCCTAAACAGTAAACAAGGAATGAGCTTCTAATCCTGTTTAAGAGAAGTAGGAGTATGGACCGGGTGATAGATCCTATCCATTAAGTTTTACCTTAGTCCGAAAATTCATTACTGATTCAATAAAAGATAAAAACTGGTAGAGCAATACCTCTGAAAAACAAAACAAAACAAAAAAAAAAAAAAAATAAACAATTGAAAGAGCTCAAATTAGTTTCACTACCAGTTAAGTAAATTACTTTGAATCTTCCAAAAAATGAACATATTTGGCAGTTGAATTGACAGCCAAGAGAGCTTTATGACAGTACGAATTTTAACCTTCAAATATATTTGATGCGAAGAAAGCCGGGGAGTGGGGTCAAGCGAAGAAACAAGAGAAGTAGAATAAAGAAGGAAAAAGTAATATAAAAAATAAGTGGTTTCAAATGACAATATTCTAACGACATTTAACAAAACCACAGAGAAATGTCAATTAAAATAATAATACTAGAAATCAAGAAAAGAATAAAAGCATAAAATTATTATTGTTATATGAGAACATCTATTTATTATTATAGGTATTGCCACTCATTTTTGATACCTAAAGTTTAAATTGAATTTTTAAAAATAAACAAGTTTTCTTGTAGCTTTAATTTTAGTTTAATTGAAAGCCAAATGATTAAATTTACTATTTCCACTAAGAAAAATCATCATCATCATTTATCCGTCACACCCAGATGGTGCATAGGGCAGCAACTTTTTGTTGCTGTTTCTGTAACAAACTGTTTTTTATGGGGCAGGGTTGTTAACCCTGCACCCAAACCCCAAACCTGGAAGACTGGTGAACCATTCTTGGTCCTTATGTTTACAGCACCTGGTATTCCCAAATGGTCACCCATTTAAGTACTGACCAGACTTGATGTTGCTTAACTTTGGTGATCGGACGGGAACCGGTGTATTCAACACGATATAGCCATAGACAGTAAGCAAAATACTTTAGTGTATTTCAAACAGAAATTATATTGATTAGAATTTAAAATTTTTCTTTTTAAAAATTTTTTTTCAATTTTTCAGCCATTTTTGTGTGATTGGCACATTGCTAAACAAAAGTTAATTCTTGGGTTTAAAAATCTTGCAAGAGCAAAATATTCATCTGTGACACATTATTTTTAGAAAAATTAGCAAATTTAAAGTTAAATTAATCAGATTTGAAACAAATATTGTTTATAGCATGAAATTTAGAATAAAAGTATTTCTTAATCATGGAGCTCTAATCTTTCTGACCTTTTGAAGTAGGTGATGACAGCCTGTTATCAATCATTTCATGCATCTGGCTAAGTATGGTTGATCAGAATTGACATGAATTTATGAAACCTATATTTCATAAGGGGAACAACACTTGAAACATGTGACCTTTTAATAAGTCTCTTATAACTTTCCATATTTTAAAAAAATGTGCAATTTAACATAAAACAAAAAATTAGAAATTATTTAAAAAATCTTAATGCTGAAATATTTGTATTAAGTTTTTCAATATTTAATTTGTAAATATAGTCTTTATTTAATAAATTAATAACTGAAGACACCGAGTGTCTGGAAGAAATTTAAAAGATGTTTGAAACTTTATAATAAATCATCTTAATTAGCAAAGAAAAAAATGAAAACAATTTTTATAAAAATTTATTATTCATTAAAACTTTTTTTTCTTCAGAATATGATATCCTTAATATATATTATTTATAAAATCAATTAAAAATTTATTTAAGTTAAAAGTGGCATAGTTTTAATGCTTTTTTTAATTTTACTATTCGGAACAGACATTTGGAAAATTGGTTCCATAGGAAAAAAGAATTAGATGATTTACATTCCCCAAGGAGTCCTGCATTTAACTAATAAATCAAGATTTGTTAGTAGTATTGAATTTCTAGAAATTTCATGAAATTAATTGGAGGGGGGTGGGGTAACAAATGTAAAATATATATATATATATATATATATATTTACCAAGATTTTCTAAAAATAATAATTGCATAAATAGCTTTATTCATTTGTTAATGAGTCATGAAAGTTTCATTAAATTCAGACAATTATTTGATTTTTGTAAGAATTTCCAAATTAATGTCTTTCCATGCCAAAAAAAAAAAAATGACTTGCATAATATTACGTTTGCCATAGCAGTAACCTCCAGTAAATATTTTTAAAAAAAAAAAAAAATCAAACAGAATTTTGGATGTGTTAGAAAGGATTAAAGATTTAAAAAAAATAGATTAAAAATCCCTTGAATTTTCCTCTTAATAATAACATAAACATATTGACAAAACTTTGTTTTTATTAAGTTTAGACCCTTTTAACATCTTGCTTTGCTGTTTTTTCAGTAGAGGTACTTGTATTATTATCATTTTTGTTGTTAAAAATTAACTATTCTGAAGCAATAAAAATAAACATTTATGGCTCAAAAATTTCATGACCTTGTCCAAATAAAAACATTACTTGCAGTCAGTAAATAAGACATAAATAAAAGAATATAATTATAGGCAAATGTTGTTAAAAAGGAAAAAAAAACCTTTAAATAATAAATGATAGAGAAGGAAATCAACAATATTGTAGTCAGAAATAAACATTACAACTCATTTTGAAATTATTTTGAAAGTTATGTCCTTTTTCATAAAAAGAGAAATGTTACACTTAGATATAAAATAGATTAGAATTATTGATGCCAATATATAAGTAATTTAACAAATACAAGGTATTGAATGTTCATAGTTTTTAGTGAGACATAAACTTGTTGCATAATATTTTCAGAAATAAAAGTAAAACTATCAATGGATATCATGACTTATTTTTTTTTTAATCATTTCACCCCAAGCAAGGCAGTACCACCACTGATGCCAGGGGGTTACATAAGAGAGTAGAAGTTCCAGCAGGAGGAGAGTGAACAGAAAGACAAACCAGTTCCAGTAGGTGTCAGAGAAAGGGCAAGAGAAGGATGGGAATACAGGTATGATGTAGAAAGGACCAGGGAAGGACTGGAGTCAAGTGGATAAGAGATGGGAATTGACATTGCATTTCATTTCCTGGTTGTAGCTGTCAGGAAAGCATGTATATGGAATGGAGTTCCACAGGTGGTAAGTGCGAGAATAGAAGCTGCTGGAGTAGAATTGTTGGCTGCATTTGGTAGATTTAACTGTAAATAGGTGGGACCTTGTTGTCAGTCTGGTTACTCGAGTAAATTCTTGTGTAGGGGGCACCAGTAATCTAAGTTTGTTGGAGCAGAAGCCATGAAAATATTTGTAGAAGAGACAGAGGGAAGCCACATCCCACCAGTGAGAAAGTGGCTGTAGTTGAGCTACCAGGTCTGGACCGATCACATTACAGATTCTCTTCTAAAGCCTGTCATGAACCCTGAGATGAACAGCAGTGGCGCCTGACCAGATATGACAACAGTTTTCTATGCATGATTGGATGGTTGATTTGTATATGTGCAAGATGGATTCAGGTGGAAAAAACTTCCTGACCCGACAGTGATGCAACCTTCTTAAAAATAAACAATTATATATTTTAATAATTAAAGATTATAAATTTATAATAATATAACAAAAATTATAATATAAGAATAAATGGATAATTAAAAAATAAAAAATTCCCTTTCAAAATAAGACATTGCTTTCTTTGAGCAATGAAAAAACATGTCTCTTCACAATGACATCAGCATTTTTAATATAACCATTACATGTTGCTTTGGCTAAAATCCCTACTAAAAACATGTCCATTTACAATGACATCAGTGTTCCTAATATAACCATTTTTTGGATGTCTTAACATTGTGGAGTGGGGAGAATACAGTATTTAGTCAAAATAGGTGAAACACCATTTGGTACCATTTCAGTACCAAACTGACCCCATCCACTGGTCATGGTATGAGTTTATTTGCTTAAAGGGTTGTCTCAAATACACCAGTTGCATGATTCATATTGGATATGAGAAAGCAACCAAATAAAAAAAATACAGGTGGTGTTTCACTAAAATACCCCCCACCCCCCTGATTTTAGTACAGGTGTGTTGTGGTGTAATGGATATCAGCTTGGAATGAGAAATTGGGGAGCTGAGTTCAAATTCCAGTTGAATTTGTTGCATTCACTTACATGCAAAAACCCTTGGGAAAGGTAAGAATCCATCTCTTCTCTTTCTCCAGCTATGGGTTGAATAGCACGACAGATTGTGTTCTATAGCCTTGGTTGGAAACCACTCTACCACAGAAAGAAATGGCAATCTACTGCAGGAAAATTTTCTGCCTAGTCAGTCATGGATCGTAAAAGACATGATTGCCCAAGCATGCATCATGTATGGCACCTAACAGACAGACTGAAAATACAGATGTTAGCATCGTAAAATGTCTGAAAATACTATGGTGTCTTATATTTTGGTACCCCCCTACGCACACATGTGCACACAAAGACCCAAAATAAATTGCTCATTTCTAAATATGACTTTCAACTTTAATCTGCATAACTATGAGAATTTGATTTTGTTTTCAATTCTTAAAAAAAATTTTTGTGTTCATAAATTAAAAAAGAATTTTTATGAAGATCGTAAATCATAATTGCTATATAATGGTTAGTTTCCAACAAATTTAATAACTTCATTCATAAAATAGTATATTGCATTATGCAGGGTGAATTATTTGAATTCTTGAGGTCTTTTTTTCTTTAGGCCTTCTGCACCTTGTTAAATATTTAATGGTTAATGTCATTATATAGAATTGGTTAACCAGATTTCACAATCTGGCTGGTGACTATTTGCATTCATTTTAAACTAATGACCTTGGGAAAAGCATTAAAGCAGTTGCAACTGTAACAAAAAGTGAAAAAGCTTTAGGTTCTCCACATAGAGTTGTGCTATAGGACAATAACTCTGTGGATGAAAGTGTTAGTTAATGAATTTGGTGACATGGTAATTGTTAGTTTTTACCCTGGGCTGGGTAGTGTCTACTTGAAATCAGTAGAAACAAGCATTAACTGAGCAGTACTTAGCAATAAAATCTAGACAAGATGGGTAGTGGAATGTGTAGATTAAATAAAGTGTCCAGTTTGTAATTCCATGTGAATTACAGGGTTGATATATACCTTATGGAGGCTGCAGAACACAACGTTGTGATAGCAACAACAAAGATGAGGACAATAGTCCAAATGTAAATAGTGTAAATAATCAATGGATTATAATTTTCTTTTTTTTCCTTCTTGATTTCAGACTGATGGTGGTTTATTACGAATTTTTCCTGAAGGTCAAGAAACTGTTGCTAACATTGTTCCCAAATTTGACCGTCTTCTTTTCTTCTGGTCGGATCGCAGAAATCCTCATGAGGTTCAAGCTGCCAAAAGATGCCGGTAAGCTTGCAAATGTTTTTCTAAATTTATGCTTGACCATGTCTATATCTAATATACTGTATTTTGATGTTGATAAGACACTTTGATGCATTAGACAACATACTCATTTTGAAAGAAGAAATTAGAAAAAAAAGTTTTTTCCTTATACTTTATAGGCCTCCCTAATTTTATCCACTGAATAGCATATTTCAGCATAAAAACCTGACTAGTCATGACAAATTCATCACAGCCTAAGAAATACCAAATTTATACTATTCTGTAATAAGAGAATCCCTGAGTTCATATTGATGCATTATTGTCAATGACAAACAATAATGGCTGCTTCAGCTGTTGATGGGCAATATTTGACCCTTTTAAGTATGATTACTTAATCAAATGAAAATACTAAGTATGCAGTGACAAAGGTGTAGTATACAGTAGTATTACTCTAAAAAAATGTCTACCATAAATTATGCTGCTTTGTAACTAGTAGTTTAAGAAATAAGGAAGTTGTTACTTGAGCAGGTATTCCTGTAGCAGGAATTTAATTTCCTGTCAATATCCCAACTACATAAATGACTTCTCTCAAAAGTTAATTTAATTTTGAAACACTGGACTTGTGTTATTTTCAAGGGCTCCAAACCTGATATAACTGAGGAGCTAACACCAAACTTATAACTCCTATCATTGACCTTCAATTTGTAGGACATAGCGTTTTTTTTTTTTTTTTTTTTTGAGATATTTTATAGGGTGGAAAAGCATCTAAAGAAAAAAGTAGTAAAATATGGTAACTGTAACTGTGTTTATATAATGTATCTTAATAACGCCAAGAGTTGTTGGCCATTTTGCACTCTTTTCAATTCTGTTAGTAGTACTTACACTTATAGTCTTATGGTAACTTCTATTTGTATCTTAAAGAGTAAATTAACTATAACTAATTCCAATTAATAGAATTTTACTTTTCTATTTGTTGTGAATTTAATTTATGACTAGTATTTTTTTCCTAAAGCGTTTCAGATTATATGGAACCTGTATCTCATTTATGCTCTATATGAAACCAGTCTCTTCCTTTTAGTTATTGTCTGCCAAATCAAAACAAACTCTTGTTTCATCTTAGGTAGCTGCTAAACAACACTGAATGCTACTCAGCTATTCTTTCTTGCTACAGTTGTCCATGAAAAGGGTTGGGGTTGTATAGCTTGTCACCATTGTTGTTATCAGAATAAGATTAGATATATCAGATTGCCTTTGGGACTCAGGCTCCAGATTTTGTCTTCAAGGCCTATTTCCAAAACCTTTGTTGTGACTGAGTAATGTGATTGCATGGCAGTGAATATTTGAAATCTGCTTTTCTCCTCTCCGATGGACCAAATTTCATTTACTCAATTTAAGCATTGTTGTTCTTACTGCATATCTATATCATGTATTTTGAGTATATTTATTCCGCTATGGTCACCAATGTTGAACCTGTTCAGTACCTAAATGGGTAACTACTTGGGAATATCAGGTAGTGTAAGCTTGGGTATATGGGTGATGTAATGGACAGTGTCTCAGAATTGTTCATTGGACAGCAAAGTTTAATTCCCATTAGGTTCATTATTTTATTTTATATGCAAATACACTTGGGAAAGATATGAATCCACCTCTTCTCTCTCCAGCTATGGGTTTAATTAGTAAGACTTAGTAAAATCACTGTCTAAAAAAAAATTCTTACGATCTAAAAGTATCTTATGGCTTTAAATAAATTGCAAAAGCTTCTATAAGCTATAGAAAATGAATCAATTAATCCATTAAAAGGTAATGCTTTCTTATTTAAAGAAAATGTCCCAATACTGTGTCTTCTACTCAAGATGCATTTAA
This sequence comes from Ascarosepion bandense, assembly GCA_037127315.1. NCBI lineage: Eukaryota > Metazoa > Mollusca > Cephalopoda > Sepiida > Sepiidae > Ascarosepion > Ascarosepion bandense. The sequence continues at coordinate 2,632,519 of JBBBDQ010000502.1, read as the reverse complement.
GAAACTATCAGAAATTTGTTACAGTTTGATATGTCTTTCACTTCTGTTGTTTCAACTTGTTGATATAATCATCGGTCCCATGACAGGGTGTGGTCATAGTCACTATGCAGCTGGACATCTGATCTGCTCCCTCCACATTTCTCCATTGCATGCCAATATCTGTGTTGAAACTTGGAGAAGTATTCATTCATGCATAGCCTGTCTTGGTTGAGTAAACTTGGCAGAGTCTTTCTTCAAACTTGAAGACTCACTTTGGTCACAGATATGTAGCTATAGTGGAAGCTCTCAGTCTCAAAAGCTCCTTGTCCATTGATGTCATGTCATCACCGCCCTGAATATACTGCCAGTAGTTCAATTTCATGTGAAGATTTGAGAGAGAAAGAGAGAAAGAGAGAGAGAGAAAAATAAAAAATGTATATTTATATAAATAAAACTGAAGATTTGTATCAGTGTGTGTATCCTCACTGATTTCTATTAACATACACTTCCACATTTTTCATCCAATTTGTTTCAAAACTTACACACCCCTCGCAAATTTATTATTCTACACAACAAGGGAAAAGTTTATTTCCCATATTTAATATCTGCAGATGTGGATTGTATAAAAACATTAAAAGTAGACTTATACTCTTCCCATCTTGTGCAATGCCAGGTACTTACTGCTAGTTGACAATACAACTGAGAGAATATATTGTTAATATAAAAATGGAACAAAAGCATAAAACAAACTGAAAACCTTTGTATGTGCGGGAATTTCTTCATCTTTTTAATCAGAGTTATCTTGATGTTTACCATTATATCTGTAACATACTTAAACATTTGGTGTTGCCAAAGATATCAATATTAATTGTACTCTCATGACTTGACACCAAAAAACACTTAGTCTGAAACCGGAAATCATTTTTGATCTGCTAAAATATCTAAAATAAATTGGGTCATTTTCAGAACATGAAAATTTCTTAAATTCATTTCTGAAAATTTAGTTAAATGTAAGTTAACAACTTTTATGGCCATATACTTAAATTCCAGGCTGGAATTATCAAATAAGATTAGTGTGTTGTGTTTTAAAAATGATGTAATTTAAGTTCTGTAATAAAAACAATTTAAAACTACAAAATAATAGCTATCCTGATCAGTCTGGAGAGAAAGTCTCTCTACCTCCGACTGGTCAATTTTATTTTCTCTATCATTTAATAAATTTTCTTAATGAAAATGTCCAGCCTGATGTTCAAGCTTGATTATAGTAAAGTAAATATCAATTATTTGTGGTTAAAGAGGTAAGATGAGATATGTGTTGGTATTGCTACCGAATTACTAATTTCATGTCCTGACTATGAACAACCACTAAATATTTAGTTTGCTTATTTCTCTTTAGTTATGCAATTACTGTTTGGTACTTTGATGCTGAAGAGAGAGCAGCCGCTATGAAAAGACTTTCTGGTAAGTGTTCGCTTTTGTTCAAAACTAAAATGAAGTGATGTTGAATTTATAGCAAATTGTTTTCTTGTCAAATGAATGACTAGAATTTCTAGTCAGGCCATCTGTATACAATAGTCACCCTTCTTCACTTATCTAGTGTGGATATGTTCCAAACTTCAGATAATATCTTATCTAATCTTCTCTATCTTATCTAATCTTGTCCATCTTATCTAATATCATCTCATCTTATCTATCTATCTATATATTGTAGGTTTTTTTCTTTATTCATAATATGCTAAGATAAAGTCTCTATAACAACAATAACTACTAATAAATATAACAATTATAACCGTATACTGTAATAAGTTATGTGCTGGGTAGATTTGTTCTTGCTGTGTCAATTTTATTTGATTTCTGTCTGAATTTCTGGGCTCAGGAGTTATCATTATTGAGATATTTAAGTTTTGCTGACGTTGTTGCCTTTTGTTAAAAATTCATTACTATCAGAAAGATTTCACTATTAAAACAAGTTTATTTTTTGTCTCTAAATTCAGTCTTTAATATTTTTTATTATTACAATGTTTTTGTAGTTTGTTTTATCCTTTTTCTTTTATAATAGTATCTTTGTATTAATTTAACTCCATTTTATTTTTGCTCCCCTTTCAAATCAGACTTTATAATTTACTATTTGCTGTGAAAAGCAAAGGTTTATTGATCCAGTGTTCTAATAAAAAGAAGTAAAAATAGTAATAAAATAATGACAATGAAAATGTTTCTTTTTAAAAAAAAACGTAGACATTTATCCTTTCTTTCCTGTTTAGGATTGAATTTCTGCTTCCTTCTAAAGTCTACTTCCTCTATACTTCTGGCTAAACACTAAAATTTTATTTACCATTTACTTGTTTTTTTTCCTCAGTAGGAGTAGAAAAAGTTTTCTTATTTGGTTAACACTGTTCTTTTGAACAGGAGCAGAGTTTTTTTTTTTTTTTTCTTATGTTTAGGATTGGGTTTCCAGTTCCTTCTAAAGTCTTTTTCATTCTTTTTCTCTCTCAGTAGCCCCTTGCATCTTAGTGGCATTATTGTCTTGCTTGAGGGTGAATTGATTAAAAAAATAAATAAGATAAAAAAATAACCTGAATTATCTTGTCTGTAAAAACAGTAAAATATACTTTTCATTAGCCATAATTTCTTCAAATAAGACGATTTTGAATGTTGTTAGTACAGACATTTTTTTCCTCCTATAAAAAAAATAAATAAATTCGATAAATTTTTAACTAGTAACATACAATACTTTTTATCTATGAACATGATCTTTTTTTTTTTGTTTTTTTTTTTGCAACAGCTATTTAACTTCTGTCAGAATTTATAGTATAAGGAATTACTGTCATTTACAGTCAGACTAATGTCTTTAACATTTCTACCATTGTCTTCTATCTTTCCTCAGGTGTTAATCAATCTGGGAAATCTTTAGGGAATTTGGATTTCTAAACCATTTTATTATTTAGTTATAGACTTTTTCACTTAGTTTAACCTTTTTCATTTAAAGAACTTTATAGTTTCTCCCTGATATATCTAAATCACCAGCCTCATTCCACTTGTGTTTTGGAATCATTTTTAAGTGAATTATTTCTAGGAGTTTATTTTTTTGTCTCTAAATTCAGTCTTATTCAGGCAAATAAGTTGATAATGAAGAGAAGTTTGGGTGATTGCTGTATTCACATGGCTTCTTGGAAATTGAGTTATTGATTTGATTTAAATAGATATTTAATATTTAATATTTAAATAGATATTTAATAATTTTACTCTCTTAGAGATTGGGTGGAAATGTTGACAACTGTTGATTTAAAACAAAAAAAATGAACTTTTGAAACTCTGTAGCAATTTGTAAACTCAGGTTGTCATATTTTATTAATATTTCAGATATTTGTTAAAATATATTGACTTATATAATTAAACTCATTACTTGGTATCTAGGGGAATACTTTTCTCTTAATAGTTTGTCTTATTAAACTAGAGGATTTGACATTTAAAAAGTTACCAGTATTGAAATTATTTTGCTTTCAATACAAATTAGGAAAACAACACCTTAAAATTTTCAAAAATGACCTTTGGTAAATTGTGCTGTTAAAAAGTTAATTTAAATTTATATAGTGTGATTCTTTAGTATTAAGTCAGGTAACAGTAGATGTTATTATTAATAATAATAATATTTTAGAGAAAAAAGTATGACAATTTATATTGATGCAACTACAGATGTGCACAAAGAAAAGTGGAACACTGACAATTAAAAAAAAAATTATTTATTGTTTTGGGGATATAATCTAAATGAAATATTTTAGATTCTTTTTTTTTTTTGTTATTAAATCTCCCACATTGTGATAATAGATCTGCTAAGAAAGATGAAATATTGTAAGAACCTGGAATCAAATTTACTGTAGATGATCTTGTGATTAAAGCACTTTCTAAGCATTTTTGATTTGGTAAATTGTTTTCTGCTCTGCCATACTTCTTTTCCCTGAAAATTGTTCTTGAGATATAAAGAATTATATATCATTTTCCTATATAGTTTATTAAGTTATAGAAATTAAAGAACCAAAAAGTAGACTGGTGAAATTCTGCCTATCTTTTGTATGTACTATTGCCATTCATAAATTAACCAAAGAAAAAGAGAAAAGTTGCTTTCTGTATCACATGATATGATACAATGATTTATTTTTCATTTATCTATTCTCTATTTCTTAAAGGATCCATGGAAATTCAATCCTTGTTTGTATCAATTGGGAAGATTTTACATGGCTCATGCTCAATATAAGGCCTGTTGCTAAAGGAGGGATATCTACCCCTCCTAATCATTTGTCACCCTCACCTCTGTGAAAATGATGTAAATTAATTTTAATGTGAAAATTCTTATTGCAGTCCCTTCTTCTCCAACTTAGTCCCACTCACCACTCAAAACACTCTGGTGACAGTCTTATGGAGTTGTTATTTACAAATGAGAGAGAGAGCAGGAAGAAATCACTTCATGGCTTTTGTATGGACATCATTGCAAAATGAAATCAAATTGCTTCCATTTTCTGTTCTATCAAAAACAGAAAATGAAATCAACCTTGTCTTTTAAACTGGAGTAGAGGTTTCTCTCTTGTTCCTGTTTAGGATTAGGTTTCCACTTCCTTCTAAATTCCACTTCAGTTCTATGCTTCTAACATTTCCACCCAAATTCTGAAATGTATATTATTATTGAGTTTCCATTTCCTTCTAAAAAGTATTTTTCTTCAAGTAGCTCTTTGTGTCTTAGTGTCTTTCTTGAGGTGAACTGAAAAAAAAACCAAAAAAAAACCTCACACCTTAACCATTAAACTAGTCTTTATGTGGCATCATTTAATGCAGTGGTCCCAAAACGTTTTAGACTGTTAACCCTTTAATGGAATCTTTGATTCCTCATTGACCCCACCCTCAAGCATGTAAAACAAAAAAACTTTATTTGTTATTATTATTATTTAAGTGTAAAAATTCTTTTTTCTTTACTTTTGTTGTTTCTCAAGATGTTTTTTTTTATTTTTCATTATTATTTTCATGGGTAGTGGCAAGGGCATTCGCATTTGGTTTGTATTTGGGAAGTCTTAGTGGAAAACGTTTATTATGACAAGTTTTATCCTTTACAAAATCAAATTAAATTTATTTTTATATTGATGTGACTACATATGTGCACAAAGAAAAGGGGGAATCTTAGAATTAAAAAGGTGGTCATAAATCACCACAATTTGTTTGACCCACTTGGATATATATTCCCAGTGGTTGATAATGGCCGGACTCCTGCTTTAATGTCTGCTTTGTTTATTTGCCATAACTGTATTACTTGCTCTTTTTATCTTTGTGTTTAATTCTTCTAACAATCTACAAAAATAGAAATTAAAATATGGAAACTTTTTTTTCTTTTTCTCTTTCAGGCCAAAACAACAACAACAACAACAACAGCGGATCAAAGAATTTGACAAATCAGACGAACAAACAATAAGTTCTCTACAGTAGAGAAAGTAACTGGCTGAAAATGAAAGCTGAATTTTTCTTTTTTTTTCCACTCACTCCTTTCTTTCTGGTCAACCAATAATTTGGCTTTTCTATCTTTTTTCTTAGCTACAATTATCACTACCACTGCTGCTTCATTCTTTTCCTTATATTGTTTGATGTTGGTTAAGAAACTAACCCTTGCGCAATGGCAATCATTCCAGGGAAGCGGGTGGGGTGGGTGGCAAAGAGTTCAGTTTTATAACCTGGACAATTTCTCTTTCTACCAAATTACATCTATAAAATTGACAGTGTATTCTCAATCTTTAAATGCCTTTTTTGTTTATTACAAAAGTATATGAAACCTGTCAGTAGTTGACTGATATCAAATTGTGAGCATTAAAATATTGTTGTTAATACAATTTTTAGATATATATATATATTTTACAATGAGCTGCAGGATTTCAAACACTGATTTTAATTTTATTGAATAACTATAAGACTTAAGTGGGAAAAATATAAATCAACTTAAATTTGTATTAGGTTGTTAGTGACTAAAAACATTTTTGTGGACACTACTAATATGTAAGCATGAAAACTACCTTGCATGGTTCACTGTTTTTATGTCAATTTTTCTAGTTTTTTAAGTTTCAGTGGTGTTCAATTTTGTTTAGTGTTTTTTTTTTTATATAAAATTTATTGTGACAATATTTTCAAAAAGGGGAAACAACTCTGTCTCATTTGACGCATTCAGGTTTGTTGCTGCCGACATCCATACTAAACTCTTCCAGTTAAACCTATTCAGAGTTTAAACCAAAGAATTTCTAAACTTATTTAAAATTTCTCTTCTGAGTTTCAGAGATCATAAAGTTTGTAAAATCATAGATACTTACAAGTCTCTCTCAAATTACCTGCTTTTGTTTTTTATTTATTTACTTTTTTTATTTCATCCCAAGCAAGGCTATAATGCCATTAAAAAAGCAAGGGATTACTTGGAGCAAAAGGGAATGAGAAGACTTTAATGAGAAGAAAGGTCAATAAAAGAACAATTTTAACTACCATTAGATTAGTTTTTAAGGAGAAAATGGTCAAAATAATAATTACTGCCTATTGTTTATGGCAGTACAAACTGGTTTAGAGGGTGTAGCTAAGACTAAAGCATAATATGGCCTCTGGATTGTTCACTGGAAGTACATGCAGGAACAACTTTCATAGCCATGGCACATCAAATATCCCAGCATTATGTGGCTGTTGACCACATAATGCTACCAAAGAGTCTAGGTTCTTTATTACTGGATCCAGCAACCAAAAAACTGCCAACCCAGTACCCTCATAATAAAAGAATTGCAGTCACTGATAAGTCAGATCATCAAAAGTTTAAGATAGTTAAATTGTTACCATCATGGAAGAAAGGAACCAATGAACCATATCCTAAACTGGAAACAAAGGATAGACCCTTAGTTCTGTTCAATAAATTTGGAAGAAGTACTGGACATGTGATAGGTAAGCTTTTTTAAGTTTTAATCCATTAATCTCATAATACTGGTTGCAATGGTTGCAATTGCTAAAAAACAATTATTTAATATGTTAGACTATAAATCTGTTTATATGAGCAACTTTGTACTAGTTATTATTTACTATTTAGACAGGCAGTTTTCAAATAGTAAAATGTCCAAGTATTGTTAAAGTAACAGTGATTAACAGAATACAGGAAGACCTGTAGCAACTTCTGGCCATTTGAAATGATTTGAATTTATTTTGAGCCTGCTTAGATAATGATGGCAAATTAAAATTTTGAATTAGGAAAATTTATTTTTCAAAATTTAAATTAAAAAAAAATTGTTTTTACTTAACTGATTGATATTATATTCAGTACTTCTACTCTGGAATTTTGTAGCAAACTTTTATGTAATTGTTCAGTCCACTCATCAGGAGAATTAATTTCCCACTTTACAAAAATTCTCTTTTTTCCTTTCTTTAGATTAAAACATTAATTTAGGTGTTAATGTTTTGACATTATGTAAATAAGCTCATTAAAAAGACTACATTTGAACACTGGGCATTTCAGATAAGAGTTAAATGCAGTATGTATTTTGTAATCAAATATTGTTGAGCTGTATTCAAAGCATAAAATAATATCTATGGAATTTCTAATTGATTTTTCTTTTTATCTGAAATTAAGGCAAACTTTCTTCAAGATTTTTGATTTCTTGGACCAAGAGACATTATTTTTATTTAATAGCACAAAACACAGGGATGTTTACTCTCATATGTTTATCCACTAAATACAGAAATGCCTCCGACACAATAACAATACACATAGTCACTTGTCTAAGTTCACTAGCAAGTGACAGTTTAAAGTGTGGCAGGTGTTTCTACTGCACCCTTATAAAGTGTGGCAGGTGTTTCTACTGCACCATTATAAGCATTATGCTTATAATAATTTTATACCAACATACATACATACATGCATATGAGTGTGTGTGTGTATATATATATATATATATATATATAAAAATCCTATGTAAATAGCATGATTCAAAGTTTCATGTGCTATGCAATCATCACATGCATATTATGATGATTGCATAGTGCCTTGAGTTGTGCTATAAATGTAGGATAATATATATTTATTGATATATATTTCTTAGCTGTTATATTACATTGAGCACTGTTTTATTAATACCAGAAAAAATATTTGTGTGTGTACATCCGTATATATATAATATATATATATATTCTGTTTTGCCAAATTGTGGTTGACCCTGGTATTTATGGTATATAGGCATTTGTAAATGCTTAATATCAAGTGACAGAAGATCATTGATACCAAGAAAGAAAATTGATTGTTTACTTACATTATCTCTACTCTCGGTTTTACTTAGATTGCATCTGTTCTTAAAGTATCTTGATATTGAAACTGAATTTTAATTTAAAATTTATTTTTAATATCAAACATCCTGATGAATGAATTCAGATGAATACTTATTTTATACTTTATATAACTTGGTTACTTTTCTTTCTCTTTTTTAATTTTTATATATATATATATATATATATATATATATATAAATGATGATAAATTTACATTTTTTCTTCTGCAAATTAATGAATTTTACTTATTTTTTAAATGATTTTTTAATGAATAATTCTGGTGTTTCTTCTTTTTCTTGACTTCATCATGGGATAAAATTAACTTTGTAACATCGCATATACTCTTAAAAATCAATAAATTTTGCTATAAAGGGAAGATTTACTTCGTAATGTAAGACATAAAAAAAGTAAAAGCCCTTTTTGGTGTCTGGATAAAAGTAACACTGCTCAAATATTAAACTTGGGGAGAAAAGGTTATTTATTTTTTTATTTTGGTGACTGAGGCTGTCGTGAATTTGTTTGGGTAGTCATTTGGTGTAGGTTGGTTGTCTGATGCCAATATATTGTGAAGACATACGAAAAAGCTTTAACTATTCTTAATAATAAACTGTTTTCTTTTGTTTGTTCTTTTTTTGCATTAGTTTTGTAGAGGGTTGTTTTTAAATTTATATACATATCTATTTTGCATCTATTTATTTGAATTAGTAACAGTTATATCTAAGAATGTATTGACTAACAATAAAACCTGCTTATGTTTCATTTCAAAATGAAAGCAAATAAGATGTGAAAGGGTGTGAATAATCATTGCCTAAAATAGCAGAGCCCATTAATTCCTATCAAATATAGCTACTGTTTGCTAATGATTGTATATAGTTTTTTACAAAACTATTAATCAGGTTTTTTTTTTTAAATTTTGAGACATTGAAAAAAAATGATTTATAGAAAGTGGAATTGAGTTTGCATTTAAATTAAAAATTCTAAGTTTTAGCATACTTTTTTTTATATAAACTTTTAAAAAGTTCTTTGTTTCAATTACCATATTTGATGAAATTTAATAATCATTTTGTAAAAAAATAAAATAAAATTTTAAAAAAGATATTTAAAAAAAAATTCTAAGTCTTAAATGTTAAATTTGTATCTGGTAGGTTAATGCTTACATATATCACAGATTATAAGTACTCATACTAAACCTAACTTTCTATTCTTATATTTGTGTGTTTGCGTGCATATAATAATAATATATATATATATAATATATATATATATATAAATCAATCAATTAAGTGACAAATTTTATATTTGCGTTAATCCTATATTGAAAAATTGTAAAGCAAGAATCAGGCTATTAATGGGTAATGAGATAATTTTTTTGTATTTGTGTGTTTTTAATACAGTTTTTTTTTTAATCTATTTAAAACACACCACACTTATATATGTAGGTAACACACAATCTTATATGTAACACTTAAAACATAAGAGAAACCATAAACTTTATATTAGCTTTCTTTGGATATTTTTTCTTTTAATGATTTCAAAAAGCAGAGTTAATTGTATTGATAAAACCCCTAAATTACTCATGCAAAAAAAGTACAGCCAAAATGCAATTACAAAATAATACCTTCAGGTGAAGATGTGGTATTCTTAAAATGACATGACGCATAAAAATGTGATATTTGAAAAATATTGAAACTGACGTGTGTGTGTGTGTATATATATATATATATATATATATATATATAAACACACAAGAGTATAAGATTGATATGGATGGAATAAAATTCCAGTATAAAAAAATGCTATTCTTAAAAGAGTGCTCAATACAGAGTAGAGCAAATATTTATTTAAAATTTATAATGTATGTTGTTTTAAATAAAAATATATATATATATATAACTCATTGATAATAGGTTGTGAAAACAGAAAGGAAGTCAAATATTGAACAGTTTATATTTAAAAATATAGGAATAAAAATTAAATCCTTTAATTTGGTCTTTTACCAAACTTGTATAAATGAATATAATTTTATTTATTTCTATTTATTTATGATGTTATGGGGAAAACTAGTTTTGTTGTCATAATGTTATCTTTTTTTTATTATTCTTTCACTCAGTAACCCCCGCCCCCGCCACATCTTAGTGGCTTTATTGCTTTGCTTTGGGTGAAATGATTAAAAAAACCGAATAAATGCAGAAACTGTTCTGGCCTAATTTTGTAAAAGAACTCTCAAAAATGTAGAAAATCAAATAAGTTTACTTTTTATTATTTTTAAAATTTTTTAATAATAATACCCCCCCCCCCCCCCGGCTAACAAAATACTTTTTCTGCAAATATAAATGTTTTATTATTATGTACACTTTGCTATTGTAAGAAAGCTTTGAATCCAAATCTGAATTACATACTGCATTTCTCTTATCTGATAAAGAATTAATGGAATTATTATCTTATTTTGAGAATATTTACTGTATAAAACTTTTTTTTTTTTTTCAGATTTAAAAACTAAAAACAAATGAAATTTTTTTTCTGGTCACAATAAGTTCAATGACACATGCATTTGGAAAAAAGGCATGACTAACTCTTGACCAGGGGTCATTAGTATTGTTAGTGTTCAATTAGGTGAAGACTGAGATCTTAGCTGAGAAAGAAGGCAAGTGTTGTTCATGGACCCAAGAATTAGAAAACCTGTTTATCATTTCAGAATGTTGGTACATTTGTTTGGTTTCCAACTGCAACATAAACAAGTTTTTAATGTTTTGAAAGACTTCATAACATTTTTTCATGTTAGCCTAGGACATTTTTTTTATTTTGGTAAGCAAGGAAAGTTAGGAAGACCTTCCCTCTACTGCAGGCAAGCAACTTACTAAAAGGGGACGGGAAGCATAGACAAATGATTTTAAAGTAGCTGACTGGTAAAATGAAAATAATCAAATATGACTTCAGAGAATCTCTAAAAATTGTAGTTAATCTTGGATTGAATGGGAAAATCTTTAGCTCCAGATAAATTAATGGGGAATTTACATTTATTCCTAGTTATTAAGTTAATGATTTTTTATTTTTTTAAAGCTTGTCATATATACTAACACAGACATTTGCCTTCCTTTTTTCTTAAATTCCTTGTAAACACAGCAAGCAGTGAGTCGTAGATATGTAGCAGGAAAGATCAGCCTGTCATGCTTCTCTTTGACTTACTCCTTCCTGAGGGGAGGATCTGCCTAGAGAAAAAAAGTTCCATTTACATGGGACAGTATTTACACTATACAATGGAAAGTAAAAGTCTTCCGCATCATTCACCTGATTTTTTTTTTTTTATATTAATAAAACAAAATTTTAAAATTTCTTTTAGTTTCTAAAAGAAAAATATTCCGGTGAGTAGTGTTAAATAAATTTTTGTTTTGTTAAATTTCAATATTTGTCTTGATTTTTTTTTTTCTTCCTCTCAATGATTTAGAATGTTTCAGCCTTGAAATGTTTAAAGATACTTCGTTTAACACCTCACTTTCTTTTTTTATTCTCCTTTTTTTGGACAGCCAACTTCCTCACCTCCTAATCCTTAAATGTTTTATTTATTTCTTTTTCAACACTGATGAACAATGCAATTAATAAAATTTGTAAGAGAAAATACTTTAAAGTTTTTATTATTTTCATTTAATGATTGAGAATAGTTTCATTAAAGTTGGTAGCCATAAAATATAATTATTTGAAAAAAGCATAACACAAATTTTAAAAAAAACCGTTTGGCATTAAGGAAAAAAAAAAATTGACATTTCGCTCATGGTTTAATAAATTCCACAACAAACATTGTTTTTTTTTTCCTTCAGTTCAATTCAGTCCAGGCCAAGCTCTATTGTTTTTTTAAAATCCCCAAAGTTTCTAAAAGAAGACTTTGTATAACTCCCTCCCTACCAGAATGAGGGTAGATCTTTGTACTGAAATGTATCCCCCTCCCCCTGCACAATTTGATAAAACTGGAAAAAAAAGAAAAAGGATTGAAATATAAAATGTATATCTAAAAACAGTTTAAAACTACTGGACTAAGTTTTGTCAATCAGTTTTTACTGCAGTATTAAAATACTTTCAAGACTTTATTCAAATATAAATTCAGATAAAATTTGAAGTTCTTACAGAAATGATGGGCTGATACCAGATATGGACAATTCTCACTGATATGTAATTTAGTGTAATATTGGCTTTGAAGCCTCTATAAATACTGATTCATCTTGTAATTTTTCCTAAAATGTCTGATCAGTGGATAATAGTCTAAGGAAACACATGCCCAATTGCAATATATACGAGTAGATTGATAGACATTTCCTATTTGTTTTTTATCCCAACATATTTCCCTTTTATTAAAACTTCATAAGATGTTGAAGTTTTAATAAAGTGAAACATATTAGATTAAGAACAAATAGGAAACATTTTTCAATTTTATTGCCTCCAAGCCGTATTTGATCCTAATTATATATATATATATATATATATATATAGGGGAGGGGATCCTTGACTTATGCCACAGTTCCATTCCTATAATGCATTGTAATGTGATTTTCAATGCATAAGTGCTTACATCACTCTAATGCTATGGTAATGTAATAATCTAGGATAATGTTTCTACAGTATAAGAATTAACCTGGAGACTTACTGTCTCTTTCACATACGAGCAGAACAAAAGATAAGTCACTTGTACACACACACACATTATATGTGTGTGTGTGTGTGTGTGTGTGTGTGTGTGTAAATATTTTCACACTCACAAAAGAAAAAAATCCAAACTTAAAAACAGTTTTATTGTCCAAATTTTTGCTATTAAGAGGGATATTTTGATTTTTAGACGGTCTGAAATTTTGCTTTAAACAAAAAAAAAACACTTTCTTCAGCTGGGGACCCAAAGATTGGTATAGGAAATTATAATATCTCTTTTTTTTTTTCATGGTGGGAAACATTGATTTGGAAAATTTTTGCAAAAACAAAATAATTGTCAGATTTAAATACAACTTTCAGTACTTATTCACAAATTAATCATTCTAGAAATTTTTTTAATAAAATCTTAGTAAAACCATTTTTGTTTTATTGTTCATATTAGTTATACACAGGACTTCTTGTAGAATTTTAATTAGGTACCTCCATTAATTCATTGGAGAGAAAAAAAAAAAAAAAAAAAAAAAAAGAAGCATAGCATGATATAAAATGGCCCCAAACTTTTAAAAATGTTTAATCCTTTCTAACATGTTCAAAATAATAATTAAACATTTTTTGTTTTTTTGTGTCAACTGTGCATTACTATAGATATTTAAGTGCTTTTTTTTCCCAGTGAAAGACACATTAATTTGGAAATTCTAGCAAAAATCAAATAATTGCCTGATTTTAATGAAACTTTCATGACTTATTCACAAATAAGTTTGTTTTGCATCTGTTACCTCCTCCCCACTTCAATTAATTTTACGAAATTTCTATAAGTTAACTACTGCCCACAAACTGTTTTATAAGTTAAATGCAAGAATCTTTGGGGAATGTAAATTATCTATTTTATTTTATTTTTCTTCAAACAGTAAATACTTTTCTGAAAATCTGCTCCAAATAGTAAAATAAATTTTTTTATGATAATGTTTTAATTGCTTTTATAAATAATATATATTAAAGATATCATATTCTGAAGAAAAAAATTTTCTTTGATGAATAATGAATTTTTACAAGACTTCATTTCTTTCTTTGTTAATTATGATGATTTATAAAATTTGAAAATATCTTAAATTTCTTCCAGTCACTATATGTATCAAATGTATATGTAATCAAATTTTTGTAAAAATTTATGATTGTTCTTTTTAAATTTTAATTAGAATAATTTATAAAACTTTAACTCTTAAAATTCTGTATTTGGTTAGGTGATATGGAGTAAAACTATATTTACTAATCATAAAAAGAAAAGCTTACTACAATTCATCACTTCCATATCTTGAAAGAATTAAACCTGTTGATATTAAATACTACATCCAGACATGACATTATCAGAAAATAAGAACGGTAACTATAGTGTATTAAAAGCCAAAGTACCTAAATTCAATAAAACATGAGATTACTTAGAATATTTTCATAAATTTTTAAGATTACTGGGTAGTTAGAGAAATATTAAAACAATTTTCTTTTTTATACATCTCATAAAACAAAAGATGCAATTCTGCAATATTTTAAGCTAAAAAGTAATTTTTTTTTCAAATCAGATAATCTCCCTTAAAGTTTAAAGTCAGAAAAGGATATTTTATTTTTGAAAAAATTTTTTTTTTAAATAAAGAATTATTTTGTGCTGAGAGAATTGTAAATGTGGCTAAAATCAACAAAAAACATTTCAATCAATTTAAATTTGTTTTGAAATAAATTTAATCTTTTAGCTTGGAATTAAAACTAAAATGCTTCAAGATTTTTCATTTTTAAAAATTCATTTTGGATTTAGATTTTTTTTTTTAAGGTGGGGTGGAAATTAAGTTGTTTCTTTAAGCCTTTAATGCTAAAATGGCAAAGAATCAACTGTCTACCAATTAAACAAACAATATTTTTATTACCATGCCAGTCCCCAGCTGGGTTTTTGGTGGCCGTGGTTTGGTCCATGGATGAAATTTACCATAGTTATAATTGGCTATTAGCCTGGTTATTAACGATAACATTGAATTTCTTTTGAATAGACAAAGAGTTTTTACTGAAAAATGCAAAGAAATTAAAATTTAGTAGTAGAATGAATTTATCTTATTACTTCTAGTCAGTGGCTATTTGTTGTAATAAATACATAAGTATTTAAACCATTTTTAATTTTTTTTTTTAATTAACTAGAAGAAAAAGATTAAACAGATAATACATTTTCAAATCAAGTTTTTGTTTTCCTGGTTATGTTCGAGTGGAAGGTGAAAAAACTGAAGTCGGTTGGTTATCGGTTTTGAACAACCAAAACTGAAAGTTAAAATTGTAAACCATATACGAGTTATGTCCCTTGTATCATTTGTTGACTTGTGATAACGACAAAATAAAAAATTCGTTATATTTATATGCTGTACTGGTAAGTTTTAAAACAGAAAGGGAGGGCAAAAAAAAAAAAAATATTTGGAATTAAATGATTAGCCCTTAATATTATCTACTTTAACAGATTTCGTGAATGAAGCTGATATAACAATTTTCACCCATACCCTTGATATTAAGTTTTAAAGCTACTGTTTAACGTAAACTTGTTTTAAATTTGATTTTTTTTTTTATCAAGACAAAATTATGCCAATATATATTATTGTTATCGAAATTAAAACTTTAGACAATCACATCAAGTGTGTGTGTGTGTGTGTATGTATATATATATATATATATATATATATATATATATATATTTCAGAGAGTATCTGTAAAAGGACAATATGAATGAATAAAAAAAACAAAAGAGGAAAACTTGACATATTTCATCCTTTAAGGGACTTTATCAAAGTTGACATTTGATAAAGTCCCTCAGAGAACAAAACGTGTCTGCTAAGATAAGCTTTCCTTAAATTAAATGATTAACGAAATTAATTAATTTCGTTAAATCATGATTTAACGAAATTAAAATTTCATTAAATCATGAAATTATGCCATAAAGATTCAGAGTCCTTTTAAGGAATCACAGAAATATTTACTCTATATATAATTGCCTGAAGATACTGAAAGGTTGAAACCCAAGTTGTGGAAATAACTGATTTTCAAATGAAAAATATTCCCAAATTCTACAACATAAATTATTATTGAACACTTTAATATAATTGAGTACTGGTCTAATTTAATGATGACCAAAAACTAACTAATTATATATGGTGATTATAAATTAAATCAAGAGGACTAAATACAGAAATAATTATAGTAAATGAAAACTATAGTTGCATAAATTTTCTTACTGTTGCCAGAAAATTGAAAAGAAAGTGGTGGGGAGGGGAGGGGGAGATAACAGTTTCAAAAATATCAAGAGAATCAAATTTCCAAAAATTTCATTGAATACAAACTAAATTCATAAAGTGAAAGCTTTTTTAAAATTATTTTCTCAACTTTTTAATCAGAATATCCACTGTGGTGCTGGAATCTAAGTTTGAGGAAAGAGGAGGAGTAAATTTGTTATTAGATGGGTTTATACATATATGAAACCAATTTGGATGGTAGATTTGCATAAACTTAAAATCATAAAGTGTGCAAGGATTTTACAACTGTAACATTTGATTTGGAACAGGAAAAGAATTGTTTTTTTTTTCTTCCTTCCTTCAAAAAGATCTAAAAGTAAATTTCAAACTGGATACAGAAAATGGAGTTACAATTTGTCTATCAGAATATTTTAATAAATAAGGCATACTTTTTCATGTTGCTCACAAATATTTTTTTTTCTTCGCAATATATAGGTATAAATCATGAATAAAGACTTGTGTCCAGCAACTTGAGAACAGAGAGAGTGTGCAAGTGAGCTTGCTTATCATGAAAATCAGAATCTGAAAACCTGGCTATGAACCAGGTTCTCAATCTACTGTTCCCTAAAATTTAGTTGATTTCTTGAATTAATAAGAGTATAATTGCTAGAAGATAAATTGAAACAATTAAGTAGAAATATTGTATTATTTTAGTGCAATTTATTCTAACAGTCACAATCTTACAATTCTGTAATAAGTAAGAATAGAAAAATATTAGGTCTGTTGACAAAAAAGTAACTTTATTTGTAATTGTGAATAATAAAAAAAAAATTAAAATTTCATTAAATCATAAAATTATGCCATAAAGTGCTTATTTATACAAGTTTAATAAGGAGTGCACGGCTGAGTGGTGAGAATATTTACTTTTTGACCATGAGACCTGGGCTTCTTTACGTTATCATTCTCGAGGAGGCAATCTCAGTGTGTAGCACCTTTAGAAAGTGCCTCAAAAACCTACCACAAGTTGACCCGAGCTTTGTGAGTGAAATTGAGTAGAGAGAACTATTTGGGAGCTGTCAATAATTGAGCTAGCATGAAGTGTTCAATCGTCGTGACTGGGGGTTTGAGCATACTGGCCTTCTTCCAACTTTTGATCATGCTAGATAAAGCACTCTCTCCCTCCCAGAAACTATAACTAAGCATAGTTACAGTATAAACCACACATAGGCTCTGTGGGTGGTGAACAAATACCTAAAAGGTGTTTGCAATAGGGATTAGCTAGCGACACTTGTAGACAGTCATCCTGAGACAAGATTGGCCAGTCATACAATATATATATAAGATGAATAATGAAATGACAAAAAACAAAAAATCTAATCCTAAAAAACTATAAAATGGAGAGGGAGTAAAAGAAATGAATATAATTAATTATAATAAATGATTCTATTATTATCTTAATAATTAAAAGAAAATTTATTTGCTGGCTAAAGTGTGATATATTGTCATACATCTGCTACAAATTTTCAATTCAATATTTGACAAATGCATTCGTGAAGGGACTCAGGTTAATTCTTCAGGGCAGAGAAGCTTGTTAACCTTAGCTGACAGTTTCCCAGGATTTCTTTCCATTTTGTTACAGGAAGGGTATCTGATTGTAAAACAAAAAACTAATATATACTGGTGGTAATTAATATCCCAGAAAATTGGGAAATGTACCATATATACATATACATATATATTTTGTATACAGGGGAAATATATATGGGGATGATTGAAAAATGAACCAAAATTCTATGGGATTCCTATAAAAAGCAATTATTATAAGTAAAATGCTTATATATAAAAAGGTGAAAAATTATTCTCTTAGTACCATCATTTTTTTCTTGTTTGAAATTATTTCAGTTTCAAGTTTAGAAAAAATCATTTAAAATTACAGATCATTAACCTGCACTTGGGGGATGTGTGTTGTGGTGCAGTGGATATTAGCTCAGAACGAGAAATCAGAGAGCAGAGTTCGAATTCCAATTGAATTCGTTGTATTCACTTATGTGCAATTACCCTTGGGAAAGTTAGTAATCCATCACTTCTCCCTCTAGCTAAGGGTTAAATGGGACAGATTAGTTCTATAGCTTTGGTTGGCAACCAGTCTACCACAGAAAGTAATGGCAACCTACTGCAGGAAAATTTTCTACCCAGTCAGTTGGTCATGTCTCTTTTGAGACAGCCAAGTATGTATCTTGCATGGAACTTAAATGAACAAGTGCAGGTTCAGTTAGTTATGTCCTAACATTTTAAAAATGATAAATTTATGGCTGTGACAGAACCATTTGCCCATTTCTATGATTTATGATGCAAAAGTTGAATTGTTGATAAAATGCAATTCTACAGTTGGAAAATAAAAGATTTTACAAGCCTAAGCATCCAGGGGTGGGGGAAAAGGAAGGAAAAAGTTAATGTGTATAGAGGTCCAAAGTAGAAATCGTATATGTAATCAAATAATTAATTAGTATAAATTAATAAGTTAATTTTCTTCTCCTATCAAAAAAAATTTACATTTTTCCAGCCAAGTCAATCAATTTATCTAAAACATCTGACAGCATTAATTATTTTTTAAACTCCCAAGGAGAAAAATATAAAAAACTTTTAAAGTAAATAAGCTTCTATTTTTAGAGGTGTATCTTTATTATACTGACAACATCATCACAGCCACATTTTTCAAGTAGAAATTAGAAAAGAAAACAATTCACTTTCATATCAGGTTTATTAATAAAATTTGCAAAATGTAATTTTTTTAAAAAATATTTTTTCCTAAGCAACAACAAAATGACTAATGCTGTTAAAAGTTTTAAATATGGTGCCTTCACATTATTAAAAGACTGATTTAAAAAAAACAAAAAAACAGCCCCCACCCGTCAAGTAGTGAATTGAAATGGTCATTAAATTAAAGAAGCCATTGTAAAGATTTTAAAGAAAGCTTCCGTTTTGAATGGAAAGGATTGGGGAGACTGAAAATGGACAAGAGACATAACCGCTACTTAAATGAGTATTACATTTAGGAGCTGTAATCTGAATATTAAAAGATAAAAGAAATTTAGCAGGGAACAGGATGTCACAAAGTGGGTGATGAGTCGGGTGGGATATTAAAGGAAGAATACCATTTTAAAGTACATTTTTTTTTAAAATAAAATATGTGAACATATTTATCTCACAGACATGTCATGTAAAAGCAAATATAGTGTGTGTATGTGTGTGTGTGATCCTAAATGGTGGTTTTATAAATCAAAATCTCAGTGTGACACGCAGAAGTGGACAAAACCTGTGAAAGTGTGTGTGTGTGGAAACGGTACTTTTTCCTTCCTTTTCCTCCCACTCTCAACAGCAGACATAAAATGGAGTGGAGAGAAACGTATCCCCCCCACCCCCAAAGTTTGCAAGTTTAGAAATATAAGCAAACACACACATGCCACACAGATCCAAGATTCAGTCTTGCAAAAGTCCTTTTATTTTAAAGAGACTTTTTCTTTCTTCTAATATTACATTTTAGTAAATACTAGACTAGCAACAAGAATTTCAAATTAGTTTTCTTTAAATTCTTTATTTTACCATCTGAACACTGAAAAAAAAAGAAAAAAAAAAAAAAAAGAAAAAAAAAACACTTCCAAACATTTTTGACTTTCTTAGTATCAAACCTCAGCCAGTCAGGAATGGTAAAAATATTAAATATAACACATGTTCCATTTATATTTCTTGACATGTTTTTAAAATACTTGCAGATTCTCATGTCAATCAAGAAAAAAATATGTGTAAAGTGTTATAACACTTTGCTTAATATGGTTTTGACAATAAACATGTTGCAATGTGCCTGGTATCAATCGAAATAAGTTTTTTTTTCTTTTTTTTCTGTACATAATATCACTTATGCTGAAAACTATACATATTCATATAATAATGACTCGAAACATTTTTTTTGTGCCATCCTGAAACAAGAAAACTCAGATAACCGCAACAAATACAAATCAAGTTTTTTCATCTCGTTTCAACCTAATCATTTGGAAAGATAAAAACTCAAAAATTTAAAGAAAGTTTTATTTTTGTGGTTGGCAAGCTGTGACCAAACATTTTAGAGGTCACCTGATACCTATGAAAAAAAAAAAAATTTTGAATAGAAAGAATAAAGAATTTTCAGCAAACTTGGATTTTTATGCTTGCAAAACAACAGTGTCAAAAGAATGATTTTTTCCCTTGACACCACTATTATTTTAACTATCTTCACTTCTCAGCTATGTTTGTTTTAAAAAGCTATGATTAAAATTGTAATAAAACCTAAACACATAAAAGTGAATTTATACATTTTCTTTGTTCTTGAAAATTGACAAAAATAATAAACTCTATTAGATTCTTTATTCACAATTTGTTTATTGGAATGATTGGCAAAACATTGCCAACTGATTTGAACTTTATAAAATGGTAAATTTCCTTATCATTGGTTCACATAATTTAATAAATGTTAATAAATAAAAAATTGTTTTCATATTTATTTTGTTATAAATTGGCAAATGATAGATATTGCATCAGATTAGTTTAAATACAATTGTATTAATTTTTAGAATGCAAATATAAAATTATTTTTGTAAATAAACAGTTTAATATTTTTATTGTAAATTCTTAACAAATAAAAATGTATAAATTCACTTTCCACAAATGTTTAGTTTTTATTACATTACTTTTTAATATAAACATTGTTAGCAGTGAAGTAGTTAAAATAATAGTAGTGTCAAGATAAAAACTGTCCTTTTTGACACACTATTTTTTTTCCAGGCACAAAGATCCATGTTTGCCAAATTTTCAAATTAGCCAAGAGAAGAATGGCACACTGTGTTTTTTGTTTTTTTTCGAAAAATTGGAGGTCTGAATATTTTTTTTTCTCCTGAAACTAATCCTAAAATATTTATAAGAATAGATAGAGGGGGAGTGAAAGAAACGAATATAATTAATTATAATAAATGATTCTATTATTATCTTAATAATTAAAAGAAAATTTATTTGCTGGCTAAAGTGTGATATATTGTCATACATCTGCTACAAATTTTCAATTCAATATTTGACAAATGCATTCGTGAAGGGACTCAGGTTAATTCTTCAGGGCAGAGAAGCTTGTTAACCTTAGCTGACAGCTTCCCAGGATTTCTTTCCATTTTGTTACAGGAAGGGTATCTGATTGTAAAACAAAAAACTAATATATACTGGTGGTAATTAATATCCCAGAAAATTGGGAAATGTACCATATATACATATACATATATATTTTGTATACAGGGGAAATATATGTGGGGATGATTGAAAAATGAACCAAAATTCTATGAGATTCCTATAAAAAGCAATTATTATAAGTAAAATGCTTATATATAAAAGTTATTTTTGTCTGTGGGTTTTTCCAGCACTGAGACATGGAATAAAACCACAAACAATTTTTTTTTCAATTGTTCTTTTTTTTTTCAAATTTTTGAAAAAGTGAATGTAGGTAGTTACTACATATTAGAACTATCCAAGTTTTTAATGGAGGACTTTTTGCTGTCTGCCTAGCTATTGAGGCCCTAAAAGTCATGATAATGGTTAAATGAAAAAGTTAAAAGCCTTCAATCACAAACCTTTAAACATTTTTTACATACACCATTGATTTGTACTGAAACTTAAAAAGAAAGAAAAATTCCATGTCTGGTTTTTAGTAAAACATATAAAAAAGATTACGATAGTCTGGCATAAGTTTGTTTGGTTTTGGTGGGGGGGGGGGGGTGTTCAAAGCTTGGAAAATTGGGATGTATCAATCTTCCAAGTGGGGAGGGTCTGTCTGCTTGCATTGAAAATCAGCATTTAAAATTCTAGCTTTTATCTGGGCTTGAACACTGATTAGTGGTGCCCATGGGAAAGAAGTAATTATCTCAATCACGAGGCAGATTCATGTTTTTCTTAGGATACAAAATTTGTTTCGAGATGTGAATACTTCAAGTACAATTCACGCAAAGAAATACACACAAGAAGTGGTGCGGAGAAGAGGGAGATTATATATGTAAATGTTCAGATATAAATAAAATATATCTTTAAAGACGAGAGGAAAGATTCTTATGCCAACATGTTTTGTCCCTTGAGGAATTTTACTGAGACAGCTATGGATATTTCATTTAGTAACCTGTATTTATGCACATAATTAACACGGAGTAAAATTTTTCAAATTCTGAATTAGAAAGCCTAAAATATTCTAAAAACTACAGAAGAAATGTAAATTATGGAGGATGCCAAGTGATGTAATTTTTCTTCCTATTAGATAAAAGCAAGTTGGTGTTATTTGATTGCTTTTTGTAATTATTATTGATTTATTTTTATTAATATTGTAATAAAATTATCAAATTACTATGCCTGCCTTAATAAAGTTTCTCAAAGAATGAAACATATTGGCTTCAAAAGTTTTCCTCTTTATACATATATATATATATATATATATATATATATATATATATAATGTGCACATACACACAGAGAGAGGGTAAATTTATGGCATATAAAGATTTCTCCTTACAGAAGTCATTCTTTTTTATCCAAATCAATAAAGAGCACATCTCTTTTTAGATTAGTATGGTAAAAGATCAATTTTGTATCAATGTTCAAATTGGTTTGAAAATCTATTTTTACAAATTTATGCATATTAATTAAAACACCTATCTTGAAAAGAGAAATGAGTGAGTTATATGATAGGAGAGAGAGACACAAAGTCTTACTTTTTTTTTTTTAATAAATCTATTTACCCCTTTCATCATTGTGTCTCTCTCCTCTACATCCTGCAATACCATATAGAAAAAAAAGTTCTATGGAAGACTAAATTTCTTTTTTTCCAGTTTGCTTATTTAGTATCAATATATAAATTTGTGCATTGCATTTAGTGAAATGATAATCCAAAGCACGGACAGAATCAAAAACAGTAGCAAGAATATTTTGTTAGTGAACATTGGTTGATCTGATTATCCGCTTGTAGGTGTCATTTTTAAACGTTATTGTAATTCAACTGGCTCCTCCCAAGACAGGGATCGTCTTCAAACTGTCACTTCAATTACAAGAGGAAAAAAAAAAAGAAAAGGGAAATGAATGTTGCGTGCAAAAATCAACACCAACAGCAAATAAATTTTTTTGGTTTTAATCACCATTTTAGAAATAAGATATCTAGTTGCAGAACAACTATTTTCTTTTTTCTGTTAGATTATTTTCATCACATTTTTGGAAGCTGCAAAAATCAGTAGCAAAAATTGTAGAAAATGAATTTCTACTGCTTTTAGATTTCATTTAAAATTTATTTGGTGGGTTATTAAAAAAAAAAAAAAAAAAAAACTTTTTTTTTTTTTTAGCTGTCATAATATTGAAGATGACACTATGAGCCATAAAACAACTCAATGAAATACATTAAACTTTGCATTACCATTGACATACACACGTAAAAATGAACCCAGAAACAACTGTAATTCAGCTCTGTTGAAAGATATATAAAATAAATATGGTCCATTGACTGGAAAGTGACGAGAAAATAAAAAGATGAAAATGCAAGCAGATGTTATCTAGAAGCAAAACTGGTTAGATAATCAAGAGAGAAATAAAACAAAGAAAATAATTATAATCAGAAAATCATATTTTATAGCTAGATAATGAAATTAAGAAAAATAGGTTTATAAATAAGAAACTACTTTTAATACTACAACATCACATGCAGATTCATTTGAAAACTTTACTATTGTTTTAGAAACTATATATATATATATATATATATATATATATATATCTCCCTCCCTCCCCCCACTACAATATTTAAAATTTGAATGTTCTTTTTTCTTTTTGCATTTTATTTAACAAATCAATTTGACTTGGGAGAAATTCAAATAGGTCTTTATACTTTTTCCTGTTTCCTTGTGTTTTTACAAGAAAGAGGAAGAATGTTAATAAAAAAATTAAAAAGGAGATGTCGTCAAGAATTAACAGGTTGTTCAAAAGTTAAAATTTTTTTTTTTTTTATAAAAGAAAAAAAAAAAAATTACTTAACCAAAAGATAAGATCCTTTTCAAGAAATATTTGTTGAGAAATTTTATTTCTTCAAAAGATAATTACCTGGAATGCAAAGTGAGTCACTTCACTTCAACAGGGACTTCACAGTGTCTAAGTTGCACCCTCCAACAATTACACTCTTATCTTGTACTTCCGCAACACAAAAATACCAATGTTAGGAAAAAGGATAAGTGAAAATAAATTAAAAAAAAAAAAAATTAAAAGAAAGAAAAAGAAACTAAAAACAAAAGAAAAAGCATGATACACCAACAAAATAATGGGGTGGAGGTGAGAAGCATTATATATTACATATATACATAAATTAGAACATAGCCCACACACATGCATAAAATATATAAGTACGTAATGATTTCATCATTGTTATATGCGTGTGCTTGTTGATACACGGGTATACACAATCTCATCCTCAATCCAAAACATTTTTTATCGATTTTGTTCAGTTTTGAAAAGTTAAAAATTAATCATAGCTGACAATTTTCATGTGTTTTAATGAGAAATCGTTATTTCAATAAAAAGAAAAAATAGACCTATATATAAAAAAAAAATCCTGTAAAACAAAAATCTAAATAAAAAAAAAAAAAAAAAAGTAAAATTACATAATAGCTGATTAGTGATTAACTTCTATGTGCATATGGCAAAGACAGAATGAAACAAGAAAAATTTCATTGGAATATTTTCTGCTTTTGTTTTTAGAGACAGGTCATAGCTGCCAACCAGGGTGTGTGTGTGTGTGTGTGTGTGTGTGTGCGTGAGAGTGTGTATGTATGTGCATATATATATATATATATATATATATATATATACACACACACACACACACATATACAAAATATCTATCTGTGGCTATTGATATATTTCTATATACATAGGCACACATATTTCTGTATGGACAAATAGTAATGGGATAAAAAAAAATCTTGTTTGCTTATATTTTTATTTATTTATTTTTTTTTTTTTAAAGTACATGTAAGACAATGCCTTAATTTAAAAAAATTTTTTTTTTATTTATTTGCATTAATTGATAAAGGGGAACTTTTTCCTCCTTTAACCAGGCTTCCCTTTTAATGTTTGTTTTGTCTTTTTTTAAAGTTTTATTTTTTGAACTACTTAAATAATGACCGATCACAGGACAGCATGTAGTAGTAGTTATAATAGAAATAATAATAAAATTACAGATTTTGTTCACTTTTAGCAGGTCTGAAAAACAAAAGCTCATATCTCTGTAGCAGGACCATCTTGAATTTGCAGATGACTAGCAGACAGCATCATTTTTTTTTTTAAAAAGGTTGGTGATTTTTTTTTTTCAATAAAGAAAGAAACATAACGGAGAAAGAGTACAAGAGAGAAGAAAAAGTTTATATACACAAGCATTTTCAGTTTATCACTTAGTGTTTATTTTTTGTGAGTTTTTTTTTTAAAAAAGTTATTGATTGACCAAGGACATACTTTCACATTTCGTAATAATAATTATATAAGTAATAATAATAATTATAATAATTGCATACAGTAACATATTAGTCAGAGATAATGACTTATAAATTGATAATTTGTCAACAGTTTCTTCTTGGTTATCGAATCTATTTGATTACAGAAAATACAAAAATTAATAATAATAATAATAAACAAAAAAAAAAAACAAAAAAAAAAGGTCCCCCTTCAAAAGCAAAGTTCATTTCATTTGTTTTTCTCTCAGCAAGGAGTGACATTTATAGCCACCAAAAAAGCAGCATTGTTAACTCTCACATTGTGCGCGCACACACACACAATCAATCAAGAGGAAAAAAAAAAAGTGCAGAGACAATAGTGTTGTCTCTTTTTGATAAAGAGATGGCACCTGATTGCTGAAAAAAGTATTATTTTATTTTCTTTTAAGTAGACATATATAAATTATCTTTAAGTTTTGTCAACTGTTCACATCGTGTTTCTTTGTTCAAAAATGTTGATCAGAAATTTTTTTGTTTGCCTAATATTATCAGTAATTAACATTTGCCAAAATTTAACTTAAATTTTGGTTAAAATTATGATACCTGATAAAACTGCTCATTTGGAGAAAAAAAAAAAAGATTTCAATTAATTTAGCATTGGCTTGACATTTAGTTTGACTAATCAAATTTTTACTAATGACTTAGTTTGACTAAACAAGTATTGATACCAATGTTAATTAGTAGTAAGGTTTTAAAAAGATGGTAAGTCATTCTAGAGAATTCTTTAAATTGGAAAAAAAATTTGAACCACTCATTTATGCCTTAATAAAAAAAAAAAAATCAGAAAACTGATTAATTCAAGTAAAAGAAAAAAAAAATGGTCCCAAAACCCCACTAGATAAGGGGTGGGGAAAGCAAAGACATTTTATTTTTCTTAGTATAAAAGGGAAAAAAATTGCTAAGTTTTTTTGTAGTTTTTTTTTCTTTTTTCAAGAAGGAGGGGTGGACCACCTCAAAACTAAAATTAATGTCTAATTTTTTTTTTTATCTTTTTGAATTTGCAGAACAATTCCACAAAGAGAAGCTAAATGTTTTGCATACACATATTTGAGTAACAAAAGAATATATTTAGAAAAAAAAAAAATAAATAAAAAGAAAATCTTGGTACTGCCTTGAGGCAAAAATGTTGAAGCATTGATCAAAAGTCATTTTGAGGAGGAAGAGAAGCTGCTGAATAAAAGCTAACAGCAGTCTGATGGAAAAAGTAAAGAGTTTAGTAGTCACTAGATACAATTTGCAGACACACCAGTTGGTTTATTCGTTGTCCAATACATAAGAGAGTCAACCAATCCAGCTGGGTAGAGACAAGAAAGGTAGGTATTGTTAATTAAGATAGGTAGTTAGAAGTTCCTAGTTGTATGTTCCTCATGATCTAGCTGTTGGTTTGTCTTTAGTCAATTTGTCTGGTGAGGGTTTATATTTCATTCAGATTTGCTACCCAGACATGGTAGCATAGTAATGACCTCTGCGCAGCAGAAATGGTCATTCTAATCATTTAAACTCTGGTTTCTTTTTTGTTTTTCCCACCAACATGTAGTCAGGATTATCGGTTACTAAGTTCTTGGCGCAATGCTGAAAAGAGAAAGAAAAAGTTAAATTTAGTAAAGAGGGAAATTTATTTTTTTGTTTATTGAAAAAAAAAAAACAAAAAAAAAAACAAACTCTTACCTCCCTCAAATAAAGAAAAACATTAATCCCACCATTCACATAATATTTGATTGATCATGCAATTTGTTTCCTATGGCTTACTGTTTACAGGTTATTTAAAGCCAGATAATTCTCATAATTGTCTGAAAGGTACAGCCTTGCGAAAATTAATTGAGACGAAACAAATAATGTCTTCCTAGGATTTTTCACACTTCCCCTGATCACGTATATGTCGTCTCTTAGCGTTGTTTTTCTCTTCCTGTTATAACCCCAAATATTAGGAGCAATAAAATATAAACACAGTTAAATATATTTTGAAACACAACAATATTTGTTTTTTTTCTCACTAACCAGGATACAGCAGGATTGGGTAGGATAAAAAATTACTGTCTACACCTGGTGTATTGTCCAGCAGCCATGTTGTTATTTTTCCTGCCTCTTTTTTTTTTTTTTTAAATCATTAGGGGAGAGTTGTCTCCCCTAACACTTCTGATCGCATTTTTCTTTACTGACTGGTGGATCCGGTTTGTTTCTTTGCCTTGATGACATGACTGACAGTTGGAAGGCTAACATCAACAATATCCATGATAGGGCTTGCCAGTGTGTTTGTGCAGTGTTACAATTTTTGTACATTTTCTTGGAGTAATGTCCATCACAAACAATGGCCATGGCCATAGAACAAGTAATTGACAGTCAAGATAATAGTGTCTAGGCATGATAAAAATCTGATGCAATATTTTTCAAGGCCAAACAAAAAGGCCCTGAAAATAGATTCATATTACTGCACACCATGCAAATAACTTAATATGAGGAAAAAATAGAAATCAATTACATCCTGTAACTCCTGTGGATCTAAAACTGTATGGTGAAAGAAAACTAAAGCAGTTGTTTCAATTGATTATCACAAGAACGTAAAAGAGTATTGTTAACACCTATTCCACTTTTATATTTTCTTTTTATGGAAAAGAAAATATAAAAAATATAATATATATAATATAAGAATATAAAAATATAATATATATAATATAAGAAAATATAAAAAATATATATAAATAAGAATATAAAAATAATATAAGAAAATATAAAAAATATATATATATATTTTTAGGCTCAAACACATGATCAAGAATCTTGTTAGGAGATTCCTCTTTTAGTCAAGCTATCTGTGACTTGGTTTGAACTGGAAAGTTCATTTAAGTTTATGTATTACTCTTTGTTCTAACATTTGGCAATAATTGCAGTTTTGATTCTGAGCTTCTTATCCAATATTTGAGTAGATGAGTGAGCAGAATCATTTGGGCTGTATTGCTCATTTCATATATTACTGAAAGATTTCCCGGCTGGTCTACAACATACAGTGTCCCAGATAATCTTATAAACTGTATTTTTTTTTATGTCCACAAATTAAAAATAGTTTTGTTGAAAGAAAGAATTGAACTGGTGTTTCTCAGTGAACATGAAGGATGATCATATCAAAAGACAGTAAATGAATTTAATGCACACCATCCCAAGAAGATTTCACTTGGGTTTTCTACAGTGAAGGTGGTTAAACAGTTTAAAGACACAGTGTCATGGATAAACTCCTGTTCTAGACAACCAAATATATCAGACAAAATGAAAGAAACTGTCATGGTTAAAATTTATGCTAGCCCCCAAAATTCACTTCACATAATATCCATAGACCTGGGTGTTTCCAAAACAATTGTCAGTGGTATCTTAAATGTGCAAAAGTCATCTGTACAAGTTACAAATTTTTCATCACTTAACATAAGATGACCCTGATAGATGACTTGAGATCATAATTGAAAACGTCATTTGATAATATTCCAATTCAATAAAAGGTTGAAAATTTAATTTCTTGAAAATATGCATTTTTGGCTATGTGACCAGATTTTAGGAACAACCTGTATGGAAATTGTAGAATGTATTTTCTGGAAAAAGTGCCTGTTTCCAGAAAATACCTTTGCTTACATACCTTTCACAACTTATTTATTGAGAGAAAAAAAAATGTTGAAAAAATAAAAATTAAGAATTTACCTTCAATTATATCAGTTTTCACTTTCTGAAGTTCTCTTCTCATTTCTGCAAGAATTTCCTGTTTCAGCAATTCAAAATCACCGGAAATGTTGCTGCCTCCATTTGGCACGGCTACAGTTTCTTGACCAGTCAATGAAAGTTTTTGCCTACAGAAACAAAACACACACACAATTATTAGTAGCAGAGAAATGAACATATGAATTGACAGACAAATTTTAAAGAAGATGGTCTCAAGAGTTTCTAAAGTACTGGGTTATCAGATAAATGTGTTCATTTTCAAATGTTATCTTGACAGGTTGAAACACTGGTTCTCATACAATCACTGAAGTTAAGCAACATCAAGCCTGGTCAGCACCTATAGAGGAGACTGTTTGGGAATACCAGGTGCAGTAAGCTTGGATGTATGGGTGGTGTAATGAATAATGGCCTGTAGGATGTATATTACTAAATCAATATTATATTTTTAAAAAATGCTTACAATCTAAAAAATATTTTCTGGCTTTAAATAATCCACAAAAGGTTAATACGTCATAAAACAAAAAAAATATCACGCTGAAATAAGATTATTCAAACAGAAATGAAATGGTGATAATCCCAAAAATAGAGGGCTTACAGTCACATCATATTGAAACATTGAAGTTATGTAATGTTTACATAACTTTACTTAGTCAGCAACTAGATGAATGACAATTCAGGAATAGCAGATACTGTTAGCGGGAATGTGTGGGCAATATCTAATCTAAATCTCAACTTCTTTATAAATGGAACTTTGTCTGTGTTTGTGTGTTTGTGTATCCATTACCTATAGACTCCAAAATGGCTGAACCGATTTTCTTGAAAATTTACAGTTGTACTATAAGCGTCTGCGAGTGTTCTTAGCTAGGTTTTGTGTTGAGAAACGATATCCAGAAGTTTCAAGGTTGCAGTTCTTACAGTAGTGCAGAAAATCAATATATATATATATATATATATATATATATATATATATATAAAAAAAAGGCAAGATGTGTGTGTGTGTTTATCTGCCTGTATGTCTGTATTTTTTTCAGCCCTTTTATTTTATTTTTTGCTTTGGGTTTAGCTCTAAGTAGGTATAATTGTAGTTCTTAGTCTCAGCCATGATACCATTTACTCAGAGAACTTATTTATCCTTCAAAATTCAGTTTACGACGAAAAAGACTTATTTGATATCCATACCAGGAAATCAAAATTTGACTTACATCCATTCATTTTTCTTTTACTCTACGGTTTCGCTTTAACTGGAAACAACTATTGTTTTTTAGTCTTTCGTGCCAACGTCCAAAGAGTCTGAGCTCCAGGACCATGGATTGGTTTTAAAGCTTTCATTACACCCGAGCAACGCCGGGCTATACTGCTAGTAATAAATAATGGCTCAGAATTATTAATCAGAGAGTTGAGTTCAAATTCTATTTGGGTTTGTTATATGCATTGTTATGTGCATTGAAATGAAATCAGAGAGCCAAGTTCAAATTCCAGTTGAATTCACTTATGCGCAAATACCTTTGGATAAAATATGGGTTAAATAGCAGGACAGATTGGATTCTATAGCCTCTGTTGCCAACCAGTCTACCACAGAAAGAAATAGCAACCTACTGCAAGGAAAATCTGCCTAGTCAGTCATGGATTAAAAGAGACAATTGCTCAAGCGTGTATTACATATAGCACTTAACTGACTGATATTTACTTAGATGCAAATAGCCTTGGGAAAAGTATGAATCTACCTCTTCTACTCCTCAGCTATGGGTTAATTATTAAGACTTGTATCACTAAAACATTATCACCCCTCTCCCAAATTCTTACAATAAAAAAAAATAAATAAAAATTAGCATAGTGTTTTATTATTTTGTTTGTGATTATTCTTCCTGTTTTTAGCTTACCATTTTGAAATTTGATTAAATTTTAATTCTTTTTTTAGATTAATGACAATTTGTGGACCAAGTAGGTAAGAAATGGAAAATTTCAGACACCTGGTTACTCTTAGCTCTCAAAGTTCCAAAGCTACCAAACATGCTTGAGACATTTGTGTTGTGTACAGAAAAGGCGTTGCTACAGAAAGGACTGCACCAAAATAGTTTTCCTGCTTCGAGAAGGAGAACTTTGACTTCACCGACTCTCTGCATATTGGCCAACTTGCTCAGTTTAGTGACAATTGAAAAAGTTCTTCCATGAGGATCCGATCAAAACTGTGTGAGAAACCCAGTAGATGGGATACACTCATGATATAGTCGCCTATCAACTTTAGTCAAATTGTTAAAATTCTTGATTAATAATATTACATAGAAAAAAAACACAAACAAATTTATTAGACAACCTAATAAGAGTAGATTTAAATTGTTTACACTATTTATATTTAGATTATTGTCCTCATCTTTGTTGCTAACATCATGTTTCAGGCATTGTGACCTTTGAACTTCCTCCTCTGAGTAACCTATACAACATCCCTAGACATGGGCAATGGAATGAGAACAATAGATTAAATAGAGGGTTCAGTTCAGAATTCCCTGTAGGTTACCCACATTGATATACACTTGGGCACAGACCAAAACATTTTGATAAGAACAAGATGAGGATAATATAGTGCAAATTATATCACAGGAATCTAGACAGAAAGTAGATTTAATATTGTCCCGTGATTAATTTGATATCCCCACTCCTAATATTTAATGAATGAACAGAAGTTAAAAACAAACGGTCATAAAGTGGCTTTTATAAATTCCCATTGTTTTATGGGAATGTTTTAATTGGTATATTCTAATGTATATAAATGATTTACTTTGAAGAAAAGAAAAAATTAATTTTAAAAAATGAGGAATGTTTTGAAAAGGTAAAATGATTTAAAAGATAGAAGTTCTTTATTCAGAGCAACTCAGAAATGTGAAATATAAAAACATTGTTTTGATGAAAAAGAGGAGAGAGGAAAAGAGAAGAGAAGGGAAGAAGAGAGAAAGATTTGTAAATACAGAAATAATACCAACATCTTCAAATCGTACCCATCAGAATGAAAAAAAAAATGTAAGTAATAAAAATACTTTGTAGGTATTTAATATTTAATTGGTAAAGTTTAGGTGATACAATCAACATCTAAATTCTTATTTGTTGTAGTTTAAATAATCCAGAATTTGATGCAAACGATACTACATTATTAAAACTATAATTTTTTTTAATTGTTATTGTGCATTAGGGAAACAATTTCATCTTAAATCATTTCACCTTAAATCATTTAAGTAAACACTATTTACCAGAAAAAAATTATTATTTTGACAATAAAAAACATTTTTTTTATTTTCATAATTTTTTTTTATTTTCAAAATCCTACTGGAAATTTATATTAAAATTTTAATCAAGATCACAGCAGCTAAAGATTCAAACACTCAATTTTTTGAGTAGTTAACAATATTGAATTCATTTTATTTAAATGTTTTATAAATAAATACAAGGCCCAAGAGTTACTCACAGTAGAGAGTTACTGTTAAATTAGTTATGATGAATGAGGTGTGTGATATGAAAGAAAAGTCAAAATTATGAGGATAAGGGTGATAGATAATGATTAACCTGACTTATAGTTAAGATTGAAGTATTCAGAAAAGCATCCACTTAGGAGTTAGTGAGGAAAAAGATGAGTGGAATTTACATTTGAGAAATAGGAGAAATGACGACAAGTTGACTTTGTAGAAATAGCATGGTGTGTCCTAGCAGTAAAGGTCTGAACTAGTGGAACTAAAAAAAAGGAGCTTATGTGACCATTTACCATGGAAAGAATGACAGAGTAGTGATAGTTTTGTAATGTTGTGTCCATGAGAAAAATGTGACCAGGTGGAAAGGCAACAATCCTATTTGACTTGATCAAAATAGTCATGTCCAAGGTTGAGGCTTGTTTGCTAATTATAAGACTTACAAATATTTGAGAAATGAAATTCAAGAGGACCATAAATGCCTTTAGCACTAAATAACTACGAACTCTTGAACCTGTTTTAAACCTGTAACCAGATAGATACTCTTACTAGAATAAAACAGTGTGTGAAACTATCATGACAAAAACTGACATCTATTGGGGTCCAGGCACTCAAATCTTAAAGAAATTTTTCCTTCCAGTAGGGTTTGAAACTGTGTAAAGGTACACAATGCAATTTCTTCATTAGGACTTAAATATGCTCGTAGCTATCAATTACTGTTTAAAAAAAAAAGAAAAAAAAACATATGTACTCAGGCAAACTTATTCACAAACTATAACATTTATAGCAAATAATGCCAGATTATTAATCAAATTAATTCCTTAATTAAAAACAAATTAAAGTTAAAAAAAAAGTTTAAGTTGAATTAAAATCTGACCAATAGGAGAAAAATATACATTCAAAAAGAAAGAAAAAAAGTAAGTCAGCTAAAATTATACAATAAGAATAATAAGGGGAATAAGATAAAAATTTCTGTTTATATAAGTATCCTTGAGAAAATTATATAAATTTTTATATATCAAGAACAATTTTTTGGAAAAACTATGACAAGGCGGGGGTGGAAGGTTTTTGTGATACGTTTTATCCTTTAAGATTTTATTAGACTAAAGTGATGTTAATGTGACTATCTATGAAGGAGAAGGGATGTTGAGGGATTCTAAATTTAAATTACCTTTTTTTTTTAAATATGTTTTGTGTATATAATCTAGGCAATTTAATTTACTTACTATTTGTTCATGTTTCCATCAATTTTGTTAATAAGTACCCTTAAATTATTCTTTTTATGATAAATTAAAAAACCCCCCCAAAAAAACCGGCTTTTGTTAATGATTAATGAAATTAAGAAACTTGCAAAGTAATGACATTTTATTATTTAAAACTTGTAAAAATAAAATGTATATTAAAATTAATTTCCACAATTAAAGTGTAATACGAAAAATGCATTATAATTATTACATATTTCTTAAATTCTATTTTAATAAAAATGTTAAGATTTTAAAAGTTTGGTTTTTAACATAACTCCAAACATATTCCTGTCCAATGTTAAAAGATTGTCATTTTTTTTTTTTTTAACTATGTCGGGGAAAACAATTTATGGGATAAAGCATTAAATGCAAAACCCACAGACTATTAAAACAACAAAATGAAAATAGAATAGTTTCCTTATACTGATTAAAATAGTTTATTTTCTCTATCACACTCAGTTACCCCTTGCATCTTAGTGGCTTTATTGCCTTGCTTGGATTGAAATGATTAAAAACAAAAAATAATTCTAATCAAGTTAATAATTATCTCAGATAAACAACAGTGTGAGGGTGTTGAAATTCACATTATTTATATTTGGACTAATGTCCTCATCTTTGTTGTTATCACAATATTTTAGCCATTGTGTCATTCAACTCTTGTCAATTGTCTGTTGATCTTGGTAACCTTTAGGAAAGTTTGAAATGAACCCTTTATTTAATCTATGGGGTAGATTGTTCTTACACTGATGTCAATGCGTTAGGATGATATCTCAATTTGTTCTTATTTAGTACAGTTTAGTTACTGCTTGTTCTGTTTCTACCAAGTCTAAGTATGTCCTACCTGGCACAGGGATTGAAATCACAATTACTATGTCACCAAATTCATGAACCTAATCTTTAATTCTTTAAATCATCATCTCGTTGTGATAGTAATGAAGATATTGGCCTGACTCTCCTCATCCTAGAAATTCAGACAGAAGATATATACATTATAGAAGTTATCAATTGAAATATATTTAAACACAAATCAGTTTTTATTCTTTTTCTTGTAAAATGTAGCCTAGAACAACTTATGTCATGAAATGTGTATTTAAAAGATTTTATCCCTCCAACAAAATTTGCCCTGAAAATCACCAATTTGATGTTACATGTAGTGACTGTGTTATCATATGTATTGTAATATAAGAAGGAAGATTGATTTGGTAAATGATATTCTATGCATAATTATTTAAATGCTTTGCATGTGTGTTCTCAATTTCCCTCACACTCAGTAACCTCCTTGTATTCTTGCTAAACTTATCTATAAGTAAAAAAAATAAATTAAGCTTCCGTACCCCAATCAAATAGCTATGAAAGTCCACCAAAAAGAAATTGAGTAAAACTGATCCATGGATAAAAATAAGGTTGAGAACCTTGAGAATCTAGCTAATGTCTTACCATTATTTGTGAGGTATTTCTGTGAGGTGTAATTGCCACACCCAGTAGAAACAAAGCCTATGCAAGTTTTTTCTGTCCTAACTGCACCTCTTTTTAAAAATACCTCCCTGCATGAGGATAGATCTACAAAGTGCAACTTTTTTGGTCTGCTTATAGATGACATTGAAACAGACAACAGAACACACAATAAAGTAGGAAAGTATGAAAACAAAGACTGGTTAGCATGCCTTCATATTGAGGTAGAGGTGGTAGCGGACATAGAGAGAAAATGGCCAAGGGCTCTTTCTTTTACAGTACAAACATCTAAAGCTGGTTTGAGTGTGTGTGTGTGTGTCTGTATATATATATATATATATATATATATATAAAGCTGAAGCAACCAGAGACATTTCAGACAATTTGAAAAGTCTGACTCTTTAGCATATTTAACACACCCAAACCCACCCTATAAATATTGGCTCTCAAAATCTCATCGTTTGTGTAACTTTGTGTTATTTGCAATGATGCCATATATTATGGCAGAGTATATATGGGGTGGGTTACAGTGGGTTGAAAACAGAGCTGATATTTATGGGGTGGGTTTGGGCGTGTTGAATGCTAAAGCGTTAAATCATGAAAGAGTAAATGTGTTATCCCTTGAAAATGTTTTTATTTATTTACTCATAAGCAGATGAACTTATATTTTATTTATACTGACCAAAGCAACACAGAAAAGTTGGAATAATAACTATATTATTGTGGAATATGTTTTAAAATATAGTGTTAATTTATAATACAGAGTATTTACAGAAAAACATTAGTCTCCTATTACAATTATGATTACCCCTCCCTTTTATTATTTTTTTTTTTACATCCTGCCAATACCTTATAAATAATGGACTATTCCATTTTGATTGTATAGAAAAACAAGACATATCAGAGAAGCTACTTGGTTTCAGTTAGAAAATGAATGAAAGAGCTGAGTAGATCAGTGTTTAATGTTTTATTTTTCTGCCAATACCTCAACAGGAATCTAGCCTGTATTCTTTTTAATCTGGAAAAAAAAAAAACAAAAAAAAAAAAAACTACTTTAGGCAATTAAGTTCCATGCTCCTCACAACCTCCCAATCAGAGGCCTTGCTGTCGGATGCAGTTTACCGTAATACCCTGGGCCGACACTTAACTGACTGAATGGAAACAAGTCACTTTATAGTAAAAAAAAGAAACCATTTTGATGATAGAAAACATTTATTTATTAAGTTATTTCCAGATTGAAATTCTGTTCTCATCATATTTTGCTTCCGAAGTATGATGCTTTTTGTCTAGTGTCATCTGCTCTGTTATGTTTTCTTAACCACATTCGAACTGAATTGCTGCAGTTCCAAAGATCCAACGGAAGACCTATTAAATTTATGACTAGAAGATTTACCGCATTTTTAACTTTAAGACAATTTGTTTTATCAGAATAAAATATGTTCATCATAGAAAACCCTCTTTCAAAAGGTTGAAAATACAAAAATATTATTTGATTCACAATATCAATAGCATCTTGTTATAAGAGAGGTACTATATAGCAAACAATTTTTTGTTACCATCAACCTTGCATCAAGTTTTTTCTCTGTGGAAATGTAGTTTGAAAGATTTTAAAAATAGAAAAATGCTTATGTGATAACTCTTAAAGAATGTTCCTTTTCAAAAACACAAAATAAATTACATGACAGTCAAAACACAAGGAAAAAATAACATTGGAAAGATAACAAGGAAGATTTTATTAATTTTTTTATTTAATTTTTCCAATATTCTTACATGTTTCTTTTTTACTGGAGATAAGAGGTGTAAAAATGTTCCATAATTTTTGACTTTCCAAGCACTTTCAGCCACTTCACTGGCCATTTTCAAAGATGTTATTTTTCCAATGTTGTTATTTTATCCTCGTGTTTTGATTGTAACATAATTTTTGTGTTTCTGAAAATTAATGTTCTTTAAAGCTATTACATGATGCTCTGTGTGAGCGTCTGTCCATTTTTAAAAAAACTTTCAAAATTCCATTTCCACTGTTAAATAATCTAAGGTTGATGGTAGAAAAAAATTGTTGAATATATAGTGCCTCTCTTACAGTGAGACACTTAATCTTGTGATTTAAAAACTATTTTTGTATTTTCAACAAAAAATTTTTCTTATGTGTTCTTGTAAATTAGAGGTTAATAAATTTTTTTTTTCACTATAATTATTAGATAGGTGGCATGTAATGCATCTACTCAGAGAAGTGGTAGTATGGCGAATATAGGTAATTGATTTATGACAAGGAACACAATCTTGTATAGGGCATTGAAATTCATACACTATAGTAGTTATTGCTAGTTTAGATTTAAAGAGTTTTTTTTAATTAGAACAAACAATGTTTGCAGTCTTCCATTTTCTATAATACATTATAACTTTTACATGTTTTTGAGGAATTATGACAGAAATATGTTGTTTAATAATTTTTCATGATGCCCAGCAGTGCGTGTCACATGATAGCTTTAAAGAATGCTCTTGAAAGAAAAAAAAAAAATGTTACAGTCAAAACATGAGGAAAATAACATCCTTGAAAAGTCAAAAATTATAGAACATTTTTATACTCCTTATTTTGAGTTTTAAGGAAACATGTAAGAATACAGGAAAAAATTAAATGAATAAAATCTTCCTTGCCGGTTGTTTTTAACAAAACACACACACACACACACACACACACATACAAGTACTCAGTTATATTAAAAAAATGTTCAGTACATTAATATTGAAGAACTTTTGAATATTTTTAATTTGAAAATGAGTTATTTCTGCAACCTAGGTTTCAACCATTTGGTATCTTCAGGCAATTTATAATAACTAATTTTCCAATGTTTTTCAAATGTGCAAACAGGAATTTTTACAAACATGTGACTGGAATTTTTAAACAACCAAAATTTTTAAAAATTAGAAAGGAATTACTTAAGGACCTTAACACACTTTCATCCTGGTTTGCATAAACCTAATATATATTTTATATATATTTCCACACGTGGCTAGCCAGTTTGGTACAATTTTTAAATTGGATCACTTGACAAGACATATGAAGAGTTGAAAGAAAATAGCTACTTTGTAGTGATGTCATAACATATGCTATAAATTTTGAATAAATATTATTTGCTCTACTCTACTCTTACTGTTTTAAGAATAGTGTTTTTGGATATCAGAATTTTATTCCATCCATACCAACCCTGTGTGTGTGTGTGTATATATATATATATATATATATATTAATTATTACTTTAGAACCTGTACAAACTACTACAAAATTGTACATTTTGTTTTGACATTGAAAAAAACAATGTCTCATCATTATTAACTACCTGATGAGAAATTGTTCTTTCAATGTCAAAAAGTACAATTTTGTAATAGTTTGTACATGTTCTAAAGTAATAATTAATAATATTCATTGCTCTATTTTTATATTGAACACTGTTTTAAATTAATGTTTGAACATTGCAATTTTCTTTGTTCCTTATTCATTTGGAAATTATATATATATATATATGCACACACACACAAACTTACATTTTAGGAAATTTTTTTTTTTTACAAGTATGGTAACATTGATGATAGAATAAGAAAAGAAAAACATTAATGACTAAATAAATCTCAACATGATAAACATTTTGTTTCTGATATAAATGAGTTATTACAAAAACTGAAATAGAAGGATAATTTGAGAAAAGGAGAAAGGTTTTGTATTTAAGGTAAAGGTTAGTTTTTATTTTATTTTTTTAATATATAATGTTCGAGCGTCGGGGAGGAAAAAGATTGGGTGGGAAGACATGGACAATGCTTGTAGAGTAAACAGAGGAGAAAGAGAATAATGCAAGACTAGAAAGAAGACATATCCACTTACGGTGCTGGGCAGGCCAAATTTTTCCTTGGCAAAGAAAACAAATATGAAATAAATAAAATGTATATTATATAAGAATAAAAGATTATATCCAGTGCAGGATTTAGATGGTGAGACCCTAAGATATCTAAAACCTGGAAGTCTCTTGTTGATCAATATCCTCCTGATGTCCATTTAAAGTAACACATACTTTTTTCTGTATTGTGACGCTCTTCCTTAAAGTTCATATTTGCTTGATCCTAGATGAAAACTTTGAAGTTTTCTGATATATTTCAGTAAAATTTCTACTTTCTAAAATTATAGTTTATAATTATAGCTTAAGATATAGGGAAAACAGGAGGCATCACTTTTGATATGAGGGGGATATGGATTAAAGACATTTTTTAATTTTTTTGTGATCCTTTTAGATTTAGGCTACAAGATTTAGCTAAACCTAAATCTAACACTCATTATATGTGGAATTGGGTGGGAGAGAGAGACTGATATTAATTGCTAAATGTTACCATTTTAATAAAATACCTATCTACAATATTTAAAATTCATATTTAAAAAATAATTTCAAGTAAAAATTTTAATTTTAAATTTGATAATGAGTTATCTTTAAATCTTGGTTATAAAATTGTCAGACATTTTATCATTGAAATCCTTATTTCAGCATACATTTCAAATAAGAGAGATGTATTTGAAAAACAATGTAATAATATTCCTGACAATCTCAGAACCAATGAAGCATAAAAATTCATTTGTTCAGAATTTGGTAAAAAAAAAAAAAAAAAAAAAAAAAAACACTTCCCAGATAGAATTCTTTCATAAACTTGATTTTTAACTCATTTGATACAGAAATAAATGCAAGTGAATTTAAGCACAATACTAGATTGGTGGTAAAGTCTCATCATTTTACAGCTGGAATGGTGAGAACTAAGTTTTACATTAACAGTTTCTTTTCTCACTTGTGGAACCCTTTTCCAGCTTCTTGCTTTCTAGTAAAGTTTGATCTTCACAGACTTAAATGTAACCTCAATCGTTATGTTCTGTTTTCTTGATTTCCTTTTTTATTTGTTTTCTCTCTTTAATGTTTTTCTTTTTCTTATATTCTCACTCAGTAACCCCCTACATCTTAATGGCTTTATTTCCTCTCGAGAGGTGAAATGATTTAAAGTCATCAAAAATAAATGTTTTCCAAGTAAGAAGATTGATTAGAATTATTTCTTAAAAAAAAAAAAAAAAAAAAAAAAAAAATGAAATAGGACTCCCTAAAATCCAGTCATAATGAACATTTGTAGCTGATAAAACTAAAATCAGTTGTAGAAAAAAAAAATTATTTGTGCATATAATGCTGTAAAAGTAAGCA
This sequence comes from Ascarosepion bandense, assembly GCA_037127315.1. Taxonomy (NCBI): domain Eukaryota; kingdom Metazoa; phylum Mollusca; class Cephalopoda; order Sepiida; family Sepiidae; genus Ascarosepion; species Ascarosepion bandense. The sequence goes on along the minus strand of JBBBDQ010000502.1, from coordinate 2,591,664 downwards.
TTTCTTCTAAATATGAAAAACAAGTTTAACTTTTGTATAAAGACTAATAATATTTGTTATACAGAATGCAATAACAATATCTCCCATAGTAAGATATTAGTGGCAATGGTGCCTTCACCTAGCTGTCAGACAAATATTCATTTTGATTTTATTTATTTTTGTCAAAAATATATACAGAAAAGACTAAAATACAGTATGTAATTACTGTATTAAAATACAATTTATGATTTTTAAATTTATATGGCTTTTCATTAAATTTTGCAACCATATCCAGACACTAAAAGGTTAAGTCTATTAGCATCAGGAAAAGATAATTTGTCACAGACAATTTTTAGAAAAAATTATACAAATAATAATTATAATAATTATGATAAGAATATAGTCCTCATCATTATTAGTGCATTAGGCACCATTCTCAGAGCCTCAAACAGTAATATTTAAATCAAGGCCCATGTTCCAACATTGCAGAAATTGGCATTACTAGGAATTGCAAAAATCCTGCAAAAAGTGCTTTCTGAGGTCAAAATGACTTAATGTGGAGAACGAATAATGCAAAGATCTTCAATATAAATTAATACTGTGAAAACTAAGGAATGATAATAATGTGCCTGATATACTTTTATCAAACTAAGTATCATGATGAGTATATTAGTTTTCATATATTTATGATCAGCAACGATCATAAATATATGAAAACTAATATACTCATCATGATACTTAGTTTGTTGGCAGGCTGTTCTCACAATAATGATGATAAAACTGTTAGAAAATGAATGAAGGGAAAAATAAAATGATGGGCAAGTGTGGACATAAGAGTCAATATAACATGGTGATTGTGAGTTTCATGCCCAAATACAATTTTCAGAACAAGATTTGGTATCACAATTTAGATTGGAATCCTTGAGAACATTTTGGTGTTTGTTATTGTTACAACATTGTCAGTTTGATTCTAAAGGTACTGAGCACTTAAGATTTTTGTTTAGATAGGTTTTTCTTTTTTTCTTGAAATAATAACTGGAGTCATACTTTGATAGGAACACAACATAATTCTTGTGCAGTTAATAAATCAGGAATATATTATTCAAATGTTTTACTGCAGGAAGCAAAATTTTAATTTTGAAAAAATTAAAATAAAATGAGGGAGAAGTAATTTTCTTTAGGAGACTATTGTGTTGTAAATCATATCCATTTTATAAACTTGCTAAAAGATATGAGATATTTTTCTTGGTATTAGTTGTAAAAATTAAAATAGAATTCATCACATTTTATAATGAAAGTCTTTATACACAGATAAATATTTTTGATTATATTGTGAAAAATAGAGATCCTGAATAGATTCTCACAGCTTACCTTTGTGAAACCTTAGGAGATTCAGAACCATTTGCTTGGTTAAATTTGTTCCCATTGCCATTGGTTGTATTTCTATCTCTATTTTTTTTCACTTCCGGTGAAGATGAACTGCTATCGGCTTCCTACAAGCAAAAACAAATTACAATGTTTAATTATTTTGATTTGAGGACGAGAGATACACTCAAAATAAGGGAGATAACTAAAAGTAATCTTTTGAAAACATCGGTGTCAAGAAAAAAAACAAAAAAAAACACAAAAAACGAAAAACATTGAAATGGGTATTTCAAGGGAGATAACTGCAATTATCTCCCTTACACTGTTTTAGACTAAAAATTTATAAATAAATAAAATTAATATATTAAATTTCTTTCTTTCTCACACAAGCGAGTTTTAACCACTTGTTAAGAGAAGAGTAACCATCAGATTTTCTATGGCGAGTGGGTGTGGGGTGCTTCTTAGTCAAACTGAGAACCTTTCAGCAACCCTTTGTGGGTGCGTGTGAGTCAATGAAAAAAAAAAATGTTACATTATTAACGATTTGTAAATTCTGACAATATTTATAGCAATTTGTCAGTGATCTTGATAGTAAAAAAAAAAATTACTATGATCAGAAACACACATACACCGTGTATTATAAGTGGTTGGTGAATAGATCAGAAGGTTGATTATATATATATAAAATTATTGTAAATATTAATGCCTGATTAGAAAATTAAAAACAAAATTTTACATCAGTCAGTCAGTCAGTTAAGTGCCATACGTGAAACATGCTTGGGCGATCATATCTCGTAGACATGACTGACTGGGCAGAAGATTATCCCGCAGTAGGTTGCCATTGCTTTCTGCAGTAGACTGGTTGCCAGCCAAGGCTATAGAACACAATCTGTCCTGTTATTTAACCCATAACTGGAAGGAAGAGACGGATTAATACCTTTCCCAAGGGTATTTGCGCGTAAGTGAATGCAATGAATTCAACTGGAATTCGAACTCATCTCCCCGAGTTCTCGTTCCAAGCCGATAGCCACTGGACCACAACACAAATTTTACATACTCATAAAAAAACATTTATAAGTCAAATACAATGTTTTTAACAACTGTCTGCCATCATCCTATAAGCTTGTTGATGCTATTTTTGTAGAAATTTTCTTTATCATAAGAAGGTTGTGAGGTAGTTTTCAACTGATTGTACAGAGTAAAATTTTCTGTCATTTAAGTTGTTCTGTAGAAATTGGAACAAATGAAAATTTGAAGAAACCAAACCATTAGAATACCGCAGGTGTTGAAGGGTTTCCTCATTTCAATTCTTTAAGCTTCTGCAAGATAAGTTTTGACATAAGCAGAATTGCATTGTAATGAGGTAAAAGGAACACATTATTATCAACCATTTTTCTTGGAGCCAAGTATCTCAAATGGCAAAAGGCAGTTGAGATATCGATTTTCAAAATATTAGCAATCTCTTCCGTCAAAATCTTCAGTTTATTCTCCGTGATGGCAACTAGAGCATCTTCATTGATGTTAGAAGATTGCCCAGAGTGCGGTTGAACATTTACGTTAAAATTATGACAAAATCTGCCAAACTACTTTTTGACCATCAACACCCATACTAACACTACCAACTCCACCAGACCAACTAGAAATTTGATACATACCAGCACAACATTTTCCCATCTTCCTCCACTACAATCTTCAGGAATTAAACACACAGACACCACCAGGTACATACAAAAATGCTCACTAGAATCCAGATGCATATGGACTCTCTCTCTCTCACATACACACACAAATACCACAAGACAAGATTGGCAACTGGGTCCCACCCATTCACAGTTAGATTAACCAAATGCAGATGACAATTCTACTCCTGCAGCTTCTCTCACACTTCCCGCCTGTGGAACTCGTTCTCACATTCTTGCTTTCCTGACGGCTACAACCTCCAGGAATTTAAATGCAATGTCAATACTCATCTATTAACCACTTGACTCTAGTTCTTTCACCACTCCGTATATCCTTTCCTTTCTCTCCACCTTTGCAACTGTCATCACACCTGTATTCCCATCCTTTTCTTGCTCCTTTCTATCTGGTTCATCTTCCTCTTCACTCTCTTCTACTTAATCTTTTTACTCTTATGTAGCCCATAGCCCCCTGCACATCAGTGGCATTACCGCCTTGCTCGGGATGATATGATTAAAAAAAGACAAACACATAAGGGCTACCTGACCAATGAAAATTTAACAAAAAATTCAAATGTGCCAGAACTTTCTTCTTCTACAATTCATTTCCAAAAAAGTTCTGATGAAGATTAAGTAAAAATGAAACATGTTAAATTTAAAAAGATTTCCTATTTTTTCCTTCAAGTCTGAATCCATATTTGATTACAATACATAGAACTCCTGAAATTTTTTATATCTGCACAATTTCGCTATTTTTTGTAATGTTATTCTGAAAGAAACTTTTGCTAACTCACTATTAGCGAGTTATAATATTTTGGTATCTTTGTAAAGTTAACATACTAAATGAATCCTTTGAATAATTCTCTCAAGTAATTCACTCAGAATCATATCTCCAATGATATATAACACCAGAATGATGCAAAACACAGAATACATTCAGACTTCTGCCTTAGTGCTTTGCATATTAAATATTTATGGTCATGTGATCCCAGTAGCTCAATTTATTTAACAGTTACATTTGCTGCCTGGAGATCTGTGTTCAACCACACATGTCGGTATTGACACTTTCTTCCTACATAACACCTCCCCTTTTGAGATGACTCCTTTTGGAGTCTATCCTCAAGTGTCGGTATTTTTTTCCATTGTAGTTCTTTTTTTTTTTTTTGGCCATACTGCTGCAGTTCAATAATTCCTGGTAGCATAGATATGTCAAAGGCATCATATAATACTTCCATGGGAACTTCTTGCCTGGGGCTTTCCAAAACAGTCTATGTCTCAACTGGTTCAGGTGACATTTATACTCCCACTTTGGTCCCTGTACTATTCAAATCATTAATTTTTTTTTTTAATGCCATCCTTCCAAAATTCTTAAAACAACTTTAAAAAAATACCTTTTCTAATGGGTTAAAGTAATTATTTACCGAGATATTCCTTGATGTTTTCACCTTCCATTCAGGTAGTGTTTTTGTTAAACACAGACTTAATTTTTCTGGTGAACATCAATTTCGTCAGTGACATTGCAGATCTAGTGTTAAGTAAAAAATAAACGTAAACGCTCAGAAATTGCTGAAGCATTTTCTTATCCGACTCCCTCTCCCACTTTAGATTTTTTAAGAGAACTTTGACCATGTCAACAAAGTGTTCTGCTTATCTGTTTGATCTTTGATGATATGAGGGCATTGTAATACGTTATATTTGTAAGGACTTGCAGAATAACTTGAGTTCAATAGATGTGAACTGTGTCCTTTTGTCTGACACAATGGAATCAGGTATGCCAAACCTTACAAAGATTTCAGGTAAGAAATTTATTGTTACTGTGGCAGTTGGTTTTCTGCATTTCAATATTTCAGGCCACTTGGTATAGCTGTTGACCACCACCAGATAATATGCTTTAGTGAAATCTAAATGTAATCAGGACTACAGAATTTCTGTTTCTGGCCAAGGTTGAAATTGGTGGGGACTTTGCTGCCAGAGCACAACCTCTGCATGATTTAATCAAGTTTTGCAGGTCTTCATCCATTTTCTGCCAGTAGGTGTAGCATTTCATTAGAGATTTCATCCTAGAAATTCCAGGATGACTAACATGGAATTCCTTTAACATACATTTTTGCAATGATGTTGGAATTACAACTATCAGTATACAACGTCACATGTTGAAAATGTGTTACTTTCATTTACCTTTCTATTTTTGACTTTATATGTAATTTGATCCTTCATTTTTAATATGAAGTTGTCGTTCCATGACTTAAGCTCTACTTCTTCCAGAGTTATAGGCAACTCTCTTACAGTATTATGTAAGACATTTTTAATTTCATTTTCAGCCCTTATTGCTGCAATCACTGTATCTTCAAATGGTTTGCTGAATTTTGAAATTAAGTGAAACAGCCCATCGGCATGACAATTTCTTTGATGGTAAAAATTCTATCTTTTAGTTATAATTCAGTAGCACTCCTCAGCATTGCAGTTTATTTGGTGTATGTGTGGGAACACCCTTTTTTAAACCATATATAGACACTAATGAATGATGGATGGTTTGTAAGAGAGATTCTTGTCCCTGTAGGAATTCATGGATTTTTTTCATGGTAAAGAAACAAAGCTTCCTTCTTGATCTGATTGTAGTTTTTCTCAGCAGATATTAACAACTCTGAAGCATCTGCTATTGGCTTAGTTGTTCTATCAACATATTTATGTAATATTACTGCTTCAATTACCAAATCACTTGCATCTGATGCAATGACAATGTTTAATTTGGGATCAAAATGTGTTAATGATAAGTCAGATGTTAACGATTTTGATCTTTTCAAACGTACTTTGGCATTTCTCTGTCCAAATCCATTTAGCATCTTCTAAAAAGTGCTGTTAACTCATGCATATTTGATGTATACACATGGTAGTAGTTTGCAAGCCTAAAAATACTTGCAATTTTGCTAAATTTGGTCAGGGCAAGTATGTTTTCAATTGCACTTGATCAGGCAGGATCTGGTCATTGACTCTTTTCGTCAATAATTCATCTCAGATGTTTTATTCTGGATATTAATAGCTCCCATTTTGTTTCACTAATTTTGAACATGCATTCTTTGATCCTTTTGAATAGTATTTTTACATCTTCCTCATTTTGGTATCTGGTTTTGCTTTTAATCAGTATGTCATCCAGATATGTTTGCACACAATCTAATCCAGTGAGCACTGTATCCACAATTTGTTGAAAAATGTTCAGAGCTATCTTTATCCCAAGAAGTTAGTTGAATTTATACAGACCTTTATGAGTGATGATAGTATTTTCAAACACTCTTCTGGGAACTTTCTTTTTAATTCAGTTTTGAATTTTTTTCATTGCTGTACTAGTACTTATGGTGACAATATTTACTTAGTTGCAGAACAAATTGATTGGCAGGTCTAAAAAATTAATAAAGAAATGCCATCTATTCCCAATAAATTTGTTGCATTTTTTAACATGAATAACATTGCTTTTTTGGTCTTTCCAACAAAAATATTAAAGGTAAAGTCACCTAAAAATTTAACTTCTCCGAAACACCACAAGTAACTTTTCTCGATGTCAATAAACTACGTCTACCCAGTTTTCTCAAAGTCTTTTCATTAATTATAGTAATATTGAACCCAGTATCCAATTGAGATTTCATTGTTAATCATGACAAAAACAAATTTTCTCTTTGGAGATGTTTTGTTTGAAGTCTTGCTAATTTTTTCTTTCTGCTTGTTGATTTTACCCAATGTATTTACTTTGTTGACATACTTTTTGTTTCTTTTCCATTTTTTTTTTAATTTACAAGTACTCTTATGTCCTAATTTTCCATATTGGTAGCATTTTTGTTTCTTAAAAACAAACAAACAAAAAAACAATCACTTTTAAAATGCTTACCACCACAAATGTGGCAAGTATTAAGTATTTTATTGTATTGTTTTTTACTGTTTTGCTAGGAGCTGAAAAACATTTTTTTGTTTCATTAGATGGTTGGATTATAAAATATCTTTTTTCAATCCTTGCAGTATCAAGTTTTAAATTCAACATACACTGATACTCTTCATCTATTTTTTGAAGAGTTAATTTTGAATCCATTTCTAGTTTAGTCAGAATCCTGGATCTTATTTTTGCGCTCTTATTTGAAGACAAAATCAGACATTTAAATGAGTTGGTAGTTAACTTAAATTTCTTACATTTTCAATTGACAACTCCTGTGTAGATGACAAAATCATTAACAGCACACTTTACTAGATTTAGACAATTTCACCATCCATTAAATAATGAGGTTCTTTCTGAAAAATTTTGATAATATCCCTACAGTTTCCTCAAAATTTATCTAGCCTGGCTGTTTTGGCAAAACAGAATTTATATATTTTTCATGTTTAGCAGGGGAACAATTTTTCTGATAATAGTCAAACTTTCTTTTTGTCATTCCAATGCAAATAATCCTTTTCGTAGATCCCTTCATATCTTCTGTAATGTGTTTGAAAAGTTGTTCCTTTGTCCAGATGTATACAAATTCATTAATGAAATTTGCAATAGCGTCTGGAGTGAATGAGTCACACATATTGTTCTTCTGTGGTTTTCTTAAACAACAATTTGAAAAACATTTGTTGTTGCTTTTGTAACTGAAATTGCCATTCATATTGGTCTTTTTGTTGTTGCAACTGTACTTCTTGCTGCTGCCTTTACCAGCGCGAACATTTGAAAGATAATTGATTTCATTCACTGTCCTTGCATTCTGCTGAATATTTCAATTATGACATGTAGGATACGTATTTTTTATCTTTGTAGTCCTCGTGAATTGTGTTAGTTTTTGTAACATTATCCTGAAGGGAACTTTTGGTAACTTGCTATTAGTGAGTTATAATAATTTGGTATCTTTGTGTAAAGTTAACATAGAATGCACTGAGACTTCTGAGTGTTTTATATACTAAACATTTATAGTCACGTGATCCCAGTAGCACAATTCATTCAACAGTTATATTTGTTGCCTGGAGATTTGGTATTGACACTTTCTTACTACATAACAGTATCCAAATGTAAACAAAGAGCAAAAGTTTTTGCTTTAATAAGATTTCTAGAACATTCAGGCCAGTAGACAAAAATAAATATATTGCTTAAATAAATGGAGCATCTACTCAAATATGAGTATCCACTATGATAACATTTAATGCAATATATGTATATGTGTGTGTGTGTGTGTGTGTATAAATAAACAAAACATAACTGTAATGATAATATGAATAAAAGACAAAATAAAAACTCCTCTTTACCAATGCATTTCAGTCTAAGGAATTTTATCAAGGTAAATATGGAGTTTTTATTTTGTAACTTCTATTTATACACAGAAGTGGAAAAACATTGTGATTTGAGGACAATCTAACATAGGCTTAAAGCTTGCTGTGTAAGGATATGTAAACTATGGAGTATGCTGTCATATAATTTTTTGCCTAATAAACAAAATTAGTAAATGTTGGCATTGTTGGATTTTTTTATTTATATTTACATATTTCTATTTTAATATTTTATTTTGAAAAATTATTTAAATATTTATTTTAAATTATTGAAAGTTTTTTTAAAATTTAAGTTAGCTTGGGAAAAGAGTTTTTTCTTTAAGAAATGAGATATTTGAAAAAATCCAGAGCGTAAGTTAACATTTTGGCAAGAATTGATAATTGCACTCTCAAGAAATTGATAAAGAAAGTTTACCTTTTCAGAGTTCTGAAAAAACTATGTTATCAACACATAATAAGTACAGAAATAGAACATCCCTATTAAAATATGTTTGGTATCTAAAAGAAACAAATAAAACTCCCACATTAAAATGGAAAATTATAAAAAAAAAAAAAAAAGCTAGAATATGTAAATCTTTAAATGATCCATGCTTCTTGTGTCTATATAAAAAAACTATATATTTTAAAATTTCTTAATAAAAATCTATTAAATAAATGTAATGAACTAAATGTCATTTAAAAATTGCAAAATGTTGACCTTAGAATATGGTTAAAAAAATTCTTCACACATCACCAAGAATTGTGTGCATTATATTCCTTGCAGTTTGGGCAAAGAATATAAAGGTGAAACCAACTAAAGCCCTAAAAGTAAGACTGGAAGAACATGGAAAAGCTCTAGCTAGGTGTGAAACCATGAAATCAGGCATGGCTGATCATAAATGGATGGAAAAGGGTTAGTCGCAACCCCAGTGGTTAGAATACTAGACAGTGAGAACCGCCCCAACAAAAAAAATTGTAGAATGATATGTATATATATATATATATATATATATAGAGAGAGAGAGAGAGAGAGAGAGAGAGAGACAGACATTAAGTAACAAAACTTAAGCTGTACAGGAGACAAGAACAACATTATGGTTAAGGCTCCAAAATCTAGCTTCAGGATTGTTCCATGAGATAATAGCCATGAAGATTAAAATGCTGGGTTAGTGAATTTAGTGGCTTTGTAAATGAATTCAATATCTGGTAGATTGGTAATGCAAATGTACACAGATTCAGTGAGAGCAGAACTAGCAATAACTGAAAATGGTAATTAACTAAGATATCTACCAGATATGGACAGTGAAATGAGAACAACCTCTTCAGACTGAATACAGGGTTCAGCTTCAAATTCCCTGAAAGGTACTTGAATCAACAGGCACCCAAAAAAGGCTTGAAGGTATAACAGCTGATAATAATAAAAAGATAAGGATATATAAATAACATATTTCCATAAATATTTTCATGGCTTTTGCTCTGACAAGCTTCTTTATCTGGTGCCCTGACTTCATGAGTTTACTTGTGTTACTAGATTGACATTTAGGTCCTACCCTTTTACTCTCTAAATAGTCAAATGCAACCACCACTTCTACTCTATCAGCTTCTTTTCTCACACTTCCTGTCTGTGGAGCTTTCTTCTGTATACTTGCTTCCCTGATAGCTACAATCTGCAAAAGTTTAAATGCAACATCAATTGCCATCTTTCATCTCCCACCCTTCTGCATCTCCTGTACACTGTTTTTTCTCTAACTGTAACCTCTTGTGCACCAGTGGTGGTCCTGCCTTACTTGGGGTGAAATGATTATATATTCAAAAAGTATACTGAGATTTAAATACAGGAAGATACCATTACATAGCTTCACTGAAAAAAAAAAAAAAGAAAAAAGTGACATAAGATATGTTGTTAGGGAATGGGTGCTAGTGATTTTAGTAAATACATAAGCTAAAACTCTAAAACAGTGAAATGTCCAAAAGAACAGCAAAGGTTTCTAACTATTCCTTAGATAGATCAAATTTCTTGTGACTTAAGACTTGCAAAGATGAAAGAGTGCCATTTGTTCAAGGCTGCTTTATACGAAATTCTTTGTATAACCAGTTAAGCAAGAGAATTTGAATTGTTCAGATTGAATGCCGCACAGACTGGGATGGCAGGCAACAGAAGAAAGATCCAAGCATTGGACATTCAAATCAATATTTCTTCTATTGTCTGCTAGATTCAGCACAATTTGTTTTCAGATCTCACAGTGGACAGCCAAGCACATTTAGCCTCTTGGGCGGGAGATAAAAGTGACTACAGTAAAAGAAGTGGAAGATGTAGACTTAGAGAGCGGCAAGAGAAAAGCCAAAAAGTGTGAAGGAGAAACAAAGTTATTGATTTAAGAGCAAGAATTCAAAACTGATTTATGTTTGGAGGTTTTGCAGAAAGACAATATTTATAAATATTAATAGATTATTTATTATTGCATTTTATAAAGAAACAATAAAAAGTATAAAGTTGAGCAAGAATAACTGATTTTCAATATAAATTTCATGATACCCTGACTAAGAAAAGTCAATGAAAATCACTTAATATGATACTACCAAATCGATTATTTATAAATCAAGGAAGAAGAGAAACAAAAAAAAATAAAATATCCTTTTTAACATTTGCAAAGTGTGTACACAAAAATGATAAATTATATGAGCTGCATGTATACACAATTCACACAGAAAAAAAATAAAATAAAAATCTGTACTGAAAGAGTAAACAGAATGAGAGAAAGAATTTTAATAGTAGTTGGAAGATTTTCAAACTAGCTTTATTTTTATATTAATAATTTTAATTATTTCATTATTTGTTAACCATCATATACAAACATTAAACTGAATATCAAGAGAAAAATCTTTTTTTTAAATTTTGAAAATGAAAGTCTTGCAAGCTAGCAAACAACTGGAATTGATTAACATCAGTGTGAGAATTGTTTATAGACAAGAATTTTTTTTTATCAAATACATTTTTACTAACAAGTGATCAAAATTAATTTTAACAGTTTTGCTTATGTTTTTATGGATACAAAAAGAAAAAAATAAAGAAAAAAGAACAATGAAAGAAATCCAAATGAACAACTTGGACATGAATAATTCCAAGTTATTTCAGCTAATAAAAGAACAAGGATTATTCATAGAGACATGAAGAATTAGTCACACCCAACTAGAAAAAGAAAAGACATCTCAATCATGTTAGCTGGCTGAAGATAACTACTTTTCTCAGATCTGCTTATAGAATTATCAAGATATCTGTTGTTTTGTGAAATGAATCATAACATCAAGAATTTGTTTATACTAACATCATTTTCACTTTTATCTTCATGTTTTTAACCTACTCATTCTATAATTCTTATTCCAGGAAACACTACAGGAAAATAAAAACAGACTGGAACTTCTTATTAATTCTTATTCCAGGAAACACTACAGGAAAATAAAAACAGACTGGAATTCTATAATTCTTATTCCAGGAAACACTACAGGAAAATAAAAACAGACTGGAATTCTATAATTCTTATTCCAGGAAACACTACAGGAAAATAAAAACAGACTGGAATTCTATAATTCTTATTCCAGGAAACACTACAGGAAAATAAAAACAGACTGGAATTCTATAATTCTTATTCCAGGAAACACTACAGGAAAATAAAAACAGACTGGAATTCTATAATTCTTATTCCAGGAAACACTACAGGAAAATAAAAACAGACTGGAATTCTATAATTCTTATTCCAGGAAACACTACAGGAAAATAAAAACAGACTGGAATTCTATAATTCTTAATTCCAGGAAACACTACAGGAAAATAAAAACAGACTGGAATTCTATAATTCTGGCATTCTATAATTCTTATTCCATGAAACACTACAGGAAAATAAAAACAGACTGGAATTTATTAAGAACTGGAAAGAATTCATCTGTAGAATAAAGACCTTTTCTAAGACTTGGTACTTTTCTTAGCGTGAGAATATTTTAGTGGTCAGGCATGAGGGTAATAGTGATGCAGTGCATTTGTTATTTGTTGGCCCGAGATACAAAAATCATATTTATGGAGCACTCAAAGACCAAACTCATGCTCAATAGCTTAAGAGATCAGCATTACAACTGTTGATCCAGAGCAAACTATTCCTAAAGATATACTTAACTCAACTAACATGAGAACAAAACCAGATTTATAGATAACTTGAACTTACTACTAATGGTTTGTAAGATTGCTATACTAGCCAGTTGTTTTTCAGGCTGCTTAGTAATTTTTTTTTAGGGATAAAATAAGATTATTTTTAAAATGTGGTATAGTTTGGTTAGTGTTATAAGATACCAAATAGGCTACAAATATTTGTAAAAATCAAAAACCTAGACTTTTTTTTTATTTAAATGGGGGTATAGACTCCAATATACAATACTAACTGTTTATTTCTGCAAACAAGCCTAATTGTTATATTTTTATATTGTTATATTTTTGTTCCACTCCTTAGTAAAAAAAAAAAAAAAAAATTGTGTTTAAAAACACATTGAATCTAAGATTTCTTATTGGACATCTTATGAACAAATCAATATAGCTGGCCATCTGTATCTTAATATGCCTATTTTCTAGTCTAGCTATCTAATCCCTGTTACAGACACTTACTCAGATACATTTATGTTTGTTCAACACCCATAGAGAGAGTCCACTTGTGATTTATACTGCAACTATGCTGAGTGGATCTTAGTTACAGTTTCTGAAAGAGGGTACATAATATGAAGTGATCGACAGTTTGAACAAGGTTGGTATGTACAAATCTTTGGATATGACAACCTTTTGTTGGTACAACTATCAATAGCTCCCAAACAGTTCCATCTAACTGATTTCATATACAATGCTTGGAACAACTCAGATATAATTTCCAGACAGTTCCTAATGGTGCCACATGCATTGTGTCTCTAGCTTGATATTATCAAGAACTTACCTCTCTGACAAAGTAACCCTAATAAGATTCAAATACAGGTCTCATGGTTAGAATAGAATGCTAATATAATAACCACATAACTATGTGCTCATTACTCATTAATAAAAAAAAATATTAAAATAAAAAGTTGCTTGTGTAAAAGTAGGATTGAAAACTGACTAAAAATAATTTATTTTTTGGTTTTATAATTAGGAAAAAAAATGCAATATAATGTTTCTTCTTATCAGGACTTTGGTATTAGATCATTTTCTGATGATAACGCTTTCTCTTGTATTGGTTTCAATCATTGTAAGAATGACTGTAAAACACTTGCCTCTGACCAATTTATAGGCAGAAGCACAGAAATGCATGCTGGAATTTTTTCTTAGTCAATAAAATAGGCCAGTTTTTGATTTCATTTGGCTCAGTCTTGATCTTGAAGTCTGAACTTGCTTTTGCATGTCAACCACAATTCTTAGTTTGTGAACTTTTTTTCAATATTACTGTTGCTTTGGCTTATTATTGTTAATTTGCCTTGTATATATTGTTTGCTTGCTTATATTAATTTTTGTTCTTTTCTTCGTTATTGCTTATTGCAAATTTAGTCAATTCTGTTTGTTGGACAGTTTTGTTACTTATTTTGCAGTTAACTATGGCTACTCACTCCACATTTCATTTAAACAGTTTTCTCTCTTCATTTTCAAATGTAACCCAACCAAATCAAAACGATAATTTATTCCTTCTTTCTACCCAACCCAAAAAGTTTTGGAGATCATCTGAAACAACGATAGTTCTTAAAATTGAAAGTCCATAACCAGTAAGATATATTTCTTAAAGAAATGAGCTGTTCACAAAAATGACAACCCTTCTAATTTGGTGCTAAGAATATTCACTGATTACAGAAAATGGTTGCTGAAAAATTCTTTAAAAACAAAAAACAAACAAACAAAAACTAACATCACTGGCATTGAAAATGTCTGGGTCTCAGGTCATTTTAATTCTCTACCCCCACCCTCAATCAAATTTCCCCTATCCATCATGACCTGGTTTTTTTATTGGTTCATTAAGACAAACCCTCTGAACTACCTTTCTTTAATTGCTTAGATAAGGTAAAAATTGTGTTGTTTTTAAGTTTCTATACATAATGATTCCTAACAAAAAAATATTTCACTGCCTGAAACACAATGGTTCTTGTGTTGCAGTAAACTATGTTTTTATCATAAACTCATAATAAAAATAATACCATATATGATGTTCATCCCTCACAGGTGAGGAAGACCATGACTTCTAGGTAGAAGTCATGACTTACACTTTAATTGGGCCCAAGTGAGAAAGAGTTGTGCATGGTCATCACTCTCCTTCTCCCTTCCCATTTAATCTGGGTCCAGTGGCACGACATAGGCAAGGCTTGCCAGAGACAGTCAGAGATGCAGTGGAGGGCCAACAGTGATATTGTTTTCACTGTGTCCTGAATGGCACACTCCACGGTGCTTAGGTAGGCATTTTTCTTTAATTATCCCACAACAGGTTGCCATTACCTGCCCTGGTAGACTGGCTGCCAGCCAAGGCTATAGAACCCAATCTGTCCTGCTATTTAACCCATAACTGGAATTAATGGATTAATACCTTTCCCGAGGGTATTTGCGCATAAGTGACTGCAGGGCATTTGACAGGAATTCGAACTCAGCTCCTTGATTTCTTGGAATGAGAAATCAACTGCACCAAAATGCACATCCATCGAGAATGCTTACAGCACCTGGCATTTCCAAGTGGTCACCCATCTAAGTACGGGCTAGGCTAAATGTTTGCTTAACTTTGGTGATCGGAGGAGAACCAGTGTATTCAACGCAATATTATCATATATAATGCTCTACTAAGTATCTAGCACACTTAATAAAGTAAATCACTACAGGCAGTGGACTGCTAACCCATTAGTTTGTACTACTTCTAAGATATATATATATATATATATATATATATATATATATATATATATATATCTGAAACACTTACTTTTGGAAATGATAATTCTGAAAATTCTTTTGAAGAAGAAAAAGAAGAATAAGAAAAAAGTAAAAAATATAACCATCATCATCATTAGATTGTGCAGAGTGTATGGATCCTCATGATCCACCCCCCACTTCAATTTTTACAATTATCATCCCACTTAGTAGGTGTTCATGATTGACATCTTGTGTCTTAACATATTTGTTGAATGTATGTTTTGGATGAGCATTTAATGGCATGTGCACATGGATGCTATGTGTTACTTTGAATCTATTCTGGAAATAGCACCCTACAAAAACTAACAAAAACAACACAAAAAAGTATAGCAGCTTTATGGCTACCTAGTACTTATGTCACAAGTTACTCAAGAAAGAACAAAATATGCGAAGCAATTCCTGGAGAAGTAAGAGTGAGTGATGATCTGTTGTGGACACTAAAACAACCAGTATCATTATTTGATTGAGCTAACTCAGAGGTAGATGGAACTCCATAGCTGTAGTGAAGGCAGTTCATATTTGAGAAGGAAAGCTCTAAAGAAACCAGGAGCAAACCATTTAAATCAACTGCCATTGGAATGCAGAATGGCTGTCAGGTGTAAATAGCATTACATTATAAATTATGCATTTGACTTCACCACTTTTGCCAAGCATAATAAGCATGCCAGTGAATATGGTCTGGAAAAAACTACCAGTAAATCTGACACTACTGCTCTCTGTAGGAATAATGATCTGTAAATGGGTACTAAGCCATTGAGAGATTAATTAGTATCATAAAAGGTGTATAGTAATAATAGGTTTTTCTTGTCAGAATCCATCTTGCACATCTGAAAAATCTACCATTCATATGTACATTGAATACTGTTGCCATATTTGGTTGGGTATTCCTACTGTTCATCTCAAGGTTCTCAACAGAAGAAGAAGCTGCAAGGTAATCAGTTCTGACCTGGCATCTCAACTCAGTCACTTTCTCATCGAGATGACATGGCTTCCCTCTGTCTTTTCTACAAATATTTTTATGGTAGTTGTTCTGATGAGTATTTTTCCCCAGGTACCCCATCCACATGAATTTAAGCATGTTACTAGATTGGCATCTAGGTCCCATTATTTTACCATTAAATAGTTAAATGTAACTATCACTTCTACCCCAACAGTTTCTTTTCTTGCACTTTCTGTTTGTGAAATTCCCTTCTATTTTCTTGTTTCCCTGATAGTTACAACCTCCAAAAATTTAAATGCAACATCAATTGCCATCTTTAATCTTCTTGAATTTCTTTTTTCTGTACCCAATCTTTTCTCTCACTGTAACCCTCTGTTAACTAGTAGTGGTTCCGCCTGGCTTAGAATGAAATGCTTATAAAAAAAATAAATGAAAATTATCTACCATTTGGTAAATAATTAGAATTTATAGCCTAATGACATTGATATGAGTTGGCTGTTACTCTTATTTCTGAGCATAGCGATATGTGAGGGTGGTTAGTCGAACCCTATTACAGGCACCTGCTCAACTTACAAAACCTATATGGTTTATACTGCAACAGAATCTGGTGTGATCAAATCCTCAGTCACAATGACTTGTGACTGTGCTAGGACAACCATCAACGGCTTCCAAATGTTTTCACTCACAAGGCTTGGATCAACCAGTGTTATAATCAGGTACTGTCCAAAGGTGCCATACACAAGTATTGCTTCCCCAGGCCAATAACATGAAATCGTCTTCCTGACAAACTGATCATGATGAAATTCGAACCTGGGTGTCATGGTTAGAAAGTGAACACTAACCATTTGGCTATCCTGGCATGTCAGCATATTATAAAAAAGACAAAATAAAGCTATCAGAAAAGAAAGAGCATTACCTGTGAGGAGTTTTCAGTCTTGGCACGTCGGGCAGCTAATTTTCGCTGCATCTCGCTCATCATGTCCTCAGCTCCAGGTATCAGTGGCCTAGCCAGTGAATTCATCCCTGCCTGGGCAGCATTGCCTGCACTGTCTGCACCTGCAGCAGCAACCCCATCTTCAGGCTGCAAAAAATGTTGGAAAGAAAAAATATTTATTGAAAAGACATTAAAAAAAAACATGTCCAATTCAAAAAATAATGCACAGGAAGTTCGAAATAAATTTTCTAATGATTATGAGGTATGTCATTTAAAGACTGAACAAGAAGAGTATAAAATAATTTTCATTTAGCCAAAGTTTGAATATTTCATAACAAAATATATATATATATATATATATATATAAAGAAAAAATTAATGTAAATATTAGACTTAAAAGTATATTGACATAAATAAAGATACCAAGCGTTTAAAAATTATAAAAGTATAAAAAATTATGAGCCTAAAAAATATCAGCTTCATTTTAATAAAATTAAACATTCTATAAATTAAACTTTAGTATTTAAAAGATTTTTGGTATCATCAACATGGTTTGACTTTGGACAAAAATTTAAGAGAGAATTCCATATTTGTTTGGTGGAATCCACAGAGAAGAGGCAAGTTCTTCCACAACAGCTGCAGAAAGTGTAACAACTGGTTTATGCTATTGACTCTTCTCTGCTGATTGTGCATGTGGAAAGCTCTCAGGCTTGCACATTGAGATATTTATAAATTTTTCAAGATGTGTAACAATGTAATTACTGTTATAAGCATACATGTTTATGGGGACATTATCCCCAGTAGTTTTGATAATGGATCAGAGTGCACTGTAAGTATGTATTTCTGTGTGTATATACATTTCTATAAAAAAATTTAAAATATTTTGCTTTCAGTAGTACTAATGGCCAGTTTACCAACAGCAAAAATAAACCAAGAAATATGTTATGGTGAAGTGAATAATTATAAAAGGAAATTATTTTTATTTCTGGTCATTTAATTAACTACAAAACAATAACTTCAAGTAATGATTTTCTTTATCTTTTACTTTCTCAGTACTGATACTTATATGGACAATACAGTAAAAGCTATATTGATTTATTAATTGATTTGTTTTTTATAGCTTATCAACACTTTTCAGATTATTTACAATCAGAAAATAATTTTAGATTGTAAAACTCTTTTTGAGAACAATTTACTGATACAAACCTTACTATTTAACTCATAGCTGGGGGGAAAATTAGATTAATAACTTTTCCAAGAATATTTATGTGTAATTAACTAAAACAAGCCAAACTGGAATTAGAACTTGGCTCTTTGATTTCCGGTTCTGAGCCATTATCTATTGCACCATCTAAGCTTACAGCACCTGCTATTCCCAAGTGATCAACCATCTAGGTACTAACTAAGCTCGAAGTTTCTTAACTTTGGTGATTGTAAGAGAATCAGTATTTCAATGTAATATAGCCGTAAACCAGTAAAAGCTATAAGTTCATCAAACAGAAAACATTTATGAACAGGTAGACATCTATATTTCTGTTTAAAGAACGGCAATCAAAGAAAAAATAAAATAAAAAATGATGGCTGTGTTTAGAAATGAGTAGGGATATTGGTCAGGATAAAGAATTATTTATATTATCTTGCATTATCAGATGAAGTATTATCATTTATTTTTAGAACTTTTTATTTCCACAATCTGAGAAGTTGTAATAAAAGGAGCAACCGAAAATAAGAACAGCTATTATTGGTTTTGAATTTTATGTCTCTTGAACTTTCATGCTTCTCAGTTAAGAAAAAAAAAAAAATACTAGGTTGATCAGAAAGTCCTGAACAAATCTTGATCCCTGTCTGGTGAAGTTTCTAAGGAGTACTGTATTTTGAGCTTGTTTTACAGGCTTGAGCTATCATGCTACACTGTATTACCAGCAGCTAGATCACATGTACTGCAAACTAAAGAAGGGATATCCTGCTTTGGTCAATTGGGGGTTGGACTTTGTTTCAGCAAGACAAATGCACTGCCATGTTGACTAAGGATAACTTCAAACAGATGGACGGTATTGAGATTCTTTCCCATTCACCATTCAGTCTCAATCCTGCTCTGAGTGACTATTCCACTCAATGGCACGCTTCTTTCATAACCAGCAATTCAACACTTTAATGAAGTGAAAGAAGCTTGTTTATAGTTTTTTCATTCAAAGACAGCAGACTGGCATCTGAGACAGATTCGGATGCTGGTTGATCACTGAAGAAGATTATCAAGAATGACGGACTTTATTTTGAAGAATAAATGTTGGTGTTGCTCCATTAAATTATGTTTTTTTTTCTGCTTCCTATGAGTCAGAACTTTCTGGCCAATCTAACAGAATTAAAACCATTTATTTATGTTCTTTTTTTTGTTGTGTCATGGCTTGTACCATGTGACATCCAGTCGCCCGGATGTATAAAAGACAATGTGCATTTTGCACAAGGAGTTGTCATTATCACAGACTTTGTAAAGTAACACAGGTACTGTGAGAGACAGTAAATATTGTATATACCTATTGGTTGTACCACTCTGGTAGTTCATCTACATTTCACTGTATATCTCTTCATTCCATGATGCAACATTTTTACTGGCTAAGATTGACTGATTTGCCTTTTTTATGGCTTATCAACCCTTTGTGGGTTATTTTAAGTCAAAATATATTTTGGATTGTATGAATAATTTTTTTTCTTTTTTTTTTGTTGAGTGAATATTGCATTAACAATTTTATAGCTGATGCAAGCATATGGATATTTACATATAAGTGAATGTAATGACAAAATCAAATTTGGCTCACTGAATTTTTAATTCTGAGATGATATCTATTACATCAACTTGTAGGCTATGAAAGATTTTCTTTCCTACATTACCATATAAGGGGGAAAAACAGCACAAGTAGACTCAGTCAATGGATCATTTTCCCATATTATACGGATCTATTTGATAGGAAAATAGACAGTTCTTTGATAATAATGTCTTGGGATAACAAAGCTGATTTCATCCCATCAAATCAGATTTTATTCTTAAGTAACAAGATTTGGTCAGCTTAAAAAGTTACAGTCTTAGCCTTTTCAGTGAAATGGAATACCAGCCATCTTATTGGCTACATAAGTTAATAAGCTTTTATTAGGTGTTAATTCTTATTTTATAAATGGAAAACAGTTAATAAATCTATCACATCCATAGACTTCAAGGTCATATAAAAATATTTTCACAGGTATATTCTGGCCATGAAAAGAGTTTAAAAGATTTTTCATTTTTATTTTTCAGTGTTAAGTGACAGCATCTTTCATTACCTAAATTTAATTTCAGTCAATTATATTTTATGTAAAAACAAGTTTTGTTTGATTCAACCAACAAGATCTAATTTTTTCTTATTGTATTTTTCTAGTTTTCTAATAAAAGATCCAACATCTAAATAAAAATTGTGGATAAAATGTCTGAAGTTTATGTTTTTGTTTGAATACTTTTAACTGCCTCAGTCATTATGTAGAACTGGGTGCTGTCAGTGTGATAGACAATTTTGTTGGCTATATACTGGCATTTTTTAGAGTGCTGGAATTTGAATTAGCCAAAAGTGAGATCACGGATAATGGTTAAATTGAGCTATAATACACCGAAAAAACATGAATCAAATAATTAATCCATATCATTATATTATTATGTTTATTTATTAAATATTTTATACATATTTCAAGATAATAAAACTATGTGTCTTTTGTTTTTTAATGTATATAATAAATACACACCATGTATTGAAACAATAGGAAATAAATGATATCACAAACCAAACATGAATTGGATAGATAAGCATTTTAAAATAAATTACTTTTTATATAAATGGTAATGGCAATATTAGCTGTTTCCTTATAAGGAAACATTTGGAATTCATTGATCAAGCAGCTTGTACTTTTGTTAGTTGAAATTTATAGAATCTTTCTTCTAAAACAATTTTTCAGGAAAACAGGTTTCTCAAATCCAAAGAAATACATTTCCTGTCTATAAAAATTAAACTATACGTTTTGCTAATCTTAAAATGGTACGACATAAAAGAGCTGGTATTGTTAAAATAAGAAAATTGACACTTATTCTTATCAATAGAGAAATTAAATAATAAAAAAAAAATTACATTTTGAAAAAATGTAGCCAATTTCAAGCAGTGTTAATTCACTAATGAATTTTATTTAAAATTATTTTTGCTCATAAATAAAGGTTTAAATATAGAGACATTTTCACATCTGTCTATAATTTTAGATGATGTATTATAACTATTTACATTGTCTTCATCTTTATTGGCATATTCACAATGTTTCAGCCATTGTATGTTCTGGTCTTCTTCAGGTGATATACATTGGAATCTCAAACCAAACCCTTTATTTAGTCCACTGGAGTAGATTGTTCTAGTTCTACATAGCATACCTTTTATGGAGATCTTGGTTTCAGTTATTTCTCTTTAGTAACTCAAGTCTCCAAGTTTGTTTGTTCACCTCTGCTGTGGTCAGGAATTGAACATGCTTCTACATGGCCCAGTGGATAAAAGTGTTGAAGTAATACATTGAATTGACCCAAAGAATTGAGAGTTCAATACCTGGTAACAGCAGAAGTGAACAAAAACTTTGAAAGTTGAGTTACTAAAGGGAAATAATTGAAACTGAGATATCCAGAAAAGGCATGGCATGTAGAACTAGAACAATCTACCTCAGTAGAGTAAAAAGTTTGGTTTGAAATTCCAACATATATCATTTGAAGAAGAACAGAGCGTACAACAGCCGAAACGTCATGAACATGACAATAAAGATGTAAGCAACAGTCTGAACAATGTAAATACTGTAAATACAGACATTTTGCAATTCAAGCCAACTTTTTATCTCATTTGCTATATAAAAAATAAATGGCAAATTTAAAGTTAAAAATAATTAAGATTTTCACAATATAGTAACATAAGTAATGAAAATGCTTATCTATAACATAAAAGTATAATTATCTAATTTTAGCATTGATTTAAAGATGAACATTTAAATTACAAAAAATAGATTAGAAAGTAGTTTCTGGACAAAGTCATAAAATAAAAATATAAATAAAAACATAAGTTAATTTTAAACCAAATGCAATAAATTGCTCATGGTAAAAATCTTTTATATAAATGTAGCTGAAAGAACACAAAACCAATCTTAAAACCTTGCTTTTATTGCCACACAACACTCATAGTATTAATCTTAAAAAAAGAAATCCTGTTTAAGGTGTTTATATTTGAAAGACAGTTTTGGTGTAACAGGTTCACAAAACCATTTTAGTGAAATGTTAATTAGATTTAAGAGGGTAGCATTATTAAAAACATTTTGATGTTAGCCACTATCAAAAAGAAAGAAAAAACATGGCAGTATAGAAAGGCTTCTCTCCTCTCTCTTTCTTTATTTACTATTATGTGTGAAATGGATTTTCTGAAAGTTACAAAAAACGTTATTTTTGCAAGACATAAACCAAATTTTATTGCAGCTTATTGATAAGATTTTCAGTTTGATTATTTTGGGGCAGAGTTAAAATTGTAACTTACACTTTGAATCACAGCAAAAAATTAAAATGGCTAGACAACTCAAACACAAGGACTAAATTATTTGGATGCAAAAGCAGAGACAAAAATTCTCCCCTATAAAAATGACCCCCCCCCTAACGGCTGTTGGTTAATTATTGGTTTCCAAAAACAATTTGTTGTATGGAAGACAGAAATCCAAGAAGCAAAGATAAGAAACTGAGATTCATAAAAGACTTCAAATAATTTTCATGCCTGTTGTTTGCATCCCAGTCGAGTAAGTGGCCAGAGAGGATGGATAAGTGTGGTCATTATTTTTTAACTCATATGCTGACCCCAACTAGTGTTGTTTGATGGTCAAGATTTGGGACACAAGCCAAAAGAAAAAAAGAAAGAAAAGGAATGCCTTGCTTATTATTAAAAAAGATGAAGTTTTGTTTAAGACAACTCACAGCCAGGTGTATTGTCTGGTACATAAATAGACCCAGCAGATCAAGAAAGTTCTTTGAAATATTGTTCTATCATAATTTGATTCGTTAGCAAATATTGTTCTATCATAATTTGATTCGTTAGCAAATATTGTTCTATCATAATTTGATTCGTTAGCAAATATTGTTCTATCATAATTTGATTCGTTAGCAAATATTGTTCTATCATAATTTGATTCGTTAGCAAATATTGTTCTATCATAATTTGATTCGTTAGCAAATATTGTTCTATCATAATTTGATTCGTTAGCAAATATTGTTCTATCATAATTTGATTCGTTAGCAAATATTGTTCTATCATAATTTGATTCGTTAGCAAATATTGTTCTATCATAATTTGATTCGTTAGCAAATATTGTTCTATCATAATTTGATTCGTTAGCAAATATTGTTCTATCATAATTTGATTCGTTAGCATAAGGGCTTTTGGCAGTGATCAACCTAAATTTTTTTTTTGACTTGAACATCCCCCAACTCAAATAAAAATTACTATAGCTAACCTAAAATATAGAAAATG
This sequence comes from Ascarosepion bandense, assembly GCA_037127315.1. Classification (NCBI taxonomy): domain Eukaryota; kingdom Metazoa; phylum Mollusca; class Cephalopoda; order Sepiida; family Sepiidae; genus Ascarosepion; species Ascarosepion bandense. Next base: position 2,568,005 of record JBBBDQ010000502.1, on the reverse strand, counting down.
CTATTAAAAATAATTTCTTTGGAATTTCTAGGATGAAGAATAATTCTTCATTATATTAGAACTAATATCCTCATGTTTATTTTTATTATCACAATGCTTCAACTATTTTACTGTCCAGCAGTCTTACAATCTGTGTCAATTTGGGTAGCTTAAATTTGCTAAAGGTTACCCAGATCAAAAAAACACCTGAAGTCAGTCAGAGGTTACAAAGGCTGAAACACTGTGATAATAAAAATAAATATGAAGGTATTAGTTTCAATATAAATAATGTAACCAGAGAAAAATAAATAAAATAATAGAATTTATTTCTAAACTTTATTAGTTATTAGCAATAACTGAGCAGTACTAAAATATACTAAAAAAAAAAATAAGATAGACAGTGGAACAAGAACACTATACTCTCAGATTAAATAAAGTTTTCAATTCAAAATTTCCCCAAAGGTTACTCAGATCAACAAACATCTGGAGAAGGCCAGAGGTTATAACAGCTGAAACATTATGATAATTAAAATAAAGATGAGAATATTAATCTGAATGTAAATAATCTAACCAAGGAAAAAATAGAATTTATTTCTAATCTTTATTACCAGCCCTAAACAAATCAAGTTAACTGGGTGTTTGAAAATATTTCTTAAAATTTGGAGTTTCTTGATTGATGGTAATTCAAAAAATGGTAGTCAATGAATATAATTCAGATTGTGAAGAAAATTATTATTATTTTTTTTTTTTTTTCTGAGGTTGATCAGTACAACAGACACACCAAAGAGAAGCAAGTATGATTTGAAAGCAAAATCATTTACATTACCACTAAGCAACAAAGTTATTAATCTACAGTGGCGTACTGGGTCTAAAAATATTGGTTGCCAGGAGACAATGGGAACATATCTACAATGCTACCATTTAATTTTCATAAAGAATAAATATAATTTACAAAAAATACATATGGAAAAAAAAAAAGAAAAAGAAAAAAAAAGGGTATGATTCAATTTTTTGTTTTGAAAAAAAAAAGAAAAAAAAAAGTATTTCTTAGTAATTACAATGTACATGTACTGTACATATTACTGGCAGCAGATACCAAACGTAAATACAGAATGTTATAATTTTTTTAAATTTTAGGAAATTAGTTGAAATTTTAAAATAGTTTATTGCATGATTGACACATTAACAGATAGCTCAAAAGCAGAATATTATATTTCATGCTGTTCATTTTATTAAGAGCAATTGTTTGTGTTTACTATATGATTTTTGAATCTGCCATTAATTGGTTCTGTATCCAATTCATCTAACGATTCCTTTTCAATTGATAGCAACGTGTCTAATTCCAAATTCTCCTCAGGCAGCAAATTTCTTAAACTTGTCTTTATGATCTTTAGCTTTGAAAATGTCCTCTTTTGAGTAAGTGATAAGTGTGCAGATGACTTTATAAAGTTCTTATTCCTTTTTATTACTAAAACAGTTGTATGTGTTTATTTCTTAATTGCATTTTTATTTGATACAGAGGACCAACTTGTTAGCAGGTAAGCTGACGCCACTGGCCAGTCCGCCACTGTTAATCTAAGATAAATAATGTAAGTAAAAAAAATTTAATAAAACTACAATTCAAGAGAAAAAAAAGCCAGGCAAACTTTCAAGTCAATGCATAAGAATTTATAACCAGAATAGAAATTGGTTTATCTTTTGGTACTAAATAAACTAACATGCTTGGCTTTGTACAGTTTTATTACTAAATAAGGCTGTATGAAGCCAGGAATGTTAATTTTTCATTAAAAAAAAACAAACGAAAAAAAAAACAAACTGTTTTCTTTTTCTACAGAGAAACTAACAAAAATGATGGCATTATTAGCAACAGCTAAAATGGATATCACATAACTCGAATAGAAAATAATGATGATCAAGATGTTGACATTCAACACTACTTCAAACAAAAGTCTAGAAAGGAAATCCTCATCAATACTGGAAAGACTGATAACAGCTACTTGATAAAACTATTTGCCTGAAAAATAGTTTTAAAAAGAAAGATCTTATAAATTTCAACCAACAACAGCACTGTTTGCTCAGTCAATGAATGCCAAATATTTCCTTACAAGGAAATGGTTAATATTATCATTACCATGATCTGCTTGTTTAAATATATTCTTGAAATGAAGACAGCCTGATGACTTGCAAAGAAAGCTGATCTATTGCTGCCCCTTACAAAAACAGAATGGGTGCAATTTATGAAAATGGCTTTTCTAACAATTTGCAGAATTAATTACTAAAAATAAGTTGATAACTGATCTTTCATTATTTTCAGTATGTAAACCGACCCCCCCCCCCCCAAAAAAAAACTCTTTAATAAGTGCCACCCATTTTTGGTGGGTTTATCATGTCTGAAGACAATATATTTTTATGTATATCACCTTCTTCCATGTGCTGTGTCTCTTCAGGACATTGGCAATCATGGCTCTCCACAATTTCTGGTCCTGTAACACTTAATAAATTTGGCCTTTTTGTTATCTCTCCTAAACCTTTTTCTACCATGCATTAACTCAAGCTCATTCTTTTTTTTATGTCTCTTCAGAATGTTAGCAATCATGACTCTACAATTTTCTGTTCTTTGTAGTACTTAATAAATTTTGTCTTTTTGTTATCTCTCAAACCCTCTTCTGCCATTTACTTAAGCTCATTGTTTTTTTTCTCTCCCTCTTGCCTTGAATCTGTCATATGAGCATCAAATTTTCCAAGCCCGCTTTCTTTGTAACGCGCACTATAAATTTTAATTGTTTCTTTCTGATTCTAAGTTTAAACATCCTTTTTATTTCCATTTTCTCTAAAACTGTCATGGCTCACATATTTGGTCCATGGTACTCTCAACATCCTTCTCTAGAACCACATTTCTATTGCCTCAAGTTTCTGGTCATTTATAAGGCGATTGTCCAGCATTCACTGCTATATAGGAGGAGTGATATTATGTAGCAGTTCAGTAGTTGCTTTTTAGTTTTTAACAAGATTTTCCTGTTTCTTAATATTTTGTTTAGCTTTTGGAGGACATCTTTCACTGTCTTAATGCACCTTTTGATTTCAGTATCACACCTGCCATCCTTTGTTAATACACTTGCTATATATCTAAATTGTAGCACCTGTTTGATTTTGGCATCTCCAATTTGCATGTTGGGCTATTCCTTTTGTTGACAACCATGCATTGTTTTCTTGAAATTGAGGTTTAGTCCTTTCTTCTTGCTTTCCTTCACTAGCTTTTGTAAGAGTTATGTTAATCACTAAAGAGAGAAAACTGTATACACAGAATCTAAAATGACAAGAGAGAGAAAGTGGAGCTGTATGAAGAATAGAACTACAACACTAGTACTATCGGTAAAATCTTCCCTCATCTTTTTTAAAGGAGGTTATTAAAAAAAAGTACTTAAAAACATAACACAATAAACTGGTAGTTATTTATCCTAAAGTTATAGATTGATTTGTCAACAAACATTGTAAATTGAGACAAAACAAAACAAAAAAAAAATTATCAATCAGTGTATTTAAAATCTAAAATAGACACTAATATGTATCATTTATAACAATTCTGGGAGAGGATTTCAATGAATTCAAACAAGTCATTTTCAAGCATGTATTTTCACTTTTAAGTCTTGGGTATATGAAATTAGAAAATGCTTAGTAAGAAATGACCAGAAAAATGAACATTTTGAATTTTGGGGGCAGCCTGTTTAGGGAGAAACTTGTACATAATGGAGACAAGAGTCTCAAAATGGCTCAAATCCTAGCTTGCAGTACACAGTATTCTCAACTGATCAACGCATTTGTTCATTGGTATAATATTTCTGATAATCCCACCCAGTAGCTGAAGTATTTGTGCATTTTATCTATGCATGAGAGATGAGTTTAAATCCTGAAAGGATTTAGAATGTTGACTTTCAACACAATTTTACTTTTATTTTGCCTTCATCTATCCATATGCTGTACAAAGCTAAGCTTAATCTATTATTTTTGGTGACTAGTAAATAACAATTTGAGAGTTTTAGATTTAAATATTCAGAAAGTCATCATATTCAATTCTAGAATTACGCTATTTTGTGTTCATTTAATATTCTTAGATTCTTGCATTTTTAAAAAATTCTGTAAATACAGTAGATCAAGTAGAAATAATCAAAAGTAGAATTTAAAAAATGGTGTAATAAAAACAAATAAAAAAATCTAAGAAATGTCTATGAAAATGCACACAGTTAAGTTATGCATTTTTAATTTGGTTATGTATGCATATGTATGAATGCGTAACAAATAGATATGCAGACAGGTAATAGGACAAGCAGTTTGATTGACTATGCCCAGAGAATTTTCTGTGTTAATGTATGACTAGTGGATAGTAAACAGACAAGAAAGGTAGGAGAGGATGAGTATCAGTGTAGAAGTCTTGGTAGTGAATGTGATTGAGGTGTGATGGGGAGTGAAAGAAATCATTGGAAGATTGGTGTAGGTATGTGGTGGGAGGAGGAACTCTTGGAAGATTGATGTAGGTATGTGGTGGTAGAAACGAACCCTTGGAAGATTGGTGTAGGTAAGTGGTGGTAGAAACGAACCCTTGGAAGATTGGTGTAGGTAAGTGGTGGTAGAAACGAACCCTTGGAAGATTGGTGTAGGTAAGTGGTGGGAGGAGGAACTCTTGGAAGATTGGTGTAGGTATGTGGTGGGAAGAAACCATCAACTGTTTGGTACAGATATGTTGTGGTGGTTGGAGGAAGAAACCATCAGATTGGTGCAGACATAATTTGGTAGTCAGGGAAAGAACCATCAGAAGATTGATATAGATATGATATATAGGAGGTGGGGAGGTAGGAACCATAGGTTGGTTGGTGAAGATATGACATAGTGGTGAGAGAAGGAGCCATTGGAAGTTTAGTATAGGTATGATGTGATGGTTGTTGGATGGGAAAAACCATTGTAAGCTTGGTGTAGGTATGATGAGGTGGATATGATTGAGTGTTAGTTGTTGGGGAAAGAAACCATCGGAAGTTTGATGTAGGTACAGCGAGAAGTTTTTGGAGAAGGAACCATCAAAAGTTTAGTGAAAGGAATGATGTGATGGCGTGTGGTGGGAAAGAAATTATCAGAATTTTGGTATAGGTATGATGTGGTCGGACAAAATGAGATGAATTGTATACATTTTTTAGTGATATAAAATATGACTAGTAAATTGTAGGAAGAAGAATGTGTGTGTGCGTGTGTGTGTGAAAGAGAGAGATAGATCAAAGGAAAGAACTATGCATCCAAGTCAAAACAAGCATTTATAATTTTTGGAAATCTGTTTCAAGCAAGTTTTAGGACAGGCACAAGTCATTTAATTATCCAAAAGTAGCACCACTAGTTACATTTCTTTCTTTTTTTTAAAAAAAAAAAACAAACCAAAAAACCAAAAAATTGTATTCTCATAACATGCATCCATGCAAGAATTCACAAGATTCCGCACACTACCAGCTGAACTTCAATTAACATTTATACAGGCCAATAAATAAAGTAACAAAACAAAAACCCTTTGGACAAAAGCAAACCACTTCTTGAGCTATCTTAAGAAGCTAGAGATTTCATTCAAATAAGATATTAGCATAATTAGCAGCTTTCAGATAGTGATATCCACTCAAAATGGACAGGTTAGTTAAAAAGCAAGATGCAAAAATTCCATTATGGCTGGATACTGTTCAATCATTGGATTGAGTCATTTTCTATAGTGAAACATATATGCCAACTAATTGTTTAAAAACCAATACTATGGTATATGAAAATTAAGACTTAATAGGCTAACAATTGAAAAGTTATATTTCAATAAAAATAAATCCTTATAATTGAAAGAAAAGGAAAAACAGAAGAAGATTTATTTCTTTTCTGTTTAACTAGTAGTTCTGACTTTTGACTTTAGAAAGTCAAAAGTTGGATAAAATCATTTTAGTTGGACAATATCCGGACAAAACTTCTGATTAAATTTAAGATGAAATAAAGTTTAAATAAAGATAATCAAAGCTGTTATTTTGAATCTTAGAAAAACAAAAAAACAAATCAAATATTCCAGAAAATTTCAATGAACAATGCAAACAAGTGCCATTAGTCCATATCTGGGGTGAGGAAGCTGGGTTTGGGGAAATGGAAGCCAAGTAAGACAAACTCAAGTCTTGTTAATATGAAATCAATTTCATTCACATCAAGTCATATTCAAGCTGGATTTTGAGGGGAACTTTAGTGGGGTGTATAGAAGCAGGGAAAGGAGAGAAGAAGAAGAAAAAAAAAACAAAAAAAAAACAAAGACTCCAAAGAAAGCAGATGCAGCAGAAAGGCCAAAATGGTAGAAAGGATCCCAAGAAAGTTTTGTCTGGAACCAAGGGAAAGTGGGGTTATCAGGATTGGGGAGAATTAAGGATGATTGATAAAGGAAGGGGACAAATAGAAATGCCAATTTTGTTGTTACCATCACTGAACCTCCAAAATATTTTAGAAAAGGGGTGAGGTACAACAGACTTGGCACTTATATATATGGGTAGCAATCCCTCTTTTATGCAGGTTTTATTAGGAATGACTGACATTATATTTGTTTTGTATGTGAACAAGAGATTTCTTTTTGAGAATGAGTGTGTAAGAATTGTCTAAATGATCTTTGAGTTCAAGCACTTTTAACTATTATCAAAGATGTTTTTGCTTGTCTTAAGATGCAGTTGGTATTCTTCTAGTAATAAGAATGTTAATTCCCAAATATTACCATCACAATCTACATATGAATTCAAAATCATCTTTGATAATGGCTTTTAGAGTATTTGAAAGCACTTGAACCCAGAGATCATTTGGAGAATTCTTAGACAATGTTTTTCTTACTTTATTAGTTTTAGTTGATATTTAAGTAGACATTCTCTTTTTTTTTTGTTTTTTTTTTTAAATATTTTTTTTATAGTTTAAACTGCATTTATTTTGTCTACTGGCCTGCAAATTTGAGAAAAATTATTAAAGAAAATGTGCCTCTGGCAGAATCTGGACCTGCATCCCCCTTTGCAGGAGAAACCACCATCTGATCGGGGGTGCCTTAACCACTCAGCTACAAAGAGGTTCAGAATCAAGCAAGGTTTTATTTACTTTGTGTTGTGGTGCAGTAATTATCAACTCGGAATGAGAAATCGGGGTGCCGAGCTCGAATTCCAGTTGAATTCCTTGCATTCACTTATGCACAAATACCCTTGGAAAAGATATTAATCTGTCTCTTCCCTCCAGTTATTGGTTAAATAATAGGACAGATCGAGTTCTATAGCCTTGACTGGCAATCATTGCAGAAAGTAATGTCAACCTACTGCGGGATAATCTTCTGCCAAGTCAGTCATGTCTGTTTCAAGACATAATTGCCCAAAGCGTGTATCATGTATGGCACTTAACTGACTTGTAGTCTTAAAAATCTAAAAAAGAAATCTCTTGAATGCATGCAAGATAAATATAATAAACTTAATTGCAATGTCTTATCAGTCATCTTCAATCATATATAATTTATGGATAGGAGTTAACATTGAGTGCAAAACTCAACCAAAGGATACAGCTACACTCTGGCTTGAAGTTCAAATTAATTAAGCATGGCAGGCCAAAAAATTATGTATTCTTGAAGCCTTTTCTTGATGAGCCATGCCACCTGCCCTAAAGAGAACTTCCATGAAGCAGGTCCTACAAGAGAAGGAAGTTAAAAAGGTAGAAGAGATGTGCACTAATGTCCTTAGCATAGTTTGCCTTTTGTAATCTGCAAGTCATTTGATTAAGACTGGAAAAATACACAGAGAAATGATAAAAAGAGCTTACATTTTATCTGGTTTCAGCTGCCTCAATCAATAGGAAACATTTCAAGTCCCTTTAAGTTTTCTTTTTATTCAAAACAGTAAAGCTGATTATGCTAAAACTGGACATTCAATGAAGTCAAATCAAATCACAACAAGTAAACTATGAAACTCAAATGTATGCAAAGAAAGGAGCCAGTTATAACCATTTGAATAGCTACTAATTTCATTTTTCATCCTGCATTTTTATTTATTTTGTATACTCAACTGCCTGACTTTTTGTTCTTTCTACTAATATTCAAGTTGAAGCTATTTGCTTTTAATAGAGATATGTTCAGTAATAAATGTTTTAAAATAACAAAAAGCAGAAATATGAAGTAACATCTGGGTCTGCAGATGAGTAGTCACTTGCTCCTTGCTAAGAAGATACCTCTTAAGCAGTTAAAATAAGAGCTTATTTAAGATTCTTGTTAAAATGTAAAAAGAATCTGCAATGTTATTGGTCCTGACCTAAAATCTCAGCTTCATTCACTTTCCCAATGCTGTAATGTAGCTTATCTGCCATTTTTCATAAATATTTTCATTGTAATTGTTCTGATGAACTTTTCTCTATGGTACCTAGATTATGAATATAAGCACATTACAAGATTAGTGCCAAAGTCTCTTTCTTTTTTTTTTACACTTGAAATGGCTAGGTGTAACTAACTTCTATGTTAATAGTTTCTTCTCTCACACTTCTCAAACTCTCTTCTGGTTTCTAGCTTTCCAGTCAACTTTGATCTTCAAAAATTTCAATTCAATGTCAATTGTTATCTTTTGTCTTAATTCCTGTTCTTTTCATTAGTTTTAATAATTTTTTCTCATATTCTCTCACATTCAGTAACCTCTAACATCTTAGTAGTCTTGTTTGAGGTGAAACAAAGAAAAAGAATTCTAACTTACAAGAAGTTATCTACAGGTAATTTCTACTAAAATAAAGATTTTAATACATTTATATAGATATGGGCACACAACTCATATGGACTGATATAACCCATATTAACAGATTATAGTACTATAAATTATTGTTTTTATTTTATGTCAAATTAGCCAGAAAATTTCCATGTAATCATAAAAATTCAGATAAATATTAATGAGGTCTAGAAAGGTTTTATAACTAATGGTTATTAAAATACATAATTATTGTTACTCACTATATAAAAATTACATATTAGGGTAGAGGAATATTGAACAGGGATACTATGTAAATGCAGAAGCTGTTTCTCCCCTTTGATTACCTGGTTAAATAAAAATGCCAGGTATTTTACAACTAAATTCTATGGACAAATATGGACTTGTCTGTTCAATTCAGTTAAGTAATTTAAAAATATAACTTATAGCATTATTTAAAAAAAATAAAATATTTATAATTAAATTTGATTAATATTTATAATACCAATACTAAATAATTTATAGAATCACTGAGATGAGTAGTTATTATTTATACTATTTACATTCAGACTAGTGTCCTTGTCTTCTTTCTATCACAATGTTTCAGCTGTTATCTTGTAGAGTAAATAAAGGGTTAAATTCTGAATTCCCTTTAGGTTACCTAGATCAATATAAACCTGATGAAGGCTGAAGGGCACAACACCTGTAAAGTTGCAATAACAAAGATGAGGGCAATAGTATGAATGTAAATAGTATAAATTAGAGAAACATTTCACAGATCTTTGTTTTAGCCATTAAAATTATTTTAGCTTAAGAACTTTAAAAAGTTTCAATGGTGTGTGTGTGTGTGTGTATATATATATATATATATACACACACACATATACATACATACACATTTTAATGATCAACAAAAATATATTGTACATGAAACAGACTTGGTTATATGAAAAAAGTTTATTTTGTTTTGTTTTTTAAAATTTATTTTCCTGATTTTATCATGTATGGAAAATATGCTCATTTATCAAATATTCATTTTTTAGAGGATATTATTTTTAAACCACAAAAAATTATTGGAAAGTGCACAAAAAATATAAATAGTTGCAATTTATACAATTGGAGTACTGAAAGCCCAAATATCATAATTCAAGCAAAGAACATTTTAGTGCTCTCTCATTATCTTTACTGGGGGGAGGGGAGGGAGAGAAGGAGGCTTACATAAGAGCAGGTGATGGGGAGAAGGAAACAAAAAAGTTTAACATATTTTAAATGAAATGATTTTTTTTTTATATCAAAACATTACACCAGGAAATAATTTAGAACAAAAATTAATGGCTCCACAAGTCATAATTATATATTAAATATATAAGGTAAGCTTCGAAAATGCCTTTATGTTATCAATATTATATGATAAGTATTTGGTTAAAGAAAAATATATACAATAATTGTTCCCCTTGTTTTACAAGAATAAAAAGGATCAATAATGATTTCTGATTTTATGCATTTAAAAGTGGTTTAGGTAAGGTTACTACGATCCTGGATATTTTTTCTTAGTTCTAAGAAAAAATTTAATAAGAAACCAAACAAATATTTTTATATACAGTTTTTTTTTTTTTATGAGCACGTACAGAAACAGGTGAGGATTGAAAAATAAGCTTGAAATTTGGTGTCTGCTTCAAAAACATTTTTTTTAAATTCAAAAAATTTCACAAAAATGTATTCAGTTAATAGAATTTTTTTTTTTTAACACAAAATAATTATTCCAAATATTGTTCAGACAACTGAACTTCTTCTTTGTAGACATGATTTTGTTAACATTTTTTATTTGATCTATTTTTCAGTCCATGTCAGGTGTATAAATTGGGTGAATAGGAGCCCTTTCTCCACCTCTCAAAAAAAAAAAAACGCAAATGAATAAAATAAACTAATAAAAAAAAAATTTTTTTGAGTAAAAAGGCTTCTCTCTCCCCTCATACCTGAACCTGATAAAGCCTGGAAAATGAATCTGCTGAAATGTTAGCATCAAGTCTACAAAGAAGAGGTTCAATTGTCCAATAAGTCATTTAATTAATATAAAAATACACATTCTTGAAATTAATTTTTTTCTTTTTTAAATCAAAATTATTTTTTTTTATATTATTACACAATTAACTATCTTTTAGAAATTTGTAAATTTTCTGATAAGATGCTAACAAAAATCGATTTTAGTGCCTAACCGAACTGAACAGACAAAGAACTAACCAGAATTGGTTTTATTCCTGTCAACGGACACTTACCCGGTTAACAGACTTTAACTTTGCTTTCTGGAGTGCGTCGGCTAGTCCCCCTCCTCCAGGGGCAGGCGCAGGCATTGCAGTGGGGACTGCTGGAGGAGGTGGTGGGGGAGGGGGTGGTGGCGGCGCTCCAACAGGTGGAGGCTGGGGTATGGCTGGCACAGCAGGAGCAGCTGGGGTCTTGGGTGGGCCAGCAGATGGCGGAGCAGGTGGCCCAGGTGGTGCAGGGGGCACCGGTGGTGCTGGAGGCGGCTGACATGAAGACGATACCTGTTCCCGACTCATTCCACCAGCAGGATTCACTGACATCATTGATTGTGGAGACGAGTCTTTCATTCCGATCGAACCTGCAAGAATTTCAGAGAAAGAAAGAAAAAATGAAAGAAAAAGTGTGGTTGTGAGTATAGTGTTAACCATTATTAAGTGTCCTAATCCTGTGCATATAAGACGCAGGTTATTTTTCATCCAAATTCATGTCCCAAAGTCTGGCATCTCATACTTTAGTTTAGAACTCAAATTTTTTCAGGTCTCAAAATCAGATTAAATTGGATTCATTTCTTTACCAGAGTGATAAAATCTATCTAATGGCAGATAGCAACAAAAAGAAACATTATGAAAGACTTATTTCCCTAAGTCCCACACTTTTTTCGGGTTTTATTTAGTCAAGACACCTATGCAAATTTAATTGATAGTGATTCATTTTCTATGGCTTATCAACTCATTGCAGGTTATTTAAAGCCATAAGATATTTTTAGATTGTAAGAATTTTTTGGGGGAAGATAATGATTTTGTGGTACAAGTCTCACTAATTAACCCATAGCTGGGGAGGGAGAAGAGATGGATTCATATGCTTCCCAAAGATATTTGCATAAAAATAAATATAATGAACCTAATGGGAATTGGAACTTGGCTCTCTGATTAACAGTTCCAAGCCATTATCCATTACACTACGTGTACATCCAAGCTTACAGCGCCTGGTATTCCCAAGCAATCATCCATCTCAACGTAGCTTAATTTTGGTGATCATATGAGAACCAGTGTTTCAATGTTATGTGGTTGTAACTCTACATGGGTTTGCAAAAGGTAAAAATATTATTTATGATTAAAAAATTACAAAATAATACATGACAGAGAGAACTATCAGTTTTACGAATCCGATGGGGATGACCTTCAACTCTTGGATGCCAATGAGCACAGAAAAATTACCTGAATTCTTTACAAACAGTCCTTTTCAGGACTACATGTCATTTTTTAAAGAAATGTCAGCAAAAACATACATACAAGCAAACAAGTTAATATTTATTCAATTTTATTTTGATTTAATTTTCTCAATGCGTATTGGTGATTTAGTGGTCTTACACTCAAACAGTCATTAACATACAAATCACAAAAGTAAACAAAATGTCCAGTTTATCAAATTTTTTCTTTCTTTTTCACAAGTTTCAGTAATTTTCTTTGCTCTAAAACCAAGTGTTTTTTTTTTTTAATTACATGAAAATAAGAATTTTTACTCCTCAAATTCTCTGCTTTTTCAAACTGTGTCTTATGCTCCCTAGTGACCTCTCTCTATATAAAGGTTTATGATGTATAAAAATTTATTTAAATATTTTGAAAATATTTCTAATCTTAAATTTAAGATTTAGTAATTTGTCTAAAATAAAACTTTCAGTTTATGCACATCAAAATGTTTTGGGTAGATCACCATATCCATAAACCAACACATTAGCTGAATTTTGAACAGAAATTTTCACTGTATAATAATTGATCTATGAAGAAGTGTCAGATTAACTCCATTAACAAGGAGGGAGATTAAGTTGAAAATGAATATCAAAATTTTTATCATAAAGTTGTGGACATTTTGACAGACTTGTGTAATTTTACAGATAAAGATTAAAGTTATTATTTATAATTTCCATTAAAAAAATAACCAAAAACAGATCTTTATTCTTCACTAGTCTAATAGGAATTTATATTTCTCAGTATAACAACTGATAATTGCAAATTATAGAAATAAATTGACTATATTATAAATTGTACAGAAAGTCATAACAATGAAATTGTTATGACGGCAACTGTTAAAAGCATTATTAAATTATAAGCTTAATGAATGCAGTTTGCTGAAGTAGAAAAAGAAATTTTTTAAAAAATGAAGGCAGTTACTTTGTGTCTGTTGTGAGAGGAGAGAGAGGGGAAAGAGAGGGGGAGGAAAGAGAGAGGAGGGGAGAGGAAAGAGAGAGGGGGAGAGAGAGAGAGAGAGGGGGAGAGAGAGGAGAGAGAGGGGGAGAGAGAGGAGAGAGAGAGAGAGAGAGAGAGGGGGAGAGAGGAGAGGATGGAAAGAGAGGGAGAGGAGAGGAGGAAAGAGGAAAGGGAGAGGGAGAGGAGATGGAAAGAGAGGGAGAGGAAAGAGGATGGAAAGAGAGGGAGAGGAAAGAGGATGGAAAGAGAGGGAGAGGAAAGAGGATGGAAAGAGAGGGAGAGGAAAGGGAGGGATGGAAAGAGAGGGAGAGGAAAGAGGGAGGGATGGAAAGAGAGAGGAAAGAGGGAGGGAAAGAGATGGAAAGAGAGGGGAAAGAGAGGGATGGAAAGAGAGGGGAAAGAGAGGGATGGAAAGAGAGGGGAAAGAGAGGGATGGAAAGAGAGAGGAAAGAGAGAGATGGAAAGAGAGAGGAAAGAGAGAGATGGAAAGAGGGAAAGGGGAAAGAGGGAGGGAGGGAAAGAGAGGGGAAAGAGAGGAATGGAAAGAGAGGGGAAAGAGAGGAATGGAAAGAGAGGGGAAAGAGAGGAATGGAAAAGGAGAGGGAGAGAGAGACAAATAAGTGGAAAGAGAGGAAAAAGAGTGGAAACAGTGAATATTGGAATTGTCATAAACTATAGTTCTTTTTCTTCTTTTGAAAAAAGATTATCATTCACAAATGAAATCTTGAAATTTCATTTTCAATTTAAACTTTAAGGTCATTGGATAACTTAATAAATTTCCAAAATTTTATGGCCACCAAATTTGATGCCTCTTTTGATGCCTATTTTATTTGGGAATAACTTAAGGGGTGTGTATATATATATATTATTTAGAATTTATAATAAATATGTTATAATATCACTACAAAAGTAGCCATTTTGTTTTGACACTATCCGTGTCTTATCAAGTGATGAAGTTTATTTCAAATTGGAGAGTTTTAAAAATTCAAGACTAGCCAAACCCCCTTTAATCAGGGAGGCAGTGTTACATAGAAAGAGTGGACCAATCAAAACAAGGCAATTTCCAATTTGAAGAATATAAGAACAGACACTAAAAATAATTTATTGGGGCCTTAACATAAATATTTGATTAAAACAGATCAGCATTATTAATCGACTGTTAGATTCACTTTAGTTTACTTTATTTTTATTAAGAATTTTAAATTCTGAGTTTAACAAAAGCATTAGATTTAGATTGTTATAAACTTATTTAGGCATTAAACAAGAGATGTGGGTGTACACATATTCAAATCTAAAGGCATCCAAATATGAACAAATAGATGAGTATGCACACACAAACATGTCTGTAGGAAAATATACGTATGCTTGTGTGTAAGTATGCAATTATATGCATATTTTCTGAGTATATGTGAGATTTGTTAGTATAATTGCATAAATATATGTCACTATTAATTATATGCATATAACAAATCTCACATATACTGGAACACCCTGTATATACAAATAATATGAAAAAAAAAAAAATAAATAAATAAGTAAAATTAGTTGTTTTTGGTAAAACAACACTATTATACTTATTTTAGAAAATTAAATACAAAAAAAAAGAAAGAAAAAAGCTTACAATATAAAATCTATCAAATTAAATCAGATTGGATGCCATTTATAAATGAACTAATGCTTTTGTGTCTTGCCAATCTTAACAAAATACTCACACAGTGGCTGAATAAACATTTAACTAGATTATTTTATGTTTAAAACTAAATAGCAAGTCCGTATTACACACACCACCTGAATATCTAGTTTCCTCTTTAAAACTATAAATTACTAAGAAAAGCTACTCTTTACTCAATGGTGATGTATAAATGTCCAAAGTTGTTGTAGTGTGGCTGACATCTCTGCAGCACTCTCAATGATGGAATGATCCATGCCCTGAAATGATCTATTTAAGTAAAGAATAGTAGCATTTGAGGTGCAATATTAGGACTGATTACTTTGGCAGCTATTGCGATCTATACTCCTCCTCTCTATTGTAAGTTCTGTCTTGCCTGTTATTGTAAGGATTGTACTGTTCTGTGTATATCTGTTTAGCACTGGATAATGTGCTGAATAATACCACAGCACATTTTCTGTGTGTTGTATTCATCTTGGTAATACAACAAAAGTAAAACTAATCTACAAATCTCATGAATTGATGACAGATGGTTTTAAAAAAAAAAATCATCTCACCCTCAAGTAAGGTGGTAAAGCCACTAAGACACAAGGGGGTTACTGAGAATGAAAGAATCTGAGAAAAAAAAACATTAAAGAGAGAGGATAAGAAGAAAATAGAAAGAAGAAATTTAATATAAAAGTTATGGTTACATCTAGCAATCTCAACAGTAGAACATTGAAACAAACAGCCACCAATCCAGTACTGCACTTGACACAGGGAAGCTACATTATGTTAATGGGAAAGTGAGCAAAGCTGAGATACTAAAGTAGGACTGAGTTACTAAGTGAGAAAATATGAAAAAAAAAAAAAAAAAATTAAGAGAGAGAATGATAAAAGAATAGGAATTAAGGAGACAGACAATGACAATTGACACTACATTTAAATTTTTGATGATCAAAGTTGACTGGAAAGCAAAAAGCTAAGAATTCTATAAGTGAGAAGTGCAAGAGAAGAAACTGTCAATATAGAACTTATGGTTACATCTGGCAATTTCAATTCTAAACTTTATTCCACACTCACGTGAATGAAATACAAATGCATTGAAAACATGTTTATTAGTAGAGGACTCTTGTTACTCTTATCCTGGAGATTAGATTGGCATTTGTCACACTAGACAACACTGGTGTTCATGGCTTTGTTCAAATCAATATTTACTAGATTGTTATTTATAGACTCAATGTCTGCTAAGTGTTTCTTTTTTGGTAACTTGTAGACAATAGCAAATTGATGATAATGTTGAACAGTATTTTTGAAGTAGCATATGGCCACTGATCACACATATGATGAATTGAAAGGACAAATCTACTCAAGAATATGATATTTTACAAAATTGTTTTGAAGATTTTTTTTTTCAAAAAGACCAAGTTAAGACAAAGAGGAGTGATTTCAAGTCAAGGAGAATTTTGAGATTATTTTTTTGCATCAACTGATTTAGCAGCATATACTCTGAGGTATCTAATCAAGAGGTAGATGGGAGTGGAAGAACTTCATATATTTAAAAAAAAAAAAAAAAAAAAAAAAAAGACAGAGAGAGTGAGAGAAATCCTACCCCTGAGTTTATTCATTTTAATATTTTAAAGGCTTTACCAACTTTACCTTTATTAAAACTGCCCTGTTTATTGTAGATTGAAAAAAAAAATTTTGATTACCCACCCAGCATAATTATTAAAATTTCCCACCTCCATATTAGGGGCCTAATTGTTATGGCAAATTAAAGTATTATAACCTATCTGATACATTTTAATTACTTACAACTTAAATATTTGATTAATACTGACAAATTTTGCACTGGTGTTAATAAAATGTTATAGCAGAAAAATTTTGTAGTGAACTTTATCAGTTTCATTTTCAACTCCACGTAATCAGAACGTTCAACAATTTGATTAGGTTTTACTTTCTATTCTAAACAAGTCTTTAATTTAATTTTCACTTATTTTTTCAAAGCTTCTAATTTACAAATTTCAGGAAAATCTAAAACAAAGAGAAACTTATATGTTGCATGCATAACATGCACTTATTTTCGTCTAATTTAGTCAAATGTTACAAGTAATGAAAACATGACAGATAAACTGTCTACACGTTTTATTTTATATTAAAACAAACATTAGACATTGACAATAATTTACTGCACATGGTGCTTTGTTAAAGAAAAAAATGTAAATAAATTAAATCATAAGCTAAACCAAATTGCTGATGACATCAAATTTATGATAATTGACACACACATACTGATATCAACACTAAGAGGTGACAGTATGTTTCATGCTTGAACACAATCTTTATGGTTTACATACACTATCTCTGATATTGAGTAATTTTGCCCATGAATATACCATACTTTATATATATATATATATATATATATATATATATAAAAATTCAAAATTTACAGGATTGCATGATCATTTCAGTGAATTGAGTTTGCTTCATTGGTGATCTTTAATATTATAGAAAATTCAAAATTTTGTTTTGGTGTGTGTGAGGGGGGGGGAGAAACTGGAAGTAAGCGTGGGAAAAAAAGGAAAGGTGTAGTGAAAAGAAAGGGAAAGGAAGAAAGGGAGGGAGGAAAAAAAAAAAAGTAGGAAAAGGAAAGGAAAAAAAAAGAGATGGAAAAATTTTTTTTTAGATTTGCAGACAGGATAAAATGCTGGCCAGGAAGTTAGGAGCGATAGATACATTAAAAAAGATAAAAAATGAATTTATAACATAACTAAATAATATACCTAAAGAAAAAAAACAAACAAACAAACAAACAAACAAACAAAACTATTATAGGAAAATTAAAATTTAAATAAATGTAAAATAGATTAGAAATAAATTCAAGCTGGCATCAATACTTAATACTTCTGATATAAATAAATTACTAATTGGACAAATACTAAAAATTAATTGATATTATATATATATATATATATATATATATATATATTGTATATAATTCATCTCAAGTTACATTGCTGATAAGAGGGGAAAAACTTTAAGTTAATTTAGAATAATTAAAATTATGAGATAAAATAATTAAAGATTATGACAGCAGTTTGCTAAACTAAATGTGTTAATGATGTAATATATATATATATATATATATATATACACATACATACACAGACAATGCTCTTTATTATAACAGAATATATATATATATATATATATATATATATATACACACTTCACTACTCAGTGAGATTTTATATATATATATAATCAGAATAGAAAAATCTAGAACTAGTAAAAAGGGGTTATGAGAAATGGGAGGTATTATTTTAATTATTCAATACAAAAGGGCTAATAAGAGGAAATAAACCAATCATATGAGGAGAAATAATCTATAGATTAATGAAATTAAATTTGGACTAATATAAAAAAATTAGACTAGAAAAGGTAACTTCTATAAAATGAAAATTTAAATTTGGATTATATTTAGGAGGGTTTAATCCTCAAATTTAAAAATTTGGATTTATGACGATATTTGCTTATAAATTTCTTTTGTAAGTTGAAAAACAGATTTTGCTTAGGATAATATTTTCAATTAAACAATTGCATCTATTGTAAAGATTATTGGGGAGGGGGGTTGCAGGCTGAACCTATTAGTCTTTAACTCACTCTGGGGTTGAGTCCCTCTTTTTCATTTTCTAAAATCTTCAGGAAAGGATGTCTGGAATTTTAGATTGGGATTAGAAAAGGAATGTTTATGAGAATAGTAACATTGTTTAAAATCTTGATAATTCTTTTTGTTAAAGGGGAAATACGGGCTTAGTAGATTACTTGGGTAGACCAACATTTGCCTTCCACTAGACAGTTGCTGATGGACCTGCAATTGCAAGATGGCAAAATACCAGTCTTATTATTATTAAATTCTTATACATATATATAAGGGAAAATTGAATGATAAAGTAGAAAAAGTGATGTGTTGACTCTTTCAAGACTATCAGACTAAATTATTTTACATTGGTAATACTACACATGTATAAGAGAAAGGAGTGGAATTAAATTTTTTTTTTTTTTTTAGAAAGAAAAAAAAAATCAAGCTAAACCGTATCAATCATAAAGATGACCAAATAAATTTCTATTTTCAACATAAAATAAAATCTGGCATAATCATTGGCTTCTACCTAAGAGCACTAAGAATATGCAGCTTGGATTATTTACATGAAGAGGAGAAATACATTGAAAACACTTTCAACTTTTCCAGTGCTCTAATTATTTTATATTCAATGCAAAACAAAAGAGCTATAAAATATTCCCAGACATTCTTTTCTTATTGGAATGATCAGAGTGAGTTTTCAGAGCTGCCACACCTTTCTAATCACCGCTAGACTCATCCAACTCTTTCCAAATCCTTTGCACAGTCGTCAGATTGACACCCAAACCTTCTGAAATGCTTGTATTGGAGATTCCAGTGTAAATGCCAAGAATTACAGCATGCCGTTTCAAAATTTCTGGTGAAGTGAATTGTGTCATGGTACTCTTTTTCGCAAAGACAATGCCCAACTGACCCTACTATACTGTGCAGCTGAAAACATTAAAAACAATGTGTGAGCACAAAATTAAAAGTACAAAATGGTGACAATTACCTCATCGCACATTGTATAGATGAGTGATAAATATTTTTAAAAAATCTAAATATAATATTTCAGCATCCGCTCTCCTTTGCACACATGTGCAGGTACATTGATGTAAACACCAGTTTAGTTCAACAAAGTACAAAATACATTATCCCCCCTCAAAACTTTCCCCTTTGTTATTAATATTCCTATATATATAGTCAGTTATCTGCAGACAGATCTGCTTCACTGTATCACAGCTCATCAGTACTGTTAGACATCCGATTGCTTCTAGCAAGGATTGAAACCTGACCAAACTGACATCAGTCAGTCTGAGCTATGGGCACTTGGTAGAGGAAGGCAGACTTTTAGGGTGTTCAATATTTAAAAGTTAGGTGAGGGAAGAGTCTTAAGCTTTGGAGAGCAACTTATCTAAGAGAAGGAAATCTCTGAATTAAAAATCTCTACACCTACTCTGTATAGAATAAAGTAGACTGAACTCTCTAACTTTGGTAGGTAATCTTCCTAAAGATGGTATCTTGATAAAAACATTGAGTTTCCGGTCTCCTAAACTGGTTGGTGTTTGTAAGGGCATACAGCTGTAAAACTTACTTCAATATTTTAATGATAGTTCAATTACAGAGCCATCAAGAAAACGCTGTCCAATTCATTCTAGCATGGAAATGAATGTTAAACAATGATGATGATGAAGAGGATATATATAACTTACATTTGATTGAGTTAAAAGTAGACAAAGCAAAAATAGAAAGAGTACATTCCTTGAAGCAGTTAAAAATGAAAAGAATGCAGTCAGCCCTTGGCACCTATATTTAGCTAAACTCCAGAGTACCTACTTTTATTTGTTTATTTTAGGGCAGTTGGAAGGAAGTGCAGTCTGCTTAGACAAGAACCAAAAACAACCTCATAGAGTAATGATATAAATGGCTAGTATAGAGCTTAAGGCCGGATAACTACACTGATTGTAGACTGGCGCTATAATGAAAAAAAAAAAAAATTCTATTAAAATATATTATTTACACTATTTACATTGTCCAGGCAGTTGTCCACATCTTTGCTACTATATTCATAATGTTTCAGCTGGTGTATGATCTGGCCTTTTTCAGGTGATATATGTTGGAATGTTGGGGGTAGAGTGTTTTAATATCATGAGCTATGCCTTTTTTGGAATCTCAGTTTCAGTTAGTTCTCTTTAGTATCCAAATTGTCCAAGGACCCATGGCCTAGTGAATAAAAGTGTTGGTTGAGTAATCCAAAAAGTGACTTGATCCAGAGAGTTGTGAGTTCAATACCTGGAATCAAAGACAAATCTAAACTTATTTATAAATGAAACTTTGTGTGTGTGTGTGTGTGTCCATTACCTATAGACTCCAAAACGGCTGAACCGATTTTCTTGAAAATTTACACAGTTGTACTATAAGCAACTGCGAGTGTTTTTAGCTAGGTTTTGAGTCGAGGTACCCCCGTTAAATATCGGAAATCAATAATAAAAAAAAATCAGGTTATAGAAAAAGTGGTTCGATTTTAATCAAATTTGATACACTCATAGACAAAGACATGATATTCAGAAGTTTCAAGGTTGCAGTTCTTACAATAGTGCAGAAAATCGATAATATATATATATATATATATATATATATAAAAGCTTTCATTACACCCAAGCAACGCCGGGTTATACTGCTAGTATTATATAACAGAGCATAGACCTTGCTGTGCAAGTCATTGGTTCATGGCAGACATTTAAATAAATAGTATTACACACACACACACACACACACAAAAAAAAAAAAAAAAAAAAAAAAAAAAGGTGTCACTTCTAATTCCAAAGTCCTGTGAAGTTAAAGTGTTGAGATGCAGTTACCATAATGGAATCAAGAAGCTAAGTTCAAATTATGACCTAGTATTGTCACATTCAGGATGTGTGTTGTGGTGCATTGAATATTGGTTTGAAACAAGAAAACGGGGAGCTGAGTTTGAATTCCAGTTGAATTCCTTGCATTCACTTATGTGCAGATGCTCTTGGGAAAGGTATTAATCATATCTTCTCCATCCAGCTATGTGTTAAATAACAGAACAGACTGGGTTCTATAGCCTTGGCTGGCAACCAGTCTACCGTAGAAAGTAATGGCAACCTACTGCAGGATAATCTTCTGCCCAGTCATCCAAGCGTGCATCATGCATGGCATTTAATGGACTGACTATGACATTCAATTTATATTAATGCCCTTAAAAATAGCTGGTTTTCTAAGCGCTGCTTAGATGTACCACTAGGATGAAAGTATGGGACACCCAGTGAGGATCAAACACACTACTAAGTTGAAACTGGTTCTACCGAGACAAGTTTGCTAACCATTAAACCATGCTGAGGTATAGAATGAAGCCATTCTAGCTACAAGTAAAATGGTAGGGAAAACTGGGCTCTTCAGCCTCAGTAAGGTCTTCAGATTAGAAGAATCCAACTGTATGCAAAAACCAACCCAAAGGGACTATCAAACTATCATGTTCTTGATACACCCATTGTACGTGAGTAGCCCAAAGTCTAAAATGGGTTACAAGATTAAAAAGAAAAATATTGTCAACAACAAAGTTTAGTCTGAATATAAGAAAGGGTGACCAATTTTACACCTTGTTAGAAACAAAATATAAAAATTGTTATTCAAAAAAATAAAAGAAACAATGAAGAATATTATTATACTAGAAGTACCAGTGAACATTTCAGCTTTCCTTTTTAAATTTTCTGGTGAATGTTTGAGTAAATTATTAGCAAGTTCTACAATATTAAAATATTTGTAGAATTTGTAAAATATTTGTTCTCAATTGGAGTAGACTTAACTATCGCTCGGTTCACACTCCACCCACGTCTTTTGAACAGGTGAAGAAGCTCATCCCTTGTTTCCTGTTTAGGATGTGGTTCCCGGCTTTCTCTTTTCCAATCATTCTACTCTTTAAGTCACCGCCTTGCTTGGGGTGATATGATTAAAAAAAAAAAAGTTCCCTTGTTAAAAATTTGAGCTTAACAAAAACAAAAACATTGCAATGACAATCATAAATATGAATGCTGGTCATTATTTAAAAAAGTAAGAGGGTACAAATGAAATGGTTTGAAATTGAGGTTTTCTGTTTCACTGAAACAGACAGTAAACACTTATTTTCTCTTTTTTTCTTTCATTTTCTCACTGAAACCAAGTAGCATTTCTCATGTCTTTTCAGCAATGAAATGGAACAGTCCATTATTTATGAGGTATTGGCAGGATATAATGGTCATACTAAGCAGAATTATAAGAAGACTCCTCATTGTTTCTGTTATTCAAATACAGAATACAGTTTGTGTGTTTATAAGATAAATAATTTGACCAAAATTTACCTAAGGAAAGCAGTTTATATCTTGAACATTTTTTTTTCAGAAGAAGTGTTTTAATCATTGTATATAAGTTTACACTTGCTAATTATGTGTCAACTGATTTGTCACATTTCATACACACACACATACTGTCAGGTTTGTTTCATAGAGTGTCAAATTGAGGGGGCATGTGCTTCCACCTCTCAAGTCATGTTTCCAAAACATAACAGCCGAGGAAGGCTGGAGAGTAGCCTGCCAAAATGTTGTGATAAAATATGAAAGATGAAGAAATTAGTTGGAACTAAGCTCTAAGGAAATCATTGTCTTCCTTTTTATAAGATATTAAAGATTCTATCAATTCCTGCAATTTTTCTTGGTTAAAAACAAAACATTCATACCTGGATTGCTAACTCCTCCAGAAAGCTGACGTTGATGGCTCTTCATGTCATCTCTCTGTATTCTGAAAGATACAACCATAAGTAGAGATTAATTAAGGAAAATGTGTGTGTGTGTGTGTGTGTGTCTGTATTTCATTAAAGATGACTGACAAAGTATTGTGTTTTCTTTTCTGAACATAAAGTGTCTAAAAATTGGTTTGAATATTTTGTATGTCCAAGCACTTTTAGCCATTATCAAGGATGTTGATTTTTTTTTTTTAACAAAACAAAAAACAAAAACTATGAACTCATGAAAAGTTTAAATAAAAAGTTTAAACACAGTACCTTGTCAGTCATCTTTACTTAAACTTATATAAAAGAAGGATTGCTGCCTAAATACACAATTATGTGTGTGTGTGTGTAAAATAAAACATTTTTACAACTATTTTATGAGAATCTTTACAAAGACAATGAAGAAATTTTAAAGAAAAGCATTACTGAAAGAGACTAAAGCAAGATTTGTTTTAGGATCTCCCAAATATTTAAGAAAGTTTTTATTTTTTTTCTGAGCTTTATGAACATTTGTGCTTTTCTAAGTTTTACCAAAATTGAAAAAAAAAAAAAAGAGAAAAAGAAATGTCATTATTTTCAAGAAATTACACATGCATCGTGTTGTTGTCCTGTAACAGAGTCATGTTCAGTATAGATTGACATTTGACATGTTAGGAAGCCAAAAATTTTATTTTATTGTTTTGAAATATTACTTAAAAGACAGACTAAAGTAAGATAATCATTACATAATGAATTAAGCAATAAAGAAAAAACTATTTACACTATTTACATTGTTTGGATTGTTGTTATATTTATGATGTTTCAGCCATTGTATGCTCTGCCCTTCTTCAGGTGATACAGGTTAGAATTTTGAACCAAACCCTTTATTTGGTCCATGGGTGTAGATTGTTCTATCTCCATATGTGTACCTTTTCTGAACATCTAGGTTTTCAGTTTAGCAACTCTCAAAGATTTTCTGTTTACCTCACAACTCTTTGGGTCAAGTCACTTTTGGGTTACTTCAACCAACATGTTTATCCATTGGACCAATGTAGATAGTGTAAATAGTTACAATACCTCATTTCAGAAATATAAACAGAAAATAAGATCCTATTAATCACTCATCTTGGTAAATAAAATTCTTACTATAATAAATTCTTTTTTTTTTTTTTAATGTCTAAAATAAAATCTAAACATATATAACATAGGTATACAGAAATTCCTTTGTCAACATTAATTTTGCTGCTTTTAATATTCAGATATGAAATAAAGAATAGTTTTGATAAATTAATAACAGAGTAAAATAAAGCTGGAAAATTTTATTAAGATATTTTGAAAAAATATTTTAAAAACATAGAATTTAAAGTAGTAGTGAAATTTATGTTTAAACATTATGTACATTGCAGAAAGGCTACTTCATTTTTTGTACCAAAACAGATCATTGTTGATGATAAAATAAATCAGCATCAAAAACTATTTACTCCACTTTCTGAGGAGAGTGCTGAAAAACTCTCAGCCCAACACACTTCTTAATAAGCAATTAACCAAATATATTAGAATACTTATTTTGAGAAATGGGTTAGAGAACTTTTCAGCATCTCCTTGTATGTTCAAATTGAAAATGGCAACTAGGTCTTGGCCTTTACTGTTGAACTAAATAGATACAACCATATACTATATTCTAATAGTTTCTTTTCTCAAAGTTCTCACCTGTGGAACTATTTTGTGCTTCCCTGTTCCCTACAATCTTCAAAAATTTAAATGCAACGTCATCTTCCTGAATCCTGTCTAAAGTTTTCTTATTCTCTTTCACTCCCAATAATCCCTTACATCTCAGTGGAATTATTGTCTTATTTGGAATAAAATGATCGAAAAAAGAAAAAAATGCGTATATTCAACATGCTAAGAATGTCTGTTAGGCTAATTGCAATGAATAAAAAACATTTTAACCTCCTACCTGCTGTGCCCTTCTGGACGTGGGTGATTATGGTTTTCTACAACTCCCCAGCTTTTATTGCTCTTAGCAATATTTGTCCTCTTACTATCCCTCATAGTCCCAGTCCAGCCAGCCATTTACAAAAGTTTGTTAGGTTACTTATTGCTTCTCTCTGCCTTTCTTGTCTTCAATATACCCTGTGAGTGTCAAATACTCCAAAGACTATTATGTGTCCAAGAAAATCCAACTGCCTCTTTCCCTAAGTGAAAGTGTCCATTTGTTTTCTTTTTTCTTAGAACTTCCTTATTGCTCACAGTCTTTGTACATGATATTCTCAGCATTCTTCTGTTGCCTAAAGATTCATCTTTGAGAAAATTGTCCAGCAGATCCCACTTCCACATAAGATTTATATTACTTAGGATAGCCATTGTTATGAATTTTACAAGAATAAATATGTAGTTTTAAAGCTTAATTTACAAAAATGAATAAGATAGCTTTATGGTAGAGAGTCTGTAGATTACATAAGCAAAAACACTAAATATTAAATAGTCAATATATATTGTAGCCTTTGAACAGAAGAGTTTTTTTCCCCTTGGTGCCTCATCCATGTGAATTTAAGTGTGCTACTAAAGTGGCATCTAGGTCCCATCCTTTTACCATTGAAACAGTTAAATGTAACTGCCACTTCTACTCAAACTTTTCTTTTCTTGCACTTTCCAACTGTGTAACTCCCTTCCCTTTACTTGCTTCCCTGAAGGCTGAAATCTCCAAAAATTTAAATGCAATGTCAATTTCCATCTTCTTGAATCTCATTCATCTTTTGTCCTTACTTCAATACCCACTGTACTCTAGTGATAGTTCCTACCTTGCATGGGGGGGGGGGAGGGGGAGGGAAAGAGATATTTAAAAAAAAAGTCATTAAAAAAATGTTATTCAAAAGAAATGTATAAGTTTAAAATAACCTAATTATAAATGCTTTAGAAATGTAAAATAAAATTTTCAAATGACCAAGATTAGTCAGGTGCAACAATACAGCATAAATCTTTAACTTTTTATTTTCTTGTTTGGAAAAATTTTCAATATTTCTACAAAAAAAATCATCACTTATTAGCAAGGATATCCTTAGGTTCAAAATGTCAATTTAAAGAATTGTTTTTTTTTTTTGTAATGAAGTTGAATTCATTGCATTCACTTATGCGCAAATACCCTTGGGAAAGGTATTAATCCATCTATTCCTTCCAGTTATGGATTAAATAACAGGACAGATTGGGTTTTATAGCCTTGGTCGGCAACCAGTCTACCGCAGAAAGCAATGGCAACCTACTGTGGGATAATCTTCTGCCCAGTCAGTTTTGTCTCTTTCGAGACATGATCGCCCAAGTGTGTATCACATATGGCACTTAACTGACTGACTGACTGAATATCTTTAAGATAAATTACTGAATAAATACAATATATTTAAGTGTACAGCTATTATTTGTTGAAAATAGGTAATGGCAAGATATTTTTTCAACTATTATTTATATAATACTAAAATTCTAATCTTATGTATATTACCAAAATTATGGGCACATGGCTGAGTGGTTAGATCGCTTTCTGGCCATGAAACCTGGGTTTGAATCTCACCATGGTTGATTTATCAAGAAGGTGACTTCTTGATATTATTGGTCTGGAGGAGGCAATCTCAGTGTGCGGCAAGTGCCTGAAAACTATACCATAGGTTGATCCAAGCCTTGTGAGTGAAATTGAGTAGACGGCTTCCTTTGAGGAGTCACTGATGGTTGTGCTAGCTGAAGTCACAAGTCAATGTGACCAAGGGTTTGAGCATGCTGGCCTTGTTCAGACTGTTGTTCATGCTATATAATGCGCTCTTTCCCAGAAACTATAACTAAGGTTTGCTCAGTCTAAACCACAAGTGGGCTCTGTGGGTATTGAACAAACACAAGTGTGTCTGAATAGCCACCCTGGTAGATTGAGTATCCTCAAATATGAGTGGCCATCCATAATATCAAGATAGAGCTCAAATGACACATTCAGGATGCGATGGATAAATTGTCGTCTAAATTATGCAGAAATGAAAATGACACTGGCATTTTATTTTAACATATACTAAAATTACACAAAATTACAATAAAATATTAAAGACTAAATTTATTCAATAAAATATTCAATTTATTCAATAAAATCAGCATTGCCTTCAATCCTCCAGACGACTTTGGAATATCCTGCAACTCTTCTGAATGATCTTGTTTAAGTTGGTGAATGCTGCCATAATTCTTGCCTTCAGTTCATCATTGGTGTTACAATGAGTTGTTGTTCTCTTGCTCAACTGCACCCCACACATAATAATCAAGGGGATTGCAGTCTGTGGAGTTTGGCGGTCAGATGTAAAGAATGATGTGGTTGCAGAAATTGTCTGACAGCCATGACTGGATTCTCCTACTTGTGTGGCAAGGTACAGAGTCATAGGGTCTTCAAGCAGCCACAATCTTGACCCAGAGTAGCACTACTTCATCAAAGCACTTTAGGTAGGCTTCATTGTTGAGTCTTAAGCCCTCACCAACAAATCTGGAAATATATACCCGAAGGCATTTTTGGTGCATTTCATTCATTTTGAAGTCATAACATTTTTTTTTTACTTATTAACTAATAATTAATAAAAAAAAAAATTGAAAATACACCTATTTTAAGTTATTACTCCAAATTTTCATGTAACTATGAAACCCAATAAACCTTCTACCATCTTTGAATACAAATTAAACCGTATGATTAATAATAAAATTGATAATATTATTACCTCATTATTTTGTATAATGAACTGCTTTTTACAGAAATGGTGAATAGTCTTTTTACTGCTTTTTACAGAATGGTGAATAGTCTAGTAATATATTAGAACATAAAAGATTTATTTTAAAATCTGACTATATTATTTAGACTATTTAGATATTTATAATATACTAGTTAAGATTTGCGAACTTTCTGTAAGCATTAATCTCATGCTTCTGGTCTTCTCTAACCCTGTATTTTTTCATTTTTCTCTTTTATTCAATCTAATCATTTCTTGATAAGGTATCTGAATTCTATAAAAAATTTGGATTAACTTAAAATAGAATAAGTAATGCAAAAATATTTTGTATTGAGTTCTTGCTTAATTTGTTTAGTGCCCAATAAATTTTATATTAGATTTTCACATTTTTTTAGCACCTTTCTATCCCTATCTATACTTAAATCTTTAACACAGTATCTTTTCGTATCCAGTCAGTTTCACCCTTTTTTAATTTCCTCTCCCTTCTTTTACTTCTCTCACTTTCTAAATATATCTTTCCCCTCTCAATATTTTTAACGCCCCCCCCCCCTTTCATACTCTCTTTCTCCCAGTATCTCCTTGCGTCTTAGTAGCTTTAGTGCTGATTAAAAGAAAAAAATATATATATATAATTGAGGTTAGGAAGTCAAAGAACTTCACAAGAAATTCAGAGATTCTCTAATGGCAAATAATGAAATTCTGAGAAACCATAATTAGATACCTAAGTGTAAGTTGTCAAGCCAAAGAAAGAAAAAATTATTTTTAGGGAAAAACAACATAACAACAATAAGTTATAGGAAATAAAACTGATTTATCAAATATAATTCAAGTGATATGTACTAGTATTCAAATAGTTTAGTTTAAAAGGAATTAAAATTATTAATCGATTTGTTACTATTTGATTACCATTCCTTTATTCATTATTTAAAGCCAATACATATTTTTGATTGTAAGAATATGTCTTTTTAGAAGTGATTAACAATTTTTCCAGATTACAAATTAACCCAAAGATGGGTAGGGGAGGAGTTGAATTCATGTATTTCTAAATGGTATTTGCACTTAAGTGAATTTAAACTTAACTGGAATAAAAGTAGTAAAAAAAATAACTAAATTTAAAGTATACTTTATAAGGCACAAAATTAAAAATCAAGAGGAAGTTGAATCAGATGTTCTTTTTTGGAGGGGTAAAAAAAAAAAAATCTAATTTGCTCATAAGATAAATATGTTTTTAGATTAGTAATCCTACTTTAAACTTTGTTTTAGTTTTAATTTTAAAGGCATATTTTTGGAGAGCTGAAGAACTTATTTTCTGACATGAAACTACACAAAGAGACAGATCTATTTGTCAGTGTAAGAAAAAAGTATTGAATTCCCTTAATGTGTGAGTGTGTGTGTGTGTAAAATTTCAGATATATCTGTAAAAGGACAATATGAAAAAAGACAAAAAGAAATTCTTTTTTTTTTAGACGAGGATGAGTGTGAAACACATTGGCAAAGATAAGTTTTCCTTTTGTCTTTATTTATACATATTTCATATTACAATAATTGTTATTTTTATTTTTTAGTGCGTAAATGTTTTTGAGTTGGCAACTTTTTTTTATTTTAAACAGGGAAATTAATAATAACTAGCCAAGATAGAGAACCCCTACTAATCCTAGTCTCTAGGTTGATTGTTACAAATTTCATTAAGAAAAAAAAAAAGAAAAAAAAAAGAAAAAAGGGTAGTAACAGTTGTAGGGACAAAAAAAAAAAAAAAAATAAAAAATAAATAAAAAAAAAAATCAAACTTGTGCGAGTGTGTGTGGATATATATATATATATATATATATATATATATATGTATATATATATATAAAAATGGCAAACTTCCACTAGTTTATATGATGACCATATTTCTTATATATATTCTTTACTTAAATTATTTATATAACAGAAATAGGTAGGAAAAACTAGTGTGGAAAGTAACAAGTGATGTAATTCAACAAGTGACTACTAAATTTTGCATCAAGAATTTTTACCTAAAAATAATTTAAATTGATTGCAATGTATAGTTTCCACTAATTCTAGTTTCTTAGTTTTAAAATTTTCTTTTAGTTTCAATAACAATGTCATTGTCCACGACTTGTTTCAGCATTGAAATGAAGAGAAGTGCAAAAGAGCTGCTCTTATTTTCCTCTTAGTCCTGATTGGCTCACAATTCTTTCAATCCTGATTGGCTCATTATATTGTAATTTTGATACTGCTATTTCATTGGTGAAGATGGTAAAGAAAGATCAATAAGCACCAATTAATTTTATATATATACTGGCAAAAGCTACTTTAGGCAAACTGAGATTGATAATTTTTTTTTTTAGGATTATATTAATCCTCTGTTACCTTATCTTCTAAACTTATTCTTTCTATTTCTGGCAGTTAAAAATCACCTCTCCTTGTGTGTGAGAGTGAGAGAGAAAATTTCATCTCTTTCCACCAATAACAAACTCTATACAATTGTATCGATCAAAATTGTGGTTGAAATAGAAAGAAAGAATCTTTACTGTATCAATGAGTCTAAAATTTACCCCTTCTTCCAATTCCTGACACAGCATCTCAAGCAAAAGTTTTTTTCATTGGGTGCAAATTGTTTAAAGAATTACATAATATAAAAAAAGCACTATTATGAAGATTATATAAGATCATTATTGCTCTTTGCCTTTTGTTCTGAGTAATTTTTAATAGGACTGTTAATGTATTTTGAAATGTTATTTTTAGTGAATATCCATATTTGAGAAGATAGTATTAGATGAAATAAAATACTATGTACATTTGAGAAAACTTATTACAAAAAATGCACCCACCAGCAGGATTCAAACTTTTGCAGGAGAATCTGCTGTTTAAACCTACGTTTTAACTGCTCAGTCACAAAAAGTTTCACTATCAAGCAAATTTTTATTTGCCTTTAAAAGTTCACGTTATTTGTTCAGATTTATCTTGAAAGTTATAACAACCCAGTTTCATAGCTGAAATTTAAAGCAATTAATAAAGAATTAACAGATTTTATTTTTTTAATCTAATATATCTTGTCACTTTATTTTAGTGGATACCCGTATTTTAGTAGCTGCTCCATTTATTTTAAACATTATTTTATTTTACCTATTGGGCTATTGCACATTTGTGAAAATAGCCAAGTATGTTAGATTAAACAATGGTTTCTCCTGCAAAGTGGGGGGCACACAAGTTCAAATCCTGCAGAGAGCATATTTTCTGCCTTACTAATATGACTGCTCTTTCTACTGCATTCTTTTTCAAAGCCTCTCAACTGCAATATCCTTATTGTAAAAATTTATTAAATTCTTTATTTACACTATTAGATTAATTTATTGGAATGGTTGGCAAAACACTGGCTGATTGCCAATCAATTCAAACTTTATAAAGTGGTAAATAAGGATTTCCTCATAATTGGTTCACATATTTTAATAATTTAGTAAATATTAATAAATTTGTGAATACAAAATTGTTTTCATTTATTTCTTTATAAATTGGTAAATGGTAAATATTGCACTGCATTAGTTTTTAAAATCTTATAAATATAAAATTATTCTTGTAAATAAACAATATAATAAACATTTAATATTTTTGTTGTAAATTCTCAAGAATGAAAAGAAAATGTGTAAAATCACTTTCATCATATATGTCTATAAATACTTTCATGGCTTCTGCCCTGATGAACTTAAATCACTGGCGCCCCCTAGGTGTGAATTTGCACGAGATACTAGATTGGCAACTAGGTCGCACCCTTTTATAGTGAAACCGATGAAATGTAACCGCAATTTCTACTCCAACAGCTTCTTTTCTCGCACTTCCCACCTGTAGAATTCCCTTCTGCATGCTTGCTTCCCTGACGGCTACAACCTCCAGGAGTTTAAATGTAGGGTCAATAGACACCTCCTAACACACTAACTCACACCCATTCTCTCCAACTCTCTCCCTATGTACATCCTAACTAGTCTATCACCCTCCTTCTGACATTTCCTATACCCAATCGCTCTATGTAACCCCCTGTGCTATAGTGGCAGTGGAATGCCTTGCTTGGGGTGACATGATTAAAAAAAAATTAGATTTTATTAAAATTCTAATCATCACTTTTTAAAAACAAAGACTGCTGAGCAATAAAGTTAGTTATAAAATAGTGTTATGAGAAAAACCATCCTCTTGACACTGTTTTTTTTTTTTTTTTTCCGAGCATAAAGGTCCAAGATTACCAAAATATAAAAGCAAAGTACCATAATTCTGTGTGTATATGATACAGGTTGTTTTTTTTTTTAATTTCCAAACCCTGTCCAAAAGTCTGCTGGCTCTTATATTTCAGTTTAGAACTCAATCCCATTTTTTTCTGGGACTCAAAAAAGGATAAAATCAGAATTTGAAGGTTTCAACAAGAATGATCTTACATTTTCAGAATTCGGATACTCAGAAGCACAAAAAAAAAATTACCTGGATTCCTCACAAACAGTTCTTTTCAGTACTACACAAATAGTTTTGTATTAAACACTTAGATTGTCACAAAAATAAATAAAACCAAACAAGTTAATATTTATTCAATTTTATTTTAATTCAATTTTCTCAATGTGTATTGGTGATTTAGTGATCCCAAGAGTCATCACTTTTTTTTGTAATTCTTATGAATCACAAAATTAAAAAAATATCCAATTTTTTCCCTCTTCCCTTTACACAATTATTGGTCATTTTGTGCACTAAAATCAAGTGTGATTTATACAAGAAAAACTTTATCCCTAAAATGCTGCTTTTTCTAACTGCACCATATTACCTAGCTATCTATACAGAAAGGATTATGGTACTAATAAAACAATGATAATATTTTATAAAGATGACATAAAATCATAGTGGTATTAAGATTATGCTAGAATTAAAAGTAACAGTTTAGAATCTGCTTAATCTTGTCTTATGTGTGATCCTAAAATAAATCAAGTTACAATAATTAATTGTTATTTTACAAGTTAACTTTCATAATATATGAAAGTCAGGATTTAATATTGATATAGCCTTATTGCCTAAAGATTGTTCAGATCAAAATAAGATCCTGAATTTTTGGTAAAAAACAAAAGAATCTAAAATCTAAGTGCCAAGTTGCCAACTGTAAATTTATTAAAAAGATAAATGTATTTTGTATTTGAGGTATTTTTTCTTATTGGTCCAAGATGAATATCTAAACTTGGGACAATTTACAAAATTGAAAGATAGAGAAATTTAATCAAAACAATCATTTTATTTTAAATACTTCCAAATGATTGAGTGCAATTAAATAGGTTAAAGAATTTAGTTTTGTGAAACCATATGAGCGGTTTTGAAAGAAAATCATACTTTTGATAGTAACTTTAAAAACATGAAGTAAGAGCAAATTTAATGTCTATCTTAAAGTAAAATTAAGATTATGATTTCAAAATATATAATTTCCTTCTTTTGAAATGGTGTGAAAAATGAGCAACAAATATAGACAGACTGTCAATATAGAATTATTAAAAAAAGCACAAACAAAATCATAATATGGAAATGTATTTGAATAAAACACAAATTACAAGACACCTGTTATTTAAAAATGTTTTAAT
Organism: Ascarosepion bandense; assembly: GCA_037127315.1. Classification (NCBI taxonomy): domain Eukaryota; kingdom Metazoa; phylum Mollusca; class Cephalopoda; order Sepiida; family Sepiidae; genus Ascarosepion; species Ascarosepion bandense. Next base: position 2,534,430 of record JBBBDQ010000502.1, on the reverse strand, counting down.
AACAAGCTTTTAATTTGAAAAGCAAGGGAAATATAAAAGGTTTAGTTTGACATAACAATATATTAATTCACAATAAGCCCATAGTACCAACACCTGTTAAAAATTAAAAACATTTTTTAGAAAAAACTTGTTCCAAATCTGTCTTGTCAGGCATTTACAGATCAATATTTGCAATATAAAAAAAAAGGCATTATTTGACAGGTTTGGAAAATTCTGTTTCTTTTTTGTCTTTTTAATGAGAGTATAAGAAAGGATTAAAGTTACAGATAGAATTGTAATATAAAAATATGTTAAACAAGAAAAAAATTCACACCAGTTGATATTATACTCATATAATCATTAATGTCACTCAATAATAAAGATGAAAATTGTAAGATTCATTAAAAGGTGACAAAGAAAAAAACTTTAAAAACAAAACAGAAAAGAGAAGCTAACTAGTAAAACTAATTGACTATGAAGGAAGAAAAAAACCAGAAAACTATGAAGGCAGAAAAAGGGATAAAACATACAAGACAATTACAGTGTAAAAATTCTTCTAATGAAAAAATGTGCATATTTTTATAATGTCCCAAAATGTATCTACCAAATAAAAACAAATAAAAATAAGTTTTTGGCAAGTTCATTCTGGGACAACTTGGATGAAGATCAACTACTTGCAGATGAAGGCATTGTGATGTATACTACTGGGCCTTAAAAAAGGAAAAATTAAAAACAGGCATCAATGACAAAGAGAAAAAATTACTAATTTAAAAAATGTTGAATGAAATCACTTTTCAGATAAGGACTAGAAAATATGTGAGCATAGGAAAAGACAGACAGGCAAGCAGGCAGGCAGCTGAAGATTGAGGGTGTGAGAAAATTTTTTAAAAGCAGACAGCTATATGATAAAGAGAAAAAGAGAAAGGAATTACAAATGAAGAGAAGAAAAAGTATGAATATTTTTTTTTTCAGCAGGCACCTATAAAATGGTGGTGGGAGAGTAAAACACAAGGTGGGAGAGGAAAAAGTAAACATGTAAATTTTGGGGATGGCATTGTTAGGGAAAAGCGCCAGTTAGTATGATTTATCATTAAAGAGTCTACTTTCTTACTTTGAGCCAGTCTCTGCCGCCATCTTTCGATCTTCCTGACAACTGTGAATGAAGATACAATGAACCAACTGAAATCTTCGCAGAGGAAGAAACAGAATCGGCTAAACTCAAAATAAATAAAGGCTATCATTGTTTATAGTCAATGCACTTCATATTTTAATACAGAAACCAAATGGAGACTGGAAGTTGTGCAGCAAAACCACAGAAAAATAATCCTCAACAAGAGTTAATAGCAGTTTGAGTGAACTTTTAAAGTTGTGGCAGTTTAACATTTAACATGTTTGCAAAGCAAAAAATTTTTATCCATCCACTGCAAGTGACTCAGATGAATGAATAATAGCATGTTTTTATTGTGCAGTTGTGTTATCACATCCTGCTATGGTAACATAAAATATCCATGACTACAATTAAGTAGTGCCATAGCGGAGCCTTGAAAAATCCATTGGAAAGGAAAGTAGTGAATAATGCAATGTGTTAAAACAAACAAAAAAAAAAAAAAAAAAAAAGCAAAAAAAACCTCAAAAAACAAAAAAAAAAAACAAAAAAAAACAAACCCTCCAATAATTTAACTTTATTTTATTGTATATATAATGAATGAATAAGAACATTAAATAATTAAGTTCTAAAAATTATTTAACTTGTCACAGGTTAGGTAAATCCTTACTGGATCTTCTGAGTTATTAGGTGAATTTGGCAGTGAAATTGTATTGAAGAAATAAATTGAATAATGATTAAACCAACTGAACAAAGTGTAAGAGAGGCTGCTGAAATGTGCTTCACTTGCTCAAACTAAAACCATTTTATAGACAATTTTGAAAGTTCCAGTCTTACAAATCTTGAATAGTAAATTGTGATTAAAGGGTTTTGGTATGAACTATAGTTAAAGCTTATTTCATGGTGGTTAATTTTTATTGATAGTAATAAACAAATATTTTAGACTGCCTCACAATGAGAAATATAAGAGGCAACATTCATGAGCTAAACTTATTCCAATAATGTTTGTGTTTTATATCAAATGAACAGATTTAAAATTTGAACAGACATCCCAGAAAGAAAGGTCAGAAAAATTGATTTTTAGAAATAAAATGAGAACAGGGGTAAAAACTTTAAATGAAAAAAAAAGTCAAAAGTATTGAGAATGAGATTTGAAATTTGGATTAGAGTAGGTATATATATATATATATATATATATAGAGTAGGTAGATATATATGAGCTGATGAGCTACAAGTCTGGAAAGAAAGAAAGCATTGAAAATCCAAATGCAAGATATGAAACCTGCATATATAAAGGATACCTCATAATAAAACCAACTTTTACACAAAAAAAAAAGAAAAGTTAATCATTTTATCAATCATTCATGTTATATTAAAACATCAAGAAAATCTAAGTTCTGCTCATACAAATATTCACTTCTTTCTGTGGAATTTGATGGCCAATTCCTTAAAGCAAGTGGACTGTGCCCTGTTCAGAGACATGAATGAGTTAAAAAAGTTTGAGTTCTGAAAAGACAGAATGGCAAGAGAGCAAGGAATTATCCTGGCCTCAAGAACCATCCTGAATGATGACATTGAAACAGACTAGACCAAAAGGAAAACTTTATTTGATATGAGTGACTGGAAAAGTTTTGAAGAAATTAAATGAACTACCAGTGCTCACAAATGTCCAACACCTTTAAAATGAGAATTTTTTGTGAAAGTTTCTGGTAGAAAATAAAATAAACATATTGTATGTTGATTTAGTGTTGCTTGCATAAAAAGCTGGTTTTATTATGAGAAGAACCTTTAAAAGATAAGGAAACAAAAAAGGAAATAAACATTATAGAGAATTCACAATAAATTTCATTAATATGTTTACAAAATGCCAATCATTTTTGCATGGAGCACATGGTTCTGACAAAATTCATAGAATTTTTTCTTTTTTTACTTCTCAACTGACAAAAAAAATCTTTACCATTGTTTTTATGGATGAGAATCCAATAGAATAGTAAATATATGAGATAATTTGGAAGACTTATTTTGATCAGTTTTGCTGACCAAGCCATGTCATCAGATGATATGTGATCATGCTGAAACACTGAAGTTAACCAATGTTGAGCCTGGTCAGTACTTCAATAGGTGACTACTTTAGAATACCAGGTGCTATAAGCTTGAATCCATAGTGTAATGAATAATGGCTCAGAATTGTTAATCATAGAACAAAACATCAATTCCTGTTGGGAAAGGCATGAATCCACCTCTTCTCTCTCTTTGGATTAAGTAGTAAGACATTGTTATTAAACCATTATTATCCCCCACCAAATCTTACAATCTTAAAAAAATAAAAAAATTTAAATAACCTACATAGGGTTGATAAACCATAAAAAAAAAACAATTGTCAAAATAAGAGCTTTCTAAATTGCCTATTTTTAAGTAAACAAAAAAGTGAATTTGGTCACATCTAAAAAAAATTTGTAATCTAACTGGATTAACAGTGGTAGGAATATGATGATAAACCAATGTTTGCAATTAATATGTTCAAAGATAAATTAATTTTTGTTTCTTCCTGTTAATATTCAGAAACTGCTTGTGCTTTTTAGCAAAAAATTGATATCAGTCTTTGAACAGCAATGAGGAAGAGAAAAGATGAGAGAGAGAGAGAAGAAAAAGCATGGCATCAATTTGCATATCAAATTTTTTTTTCTCTGTCAGTTAAGTGCCATATGTGATACATGCTTTGGATGATCATGTCTCGAAAGAGACGTAACTGACTGGGTAGTAGATTAACCTGCAGTAGGTTGCCATTGCTTTCTGTGGTAGACTGGCTGCCATCCAAGGCTATAGAACCCAATCAGTCCTATTATTTAATCCATAACTGGAGGGGAGAGACAGATTAATACCTTTTCCAAGAGTATTTGTGCGTAAATGAATGCAAGGAATTCAACTGGTATTTGAACTCGGATCCCTGATTTGTCATTCCGAGTCGATATCCATTGCACCACAATGCACATCCGTGCACCACAACACACATCCGTATTTTTTTTTCAGGAAAAGAATAAAAAATCTTGTTTAAGAAATCAAACAATCAAATTAAATTAAATTTTAAAATTAGAGTCAATTTCAAGCAAAACTCTAAACAGTCAATGCCTTTAAAATAGAAAAATCTAAATAAATCTTAATTTAGCAGCCAGTCTCTTACCAAAAAAGCACACATTGGTTATCAATAAGGGTGAAAAGTTAGGGAGCAAATAGAGATGCATTATTTGGAGTTAGGGAGTTCTGAACAAAACATTTACACATTCAGATGGTTGGGGTGGGTGTCAGTAAGAGAAAAATGAACAAGAAAGCTAAAGTATTTACAAAGAAATTAGATGATATAATAAAATTGGTTGTTTGTAAGTCTCTATTACAGGAGTAAAGCAAATAGACATAATGAAAAGCAAAAAAGACAAAAAATTTTACAACGTGTATAGTCAAATGTTACTTGATATCAACACTTTATTGATACAAGTTTGGTAGTATCCAGCTATTTTGAATACCTAGAGAATTGTTTGTGGAACTTTGATGTAATCAGAGGAAATTTTATTTGTGCATGTGTGAATTTGCCTGTGGTTATGCAGATTTTATGAAACTTGGCAACCAATCACAGGAGGCCTTACCAAAAATGCGTGAACAGAATTTCCCATGGGGTGACACAAATGACAGTGAGATGCCACAAAGTGATCATTGCATTCACAGAGAATATGTATCTAATTTGGCTTGAAACATGGATATATAGCCACAGAAACTATTCAAATAAAAAAGAAAGCTTTCAAAGATGATTTAACAAGTGAAGCCCAGATAAGATTTTAGAAATGACATTTCAAATTTGAAAGGCCTTTAGCATGCAGAACACCTGAAAATGTAGAAAGTGTGCAGACTGCAATTAAAAGAAATCTACAATCAAGAAAGTGAAAATTAAAAGATCTCATGGAAAATCCAGAAAATAATTCAACCATTTCGTATATCCTAACTCCTCCTCCTCATCTTGTGCAGAGCCTTTTGGCATTGCATCATCTTGGTCAGTTAGCATACACTACAAACCAGATTTGGCTTTCTGTAATATTTGGCTTTTGACAAAGTTTTTAAAATTTTTTATTTAAAAGAGGAAATTTTACACTGTAGACAAAATTAAGGTGAAGTGGCAAGAGAGTTAATAACAATAATGAAAAAGGGTTTTTCAAACTGTTTTAAAAAATAGGAGAGGTGCTGAGATAGGTGTAAAAGATCCCAAGAGAGGTACTTCGAAAGGAAGTAAAGTACCATTGATAGGCAACCTTTTTGTTAATACTAAATGGTTGGGTCATTTCTTGTAAAATACTTAAAGTAACAATTAATTTTGAAATTTCTAATTTAAACCCAATTTTCTTTACATGTGTATTTATTGCTTAACAAGGTTCACAACTCAGCCATAGAATATACTGAATGTATATATTTCTTATTTTAGGAAAATCTATGACAAATTTGAAAAGTTTTTATGTGACATGTTTTGCTTTTTAGGACTTCATTGGACTAAAGAGATATTTACTCTGATATAACAACACATTAAAAAAACTTCAGGGTCATCCCTCTTTTGCACATGTGTAATCCCATGAACATACACATCACTTTAGTCTGTTAAAGTCCTAAAGACCAAAACATATTAGATAAAAAAAAAAAAAATTCTATTTTGTCATGGATTTTCCTAATATATATAATTTTAAATATTTTCTCACATAAAGCTAAAACTACTGACTGATTTAATCTCTTCAAAGTGGAAAATTTTTTTTAGTGATATTTTGTCAGCTGCTCTAGGGTAATCATTGATTTTACAGACTTTGCCATAATTAAGCAAGTGTCTTGAATCCTTATTGAGTTTCAGAAAGAAAACCCATGATAAATTTCTCCTGAAATATTTTATCAGAGACCCTTAAATGGTTAATATGAAAGAAAATGGAATTCATAATATATTTAACAAAATGTATTATAAAATTGCAGTGATATCCAGCCTTGACAGATTTTCTAAAACATCTAAAGTGCAATCAATTGAGTTCACTATATAGGCTATCAATTGCTTTAAAAAGATACAAGTCTTCAGTTGTTCCAAGAATCTTGATTCTCTTTGAATTGTAGTTTCCAAGTAATCAAGAAAATAGTCCTATTTAACCTTAAAAAAAAATTGCAAAATACAAGACTTAAAATTTAAATTCTATCCTTAAATTTAAAGATTTTATTCTTTTTTTGTGGTGGGTGGGGTGGGGGTTGTAGGGACTACAAATTATTAAACTAATTTATATAATTACTATATTTAAATTCTTTTTAACCATGAACTACTGATGCCTATTTCAAGAGCACATACAAAGGGAATATAATCAAAGTTTGAATTTGGTTTGCTGATTCCAATTTTTATGATGTTAAACTCTTTTTTTTAACTAATGTTCACCCAATAAAAGACCCAAGAGCCACTCAAGGTAGGAGTTACTGTGTAGAATTGTATTAGCATAACAAAAGGTAAGATAGACAGTTAATTCTACACTTGAAGGTTTAATTAGCAAATAAAATTTCAGATTTCAGGCAAAGACATTAGGAGTATAGAGTAAGTAGATTTTAGAACAAATCAGAAATCCAATTCTAGACAGAAAATGAATAAACCTCTACTGAAAAAGACTGAGGAGGAGTGTGAACTGGATGATAGACAAATACCTGCACAAACATTAAAAAAAATGTTTATGTAGACACCTGTAATTAAAATGTTTTGAAGTTTATTATTATTGAAAAAATTTCCCTTGTAAATAGGTTATATATTTCTTTATATTTTTGTAAACACAACAAATGATTATTTTTTCATGCCTAAGCTTCCATACTTTATCAATAATCTTAATCTGGTAAATGTAAAAGATGTTCCTTATCTGGAAATAGTGGTCTGACTAAACTGACCTGTGATAATTTCTAGTCACTTCAGAAACTAGTACCACATATCCAGTGTTCATCTTCAAGTCAAGATACTTGTATAGACTAATTTTCAGTCCTCAGGGTCCAGCTTTTGGACTGAATATACTGACAATTACTGGTTTTATATGTATATCTTTATGGTTTTTACAACAAAGATGTCTTGACATAATACAATACTTGGGATTTTTTTTTTCAAATGTAAAATTGCCAAATAATTCGCAAGACAAATATTCTCAATGATATTGTCTCAGCACTTTGAGAGTCATTCCTTCATTTAAGAATAAGGCCTGGAAGAGAAGCTAATTACTTATGTATTAATATTAATGCCTTTGTACTTTACCATTCTATTCTCTTTTTGTCCTGAAAAATTTACAATAAGAAAAGTGATATTTAATTAGGAGAAGAATAATGACAGATTGCTTGCTAACCAAACACACAGAAAGTTTAACTTAACATAAGATTTTTAAAATAATTGCCTGCTTGAATGTTCACCAGGTTCAATATTATTTAACTTAGTAATTAACTTGAAAAAAAAAAAGAAGACATTTAAGAAGAACCTTTAGCATCTAGAAAAATAAAAATTAAGTTTTTAGTTTGACCATTTTAATCCTTAAGATTTCAATATTTTTTTTTTAAAGATTGCATTACATCCACTTTGGAACTAGTCAAATCATTCATTACAAACATGTTACTGACATCTGTCATAGCATGTGACAAGAGCCTGTTAATACAAACTGCACTTACAAAATAATATTTTTATAAGTGATTTAATTTATAAAGACAAAATTGTTTTTTCCTATTATGAATTATTTAAGTGAAAATACTTTCAGGGTATGCATGCATACACATTAAATGTTTTTAAAAGCAGATATTGATAGAAATGATAGAGGAGAGAGAGAAAGAAAAGGGGAGAGAGAGAGAGAAAGAAAAGGGGAGAGAGAGAGAAAGAGGGGAGAGAGAGAGAGAAAGAGAGAGAGAGAGAAAAGAGAGAGAGAGAGAAAAGGGGAGAGAGAGAGAGAAAAGGGGAGAGAGAGAGAAAAGGGGGAGAGAGAGAGAGAAAAGGGGAGAGAGAGAGAAAAGGGGAGAGAGAAAAATAGGACTACAAATAACCTTGAGAGAGAGGGCAAGCACAAAGTATTTTGAAGCAAACAAAAGCCATCTTATTTGTTCATCTCCTAACACTCCATTTTCTTGGGTTTTCAGACAGAGGATAAAATGTAAAGATTCATTGGCAGTACTAAGCACTTAGCTTGAAAAGGAGCTCTTAAAAATAGAAAAAATCTCTGGCATAGAATCAGAAAAACTTTCTAACAAAGATCCATAATCTTGGAAAATTACATGGCTCTTTGGAAATAGCATAATGATTTTGTTCCAATCTAACAGTTTTATTCAAGCATTTCCCAGAATATATGAAAATCCCATGACTTTTCCAAAATGTATGGATTCTTGTCTTATTCAATGAGATATTAAATAACAATTAGGAATGAAAAATTTTATATACCTGCAAGAAGCCTACATGGAAGAACATTAAGATTAATATTACTGATAAAGTATGGAAACTCAGGCATGAAAAAATAATTTTTGTTGTGTTTACAAAAATATAAAAAAATATATAACATATTTACAAGGGAATTTTTTCAATAATAATAAACAACTAAGGAATAAAACAACTTCAACTGAAATGGAAATTAACTGTGAATAAAACAAAACTGTTCCATTGCAAATGTTATTTTATCTCTATAACTATCAAGTACATTTCAAATTATATGATCAATCAAATGATAAATTGAAAAAGTATTGGAGTGATGTAATTTACAGTATCATATTATACTTGTAAAGGAGCTTTGTATTCTCACATACACTTTGAGGTCTATACGTTTGTATTTTGGACACTAAATGGTCCTCTCAAAAAATAGGAAAAATTTGCAAAGAATAATTTTTTGTAGCTTAGAAATTTCTTAGGTTGCGACACTTGTTAGAATAAAAAAATATTGATCTACTAGTGATATTTTTGAGGGGGGTGTTTTTAATATTAATACAGATAAATTGATCCCTGACTTTTACTTAGCTATTTTTTGGTATGAAAATGATTTTGAAAGGGCAGTTACAAAGAGGTTTTTTTTTTAAAATAAAGAACAAATGGATATATAAATAAAATAAAATAAAACATTCATATATATTAATAAAATGTTATCTGTTTTGTCTTCATTGAACATAAAAATAAATCATTAGCCTCAAATGTTTGAATTTTCTTCCAAAAAATTCCATACATAAAGTTTTATGAGATTTTTAATAGTTACAAAGAAAATGTAAAAAAAAAAAAAAAAAAAAAAAAGTAAGGAAGACTGATGTTAGGACAGTTTCAAACTTGGCATTTGTAAATAACAGTTAAGTGACTTAGACTTTGTAAATGTCAGGGATTGATTTGGCACCGTATTGATAATATAAACAGGACCCAACCCCATTCTAAATCAAGAAAAAAAAAAAAAAATCAATATTTTTTGACTGGCAAGTGACATGACCCAAAGAATACTATTCTACAAAAATTATTTCCAAAAATATTTTTTCCCTAGTTTTTACCATTGGAATAGTCAATTTAAATTCAGCTGTATTTTGTGGACTTACTCTGAAATATAAAATACACCTCACCAGTTCCCATGCAAAAAGATGTTTCTAGCTCAAAGGGAATTTAGGAAATATTTTACCAATCATTTCCTAATAAATAAATAATATAAAATAACATAAAATGGAGAAAAAGAGAGAGAATGCAAAATAAGAACTAACATGCATAATTTGAAAAATTGGAGAAATGTTGACTAAATAATAAAGTGATAGGAATTGCTTAGAAGTAAGCAAAGTTAGAGAGAAAGAGAGAGAGGGAAGACAAAGGAAAAAAAAAGGGAAGACAAAGGAAAAAAAAAGGGAAGACAAAGGAAAAAAAAAAGGGAAGACAAAGGAAAAAAAAAAGGGAAGACAAAGGAAAAAAAAAGGGAAGACAAAGGAAAAAAAAAGGGAAGACAAAGGAAAAAAAAAGGAAGACAAAGGAAAGATACTAGTCGGAAATCAAAAGAGAGAAAGAGTGAGTAAAGCATAGGAAAATGAGCATTGCACTAGGGACCTAACTTGATATTTAAAAGCTGGGAAATAAAAGCTTGTCTCTTCACAAGAGAAGTTAGCAACAGTGTGAGATAACCGGAGAGCTTTTAAAGAGGTGGCCAGACAATGATTACAGAGATTGATTATGCCATAACTGCTTTCTTTCAATGTCATAGTATGTGTGTGCTTTTATTTTTCAAGATAAGAGTCAAACTTTTATTAGCAAAAATGAAATAAAACAAAGCATTACTGGTACTAACATGTGAATAGACTAAAGTAACCAATATTCAACAATTAGTAATGAAAATTCTTTGAGATTGGAATCAGAAAAACTAGTTGTGTAGTTGCTTGCATAATTATTGGTATAATTTTTTGTTTAGTGGCATGTCAATCAATGCATTATTTAATGCAAAAATCTAACTATTTTGTATGAAATTTTGTTTTTGAGATAATAATGGTTTTAGTGATAGAATTCTTACTAATTAACCTATAGATGAAGGGAGAAGAGGTGGATTCATATCTTTCATAAAGATATTTACATGTAAGTGAATATAACAAACCCAATTGGAATTGGAACTTGGCTCTCCAATTAACAATTCTAAGCCATTATCCATTACACCACCTGCACATCCATGCTTACAGCACCTGGTATTTCCAAGTGGTCATCCATCTAAGTACTGACCAGGCTCAACATTGCTTAATTTTGGTGATTGTACAGGAACCGGTGTTTCAAGATGAAATGGCCATAAGATTCTTGAATGACTATAAAACCAAAAATGGCTTATTCTACCAAACAATTCTATTTGGCTAAAGTAGAAATTAAGTCTACATAATACAAAAGATCATGGAATATGGATTGCTTAACAAAAGCTGCCAAGAAAAAAAAATACACAAGTATACAGTTAATGGATTTATTAAACCATAGCCAAGTATCAGGGATCCTTCCCTTATACTTGGCTATGGTGCTGAAAAGTATTTAGCACAAGAGATCCTGCCAGCCAAATTCTGATGATTGGACAGATTTTGGGAAGTGGGTTGGGCCAGTAACTGTCGCAAGCTCTTATTTAAATGCCAGATCTTATTAAACAATTTTGTTCACAACTGGCATCAACCAACTGATATTAGTAAAAGTTTCATGATTTACTTACATGATAAATATACAAATTGAATTTTAAATATACCAAATTAGTGGAATTTAATTTATGAACTTTACTAACTTATAAAGTTTTATTAAATATTAAAATATTACTTAAAATGCAATCACCTCAGAGATGAATAGACTTGAAGCAACAGAGATGTGGTTCTATCACTGAATATTAAGAATACTGTAGATAGAACATGTAAGCAACAAGGAAAATTGAATCAAAGAAACTGATACTTAGAATTAGAAAGAGACAGCTGACATTTCAGGGACACATGAGGAAAGAGGACATTGAGAATTCAACACTCACAGGAAATATTGAAAAAAAAAAAAAAAGAAAAAAAGAGAAGCATGGAGGAAGAACAAAAGACCAAATTAATTTTGTATGAATGGATAGAAGAATAAGGACAAATAGGGATGGTAAAAAGTCAAAAGAGTAAAAAACAAACAAAAAAGAAAGTCGTGGAGAGCCATGATTGCCTATGTTCTGAATGAAGATTGAAAAGAAAAGTACTTATTCAAAAGAATTCAATTTCAAAATACGAAGGGAGAGAAAAATACAAATTCCTTATCAAGATTTTGTTGATAATACTATCAATTCGAAGAGTTTTTCCATTTTTAATATTCCATTCAGATTTAGCAACCACCTTTTCTTTCCCCAGCTATGGGTTAATTAATAAGATTTATCAGTAAATCATTATCTAAAAAAAAAAAAAAAAAAAAAAATTACATTCTAAAAGTATTTTTGGCTTCAAATAACCTGCAAAAGGTTGATAAATCATAAAAAAAAAATCAGATTCATTCAAGTGAAATGGACAAGGAAATCAGGATTGGACAAACTTGAGAAGCAAAAAACAAAATGGTAACTGTACAAAGTTGAATCTTCCAACCCATTTGAAAATAAGCTTCTTTTAAACCATAGGGGAAAGTGCATTGCTCTATTTTAACGATAGAATAGAATACAAGAATGCTTAGGGCTATACTTGGAAAGAACACAAGTAGGGAGCTCTACAGAAAAACTAAAGTGTGAGTGAATCACTATGTATTAGAAGACTGCAATTCAGTAGGCCTATTTGGATGAGGAAAGAAGAGTTGTAAAGTATTTTTTTTAATTATTTCAGGGCAAGCAAGACAATATAGCTACTAAGAATCAAGAGGTTACTAAGTATGAGAAAAAAAATCATTAAGAAGTGAGACTAATAAAAAAACAAAATTTAAGACAAGATAACGATTAACATTTAAATTTTGAAGATCATGACTGCAAAGCAAGAAAGGAAGCAGAAGAGAGTTCCACAAGTGCAAGAGAAAAAGCTGTTAGCTTAGAACTTGGTTACATCTAAGAGCTTTTACTGAAAAATGATGAGACCTTGCCAACAATCAAGTACTGTGCAAAAATTCATTAAGTTTAGGTACCATAGAGGAAAATTCATCAGAACAATTACTATGAAAATATTTATAGAAAAGGCACAGGGAAGTAACTCAAACTGAGATGCCAAGTTAGAACCAATAACATTGCAGATTCTTATTTGTATTTTATCAAGAATCTCTCAGACCAGATGTGGCAGCAATGTTCAAGGCAATATTCAATTCAAAATACTTCAGTCAGTGGATATTGTATTGTTTAATTATGTTTTTCAAATGGATACAGTGTTTAATTATGTAAGTAGAAGGTGTGGCAGAAATTCCTCCAACACAATAGTAAGACATTAGCTAGATGAAGACACCATTGCCATCAATCACCAATATGTGGGAGGTATTTCTGCCACACCCTGTATAACAATAGACTCTGAAGGTTTATTTAAAAAATAATAAAAATTAGAAAGCAAGACACTGGAAGAGAATTCCATAAGATGTTGAAGGGAGGAAGACTGACTAAAACTTGTGGATCAGCTAAGAAACAGTACTGATTTGAAGAGTGAAGAACTAATGAAAATCATGAGAAACAGAAAAAAATGGAAGTAACTTGTCAATGCTGTTCAAGTTCTCTTGGAAAAGAAGAAAGATTTCCATTTTTATATTATATTTTTATCAAAACAAGATTGATGAAAAACCTTTTCCAAGAGACATTAAAGTTTTCCTAAATTTTAAATCTGCAAATATTAAAAGAAACTGGCAAAGCATCAAGTAGGAAGTTCTGGCACATGTAAATGTAGTCAAAAAAGCAGAGGTCAAGAGGTTCTGTCTGCTTGGCAGGAAAAGACATTTTAAGGGTTGAATAGCAGACAGTTCAAGAAATTAATATGCATTGCTAGGTGAGAAGGCTTTCCTGAACTTTTTTTCTTTTAATAAGCATGAATGTGAGACTATTGTAATACAACTACTGATAATCTATTTTTTTGTTTTTAAAACTTAGTGTTTTATTTTTGGGTGTGTGAGTAATACAATAAAAAATAAAGTGGAATTGCATTCTGTTGCATTCACTTTTTTCTTTTGTTTAATCAATTCACCCCAAGCAAGGCAATATTGCCACTAACATGCAAGGGGCTACTGTGGCTGAAAGAGAATGAAAAGATTTTAGAAGGAATGGGCAACCCAACCCTAAACAGAAAACAATGGACAAACCGCTACTTCTGTTTAAAAGACCAAAGAGAAGGGTGCACCAGATGATAGAAAAACATATCTACTATTGGGGTGAGAGGAGTGGGGTTAAGGAAAAGAAAGAAAAGAAAGAAAAGTTAGAAGTATAGAATTTAAGTAGACTTTAGAAGTAACTAGAAACCTGACCCAAACAGGAAACAAGAGAAACTTCTACTCTTGTTTAAAAGACCAGGGAGGAGTGTGAACTGGACAAAAGGTGAACCCATTTACTCCTATAGATCTAGTTCAGTTTTAACATTTGATTTCTTGTTGGTAACAGTTTGCAATGAAATTTGTTCCTTTTTAAATTCAGTTAATATCTGAACTCATAATTTGTCAATTAAACAGCTTTCATTTAAAAATGCCTTTTAAAACATTTTAAACAAAACCTTTTTCTTTTTTCCTTGTAAGTTATTCATCATTAACAATCAACATTAGGAATCAACATTAAAAACACCACTGATCTCATTTCAAGAGACCAAGCATGCAATTATTGATATTTAAAGCTTTCAGACTGTGGTCTCACTTAACTTTGGTTAAAAGTGCTTTGCTTGAATATGCAAGTTTAATGCACCTACAATATGGGAGTGAATAAATGCATCTGCAATTGGGTATTACTGCATTTCAATACACAGTATAACACCTGTCACATGATTAACTAGGTAACTGAAATCAACTTTGTTAATATTGTAGCTTTCCAAAACCACATCTCATAATCAGTAATACCATTTGACTGCAATAATATTTTTGGATAGCTCAAGTTAAACATCTTTCATCTGGTTAGATTTGAGATTCTGTAACTTGAAAATTTTCATAGCCTAATCAGTAAGACAGCTGGTTTGGACAAACGAGCTTCCATAGAAGCAGGAATGTGCAAATTTGAATCTTGTAGGAAACTTGTTCCTTAAAAAAAATTTTTTTTTTTAGTCTGGGTTACTTACAAACATATCAGTCTAAATGTTGCAAGGAAAAAATAAAATGAGAAAGAGAAAAAATAAAAAATAAAAATACAAGTAAACAATTATTTATATTTGAGGATGTTGCATCTAACATATTAGAATAGACTTTTTCCACTTTAAAATTTTGTGAACAAATCTCATGAACACAGTGGCAAGTATGAAAGTAAATTTTCATTCTTACTCTAATCAGTTAAGTACTATATGTGATACATGCTTGAGTGATCATGTCTCAAAAGAGACATGACTGACTGGGCAGAAGATTTTCCTGCAATAAGTTGCCATTACTTTCTTAGGTTACCAACCAAGGTTATAGAACCAAATCTGTGCTGCTATTTAACCCATAGCTGAAGGGAGAAGAGATGAGTTAATACCTTTCCCAAGGGTATTTGCACGGAAGTGAATGCAACAAATTAAACTAGAATTTGAATTAAGCTCTTTGATTTCTTATTCCGAGCCATTATATACCGCACCACAATGCACATTTAATACCGGACCATAAAGTTAAAATTCTAATGCTTAAGTTGCTATTCTTGCTAAATTGAGCATCTTGAAGGACCTTGTGGTCTCTAGTATAATACTTAAGTATAAAAGCATTACCTGACTATATTAAGAGTAATGGTTTTACAGTCTCTAATGAAGAAAAAATGTAAAAAAAGACCAATGCTAACTGACATGGTTACCAGGTCTATCTGCCCTGGAGATTAAGATGTATCAAATTATAATTCAAAGTATTTTCATGAAATTGTTAAAAAGAAAACTTATCTTATTTCATTTTATTGTAAGAGCAAACATAACAGTTACTATTCTGATGCTATTCAGAATAAAAACCTATGGTTTGGTCCTTGGAACATCAAAGCAGAAGTAGGACTGATGTATTTAGACAAGGATTATTATTTTTTTAAATTCAAAAGATTGAATTTTTCAATGCTGAATGTTTTTATGAGAGAACAACAACACTCCCAACAATAGTTTTATTACTCTAAGAAAATTTTCCAAGGTTCAAAATGTTAGTGTATGCGTTTTTTTTAGTTTTTTTTTAAATCTACTTTCCTGGTAAACAACTGCAATTATTAGAGTATTACTTTTTTTCTCTACAATTTGTGGATATTAAAAGTGAAGTAAGTTACATTTACTGAATGTTTCTTGTTTCAAGAGATAGATAAAATAGCCACAATTTATCAATGCAGTACAGGAATGTAGAGTTTATAATTTATTATCCAAATGAAAAACATTTGCCATGATACTCAGAAGAAAAGTAATGGGGAAACATTTTAAACCTATTCAGTTCTGCAGCAAACAAACATTAAGGTAGTTTTGAGCAGCAAAAATTGTTTTGGAGCATCATTCATTTTTCTAAAGATCTTGTATACAAACAGAAAGAAACAATCCAAAAAACAAAAGCCAGTGCATGAAACAATGAATACACTGGACAAAGCCATTCAAATTTAATGCCAAGTAACTGTTTATAGAATTCTGTAAAATAAATGGGTTTCAAAACATGATTTAATTTTTTTTAGTGTTTTCAAACCAAACAAAATAAAAGTCTCAGTTTGCAAAGCAAAATATCTATATTGTAATTGTTTATTGAAATAGTGCTCATATTGTAATTGTTTATTGAAATAGTGCTCATATTGTAATTGTTTATTGAAATAGTGCTCATATTGTAATTGTTTATTGAAATAGTGCTCATATTGTAATTGTTTATTGAAATAGTGCTCATATTGTAATTGTTTATTGAAATAGTGCTCATATTGTAATTGTTTATTGAAATAGTGCTCATCAAGAAAGCAAAAAACAAAAAACCTTTGACAAGGCTGTAAAAGAAGGTTCAACTGATATTCTCCACAAAAGACTTAAATCAAAGGGAAACAACTCCTTCTCAGTTACTCACATTTATACAACTGCTTCTATCTTTTATAATAGTAAAAGGTCAATTTAACTATCACCTGCAGGCAACATACATTTATACAACAGTATCTTCAACTTTCTTGCTTTTTTTACAACTAAATTGTAGTGTACATGATATTCATAGGGTTATACCAAAAAGGTTTGATTTTAAATTTATAAGACATTTGCTTAGATGAAACCAGTTTTTTTTACTTTCATAAAAAAGATTGAAGAGTTCCTTCTTAGAAAAGCTATATCTAACAAAAGATTAAATTCTAAAAAACTCATAATAGAAATGATGAAAGTTATTTTATTGACCATCAAAAAAAAAAAAAAAAAAGATGAGATTAAAAAACAAAAACAAAAACAAAAACAAAAAAAACATCCGCATACTGAATTAACCAGGAATTCCTTTTTTCATTAATCATTTCATGCCAGGCAAGGTGATAAAATCATTAGAACACAGGGGGGTTACAGGGAAGGGAAGAGACTGAGAAGACTTTAAGGAGAAGAAGAAGTGAGGACAATAAAGGGACAGGATCCAGGAAAACATAAGATGGCAATTGATAATTCATTAAAATGTTTGAAGATTATAAATTGCATGGAAAGATATTGAAAGGAAACTATTAGAATAGAACTTGGTTACATTTAGTTCAACAGTAAAACAGCAGGATCTTGTTGCCAATCCAGTCAGTCAGTTAAGTGCCATACGTGATACACGCTTGGGTGATCATGTCTCGAAAGACTGACTGGGCAGAAGATTATCCCACAGTAGTTTTGCCATTGCTTTCTTCCGTAGACTGGTTGCCGACCAAGGCTATAGAACCCAATCTGTCCTGCTATTTAACCCATAGCTGGAAGGAAGAGATGGATTAATACCTTTCCCAAGGGTATTTGTGCATAAGGGAATACAATGGATTCAATTGGAATTCAAACTCGGCTTGCCAGTTTCTCATTCCGAGCTGATATCCACTGTACCACAACACACATCCTGCCAATCCAGTAGCAAGCTTAAATTCATGCAGTTGAGGCACCAAAGAGGAAAGCTCAAAAGAACAATTGACATTAAAATATTTGTGAAAAAGACAGGGAAGCCATTTCATAATAGTGAGAAAGTGACTGACTGTGATACGTTTAATGCTGAAACTAGATTTTGTTTTATTCAGGAATGTTTTGAAATGTTTCAAAATGGTTGTGAGGTTTTTTTTTTAAATGGCTTTCAAAACATTACAAGTTATATAGAAGTTGAAATTATTTTACTTCCTTCAGATATCCTATTATTTTGAAGAGCATATTAAAGATTTTGTTTTTGGTAATAGTTGCTATGTACTTTTTGGTGCTCCTTGAATTCAATCAAAATAGGCTTGTCAGTAAGAGATTGGTTAAGTGGGTACATTGAGATATAGTTTCTGCTATGTGTGTGTGTGTGTGTGTGTGTGTGTGTTAGGTGAGAGAGTTTAATTCTTATTCTGTTGAGCACTGTCTTGTATACAGTCAGCAAATGGCTCTATATCCTCCTTTCTTACTGTTATCTGATGTTCATATAATTTATTGTTTGGAAGCATATCCCAAATTGCTTGGCTTTTTGTTGTTGTTTTTTTTTTTTGTTGATGTGTTGTGTAATTTTGTTTTTGTAATCTGTATATGGGAGTTTGATTTTTGGTATTTTCACTTTTATTGCCTCTTTTGCCAGTGTGGCAGCTTCATGATTTCCCTTGATTCTTACATAGTTAGGAATCCAAGCCAATATTGTTTTGTGCTTTATTAACTGATGACATTTCTAGGATTTCTTGAATATAGGGATGATTTGTGTTCTTTTCTTTAATTCCTGTTAAACTAGATAGGAAGTTTATAACATTCTTGGACTCCCTTTCTTCTGAATTTTCTATCATTTTAAGTGTCATTTTAATGGTTTTTGGTTCAGCTGTATAGATGGATGCATTATTTGGTAGCCTGATTTGTTTATGTATTTATCTGTTTGTGGCTGCTGTGCCTATTCCATCTAGGATTTTTGATTCATCTGTGTAGAATGGTTTATAGTCAGGATATTTGTCTCTTAAGTCTCCATACATACTTTTATTGTTTCTTTTTTCTTGTGTGTATATGTGTCAATGTTAAGTCTACGTGAGGGTTGGAGATTGTCCATAGAGTTATCTTATTTATTCTGATTGGTGTTATGTTATCAGGGTCTTTGTTTATATGTTCTAGAACTGGATATATTGAGGTTCAGATGTTTGTTGGCATGTTATTTGGTTTGGGGACGTGCGTTGTGGTACAGTGGATATCAGCTCGGAACGAGAAATCGGAGAGTCAAGTTCGAATTTCAGCTGAATTCATTGCATTCACTTACGCACAAATACCCTTGGGAAAGGTATTAATCCGTCTATTCCTTCCAGTTATGGGTTAAATAGCAGGACAGATTGGGTTCTATAGCCTTGGTCGGCAACCAGTCTACCGCAGAAAGCAATGGCAACCTACTGTGGGATAATCTTCTGCCCAGTCAGTCATGTCTTTTGAGACATGATCGCCCAAGTGTGTATCACGTATGGCACTTAACTGACTGATTTGGTTTGGATTGTAGTTTTAGTGCATATTGGAGGGATAATCATCATCCTGTCTTAATTCTTCTTTTGATTTCTCTCCTAAATGTATAGTTGCTTTTTGCTTTGCTTGGAAGGAAATGATAACAAAATTAGAGTGAATGTATCAAAATCTATGGCTCAATTTTAATTAATATGGAGTTAAAAATGTTTTAATATTCAAATGATTTGTGACACAGAAATGTAAAGACTTATTGGGGTAATGAAAGATACCTTCCAAAAACTAAGTAAAGTATTAAGAAAAAAAACATTGTTAGAAACAAACAAAAAAGTACTGAACTCTTATGAAGTATGACAGTCCTCCAATATGACAATATTGTTGGACAATCCTCACAGATGAAGACAAAACTTGAAGCAATACAAATATGGTTCTACAGAAGGATGCTGAGAATATCATGAAGTGAACATGAGGGCAACAATAAAGTTCTAGAGGTAATGGCAACAAAAAGAACATTTATGTTTAACATCAGGAAAAGACAGTTGAAATTTTTGCAGTACATGAGAAAAGAGAGCTTAGAAAATTTTATATTCACAGGAAAGATTGAAGGTAAGAGGGTTAGAGAAAAGCAATGCACATAAAAAGACTTGAAGCAATAGAAATGTGGTTCTACAGAAGGATGCTGAGAATACCATGAATCCAACATACGAGCAATGACTATGTTCTAGAGACAATAGTAACAAAAAGGACATACTTTACATTATGAAGAGATTGCTAAAATTTTGAGGGCATATAATAATGAAAGAGTGCTTGGAAAATGTGATACTCATAGGGCGATTGAAAGCAAGAGGAACAAAAAAAAAATGCATAACCTACCTAGTGCACTTGAATGAATGGTAGCAGAGCAGGGTTTGAGAGAGATGGCAAAAAGACAAAGTTATTAAGAGCAACAACAGACAGGAAATTGTGGAGAGCCATGATTGTCAACATCCTGAAGTAACACGACACATAAAAGTAATTAATCAAGCCACACATTTGATACCTGCTTATTTGTCTGAGTTTGCTTTACTGCTACACATAAAATAAAGATTAACTAAAATAAGTTGTGTTTATGATAACAATAAAAGAAAATTAGTGTACAAAACAATATATGTAAATTATTGAAACTAATGAGACATTCTTGAAGTCAAATTTTTAAGTGTTTATTTTTCTTCCAAAATGAGACCATTAAGAACAAATTTTTCTGAACTACAGTGTTATCAAAGATTCAGATCAAGAAGTCTTTAACTTTACATTTTATTTGCTATATCAAATGTAAATTTATAAGATTTACAGCTAAATGGTGTGGAGTTAGCTATTCAAACAGTAATGAACACACAACGGAAAAGCAACACTCTGAAGACAGCAAAAAAAAAAAAAAAAATTCACATTTATTTAGATTTTCTCTGTATAAAGAGAAAAAAAGATGATTAAAACTAAAGGGAACCCATTAGTTTATATAGGCTAAATACATTCAACACTTAAATTCAAGTTTCGCAGTCTCTTATTTTATACTCTTTATGCAAAACAACATCCTGTTTGGTTAAAATCAATTATGATGTTTATTAGTATTTGAAAAGATTGTGGGGAGGATGAAACAGAGACTAGAAAGAACTCATAATGAATATTCCTTGCAAAGCAATATGTTTTTTTAAGTATGGGTCATCAACAAATATGTCTCTATTAATTTTGCTGAGAGGAGGAAAGAAAGAGAGAGGAAGGAAGGAGGAAAAAACAGGAGAGAGAAAGAAATACGGGGGAGAGAAAAATAAAAGAAATAGAAAAGAGAAAGAAAGAGGCTGAGAGAGAAAGAGAGAGAAGAGAACAAGAACAGGAGAGAGAGAAGGGAACAAGAAAAGGAGAGAGAGAGAGAGAAAAGGAATGAGAGAAAAAGAGAAAGAGAGAGGAGGCCGAGAGAGAAAAAGCGAGAGAGAGGGGAAGCCGAGAGAGAGAAAAGAAGCCGAGAGAGAGAAGAGGCCGAGAGAGAGAGAGAGAGAAGAGGCCGAGAGAGAGAGAGAGAGAGAGAGAGGAGAGAGAGAGAGAGAGAGAGCCGAGAGAGAGAGAGAGAGAAGAGGCCGAGAGAGAGAGAGACCGAGAGAGAGAGAAGAGGCCGAGAGAGAGAGAGAAGAGGCCGAGAGAGAGAGAGAGCCGAGAGAGAGAGAGAGAAGAGGCCGAGAGAGAGAGAGAGAAGAGGCCGAGAGAGAGAGAGAGAGAGGCCGAGAGAGAGAGAGAGAGACCGAGGAGAGAGAGAGAGAGAGAGAGAGAGAGAGAGAGAGAGAGGAGAGAGAGAGAGAGAGAGCCGAGAGAGAGAGAGAGAGAGAGAGAGAGAGAGAGAGAGAGAGAGAGAGAGAGAGAGAGAGAGAAGAGGCGAGAGAGAGAGAGAGAGAGGAGGAGAGAGAGAGAGAGAGAGAGAGAGAGAGAGAGAGAGAGAGAGAAAGTGTGTGTATGTGTGTGTGTTAGAGATCTTCCTGCTGACCTCACATAGCTGACATTAATAAAACCCTAATTTCAGGATTTGCAAATTGTCCTGTCTAGAGTTCACACTTGGTTTACTTCATGACTACTGTCCCTTGTTTGTGATAAAAAAGGGTTTGTAAAAACCACTTGGACCAACTGTCATTTGGATTTTGGGTTGGCCATAAGTAATTTTTGTTTCACATGAAGCCTTTTGCTGTAGACAATTATCAGGATGTTCTTGTACCTATTATCTTAGTATTTGCTTTGCATTGGAGTCGTTGACAAACTTAGCCTAATTTATAGTGTCTGCCTTGTCCTTTTCAAAGCATTTCTGATAGTGAAAATTCACATACTCTACTAATTTTCATGGTATTTCATTGTTGGCTGCTTATGCTGGTAAATTAAATCCTATCAAGGCCAAATAAACATTGAGTACTTGAATGTAATTTTCATCAATTATTGCGAAGTTGATAATAACAAAATGTAACTAATAATCTGTATTTTAATTGTCAACCTAGACCTTCATGTTACTCAATAAAAGTCTTCAATGTAACAAAAAAAATATTTACTTTTAAAAGAATATCATTAATAATAATACTTTCACTAATGAATAATGAAAATTTCTTAAAAACATGTATCTATAGTGTTCTTGGAATAAAAATGTTCAATGCTGAAAAAGTTTTTGTTCAAATAATTTAACTTACATGCACACAAAATACACCCTTGAGTAACAACACAAATCTGTCAAATTGATCCTCTGTGTGAATATTTATATTGAAAATTCTAACTGATTCAAAAACCATCAAATTTAATGACACACTGTAAGGCTCATGAATTCTATTTATAAAAAAATGAACTAATAGATGATTAGCATTTTCTGTTGTTAGTAACTTTCAAATTTTTAAGTGAACCATTTAATCCATAGGGTTAAATTGGTGAAAGCAGAGTGAGAATTATTCAATTTACCCCCACAGATTGAATAACGGATTAAGTTTCAAAATTTCAAGACAGTCATCAAGTACAAAAATAAATATCTGAAAAAGGCCAGAGGGTGCAATAGCTGAAAGATTGTGAACATAATCAAACTGAGCATGCTGGTCTGCATAGCAAAGCATATAAGAATTCATATTCCTTTATGTAGAGATACTCAAAAGTTTTCAACCTGATCAACTTCTCAAATTGAATCAATTTTCAGTGGTTTTATTTATTTATTTTTAAGAGCTTCTTGATCAAAGAGAACTTTTTGGTGTCCTTTATACAGAAGTTGAAAATAAATAAAAAAGACCATTTTTCAACAAAATATGTTAGTGTGTGTGTGTGTATATATATATATATATATATATACACACACACAGACAAAATTATAGTAATAAGAAATGTCATATATGACATTTTTTGTTTTACCCACTAAAAATGTTATAGTAACAAGGAATATATTTCTTTTAGTTGCTCCCTCTTGCTTTTATTTTTATTTTCTTAAATAATGAAATTAATAATAACTACCCTAGATTAAGAAGTCTGACAAAAGGGATACAAGTTCAATTCATTTCAGAATGTGCTTCTGACAGAAATTGAACCTCTGTCTCCTTTTCCACCAGGCATTTATTTAGCCAATTTAACTATGGAGACTACTTTGATAGCGCAAAGGTTTGAATTACTTATTTAAGGAATGCACAATTTTATTTAAACTTCTCAATCTAGATTGGAGGTTGTTATTTGATAGATTAATTTTCTACAGCTTATCAAACCTTTGCATTTAAGGCATTTAAGTTATTCAAAGCCAGGAAATACATTTAGATTGTAAGCATTATTTTTTTGAGATAATGGTTTAATGATACAAGTCTTACTAATTAACCCACAACTGTGAAGATAGCAGATGGATTCATACCTTTCTCAAGGGTATTTTGCACACAAGTGCAAATAACAAACTCAATGAAAATTGTAACTCAGCTCTCCATTATCCATATATACCAACTGCACATCCAAGCTTATGGAACTTGTGTGTGTGTGTGTATATATATATATATATATATATATATATATAAAGTAAATAGACATAAATGTTTTCCTGGTGATAGTAAAACAGTGTTCAATGTAATATAAAGGAGCTGTTAAGTATATATTAATAAATATACATATTCTACAATAACACAACTCAGAATTTCATACACTATACAATCATCAGATGGATTTTATGAACTGATCATTCCAGGACTTCAATTTCTGGTTCTTGCAATGTATAGGGTAGTTATATATTATAATACTGGGAAATTACATTCCCTAAAGAGTCCAGTGTTTAACTGATAAAACAAAATTTGCAAACAATAGATGTTATAAAAAAAAAAAAGATTATATAAAAATAAATAATTCATCTATTCTATTTATGAATAAATCCTGAAAATTTCATTAAATTTCAACAATTATTTGGTTTTTGCTTGAATTTCCAAATTAATCTTTTTTCATGGGAAACAAAAACAATTTTTTTTTTTTGTCAGGAAAAAAAAAAAATTTAACCAAAATTTAGAATATGCTAGAAAAGGTTAAAAAATATTAAAAAATATTTTAATCTTTCCTCTTAATAATAAGAAACATTTTGATGATAAAACTTGGTTTTTATTAAGTTTAGGGCATTTTTTCATCATAAGCCATTTTTTCTTTTTTTTGCAAAACCTTGAAGGTACCTAAACATACAGACACAAGTTTTATTAAAGACAATTGGCAAGGCATTACAATTAAGCTTTTCATAAAATTCTTTTTGTATTTTTACAAATATTTTTTATTTTTTCAACTGAATATAGATTTATCACTTTAGCTGAGCAGATTCATGCAAACTTCAAATCTCGTGAGAACACCGTTATGATGAGAACCTCACTCTGTGCTTATCAGTGCTCTATCTCCACCCCAATATCAAGCATATTACGATAAAATAATCTGCTTGCCAAAATACATTTTGTCAGTAACACAACTGAAAAAACAACTACCTTGGCACTAAACATTATCACAATTAAACACTATATATATATATATAAGGATGGGTGGAATGTTTTTCTTTTAAATTTCTGAACATGATCAGCAAATTATGGCCATGTTCATAGTTGATATTATTGAGAGTTGGATTCTTGTTTTTCATTATAAATGCTTCCATTATTTTTACTCACTTTTTGCATGTGGATAAGACTATTATGGTCATATTTTCTACAAGTATGTTGTGGACAGAGGTTGGTAGGTTTTCGTATATTTTCATCTCGCAGTGATAAATTTTTATCTTCCACATATATTAAATGTGTCTGAGTGATGTTAATCTTTGAGATGTCATGTTATATTTATACACTTAGTTTTTGAGTGATTATATTTCTTATTCATCTTCACGTATTGATTGATACTTTGGAAAACAGAGACTCATCCAAACTGTCTACTAGTAAGAGCAAAATCCTCAACAACTGTTGTGTTTATCTAAAGACATTTTCTTTGTCATCTTTTCTTTCCAATATGTAAAACAAAACATCACAATAAATAAATAAAAAAGAAAAGAGAGATTGTTGTTCTTTTAAGACAACAAACTATTAGAAAAACACAAACCTATTTTCAACATCCCCATGTTCATTTTTTTTTTTTGTGTGTCAATAGACATATTCCAACTATTCAGCTTGAGTGATTATTATATGCAGTCTTGTTACATCTCACTGCATTTGTGGAAAGACAACGGTTTCAAAATTAATTTTTAGCCTACAATGTATTCACTAAAATAATGGCTAAATAGTTATGGTTTTTCCTCAAACTGTTCTAAAGATTGCAGTTCAAAAACCAAGCAGGCTGAATAGCAACTACACCTTTGTGCACATTAATTGAAACAACTGCTTTAGTTTCATTTCTTTCACAATACAGTCAGTTTTAGACTCACTGGAATGATAAGGTGTAATCAATCTATTTTTTTCTCAGCTTAGGTCATTTGCAGTGGTGAGCAGTAATATGGATCTATTTTCAGGGTGTATGATGAAATTTGTATGGTGTAGAAAAATATTGTGGCATCTGTGATCGCATCAGATTTTTATCACGCTCAGACATTATTGTCTCGACTATCAATAAGTTGTTGTATGACCCTTGTCTGCAATAGATGTCACCCTAAGGAAATATACAAAAATTGTAACATAGCACAAACACACTGGCAAGCCTTAAAGATTTTGGATATTGTTGGTGACAGTTTTTCAACTGTCAGTCGTGTCATCAAGACAAAGAAACAAACTGAATCCATCAGTTCAAAATGTAAGGGAAAATGTGGTTGGAAAAGAAAAAACAATGCCAAGAGACAACAAATACATGATTAGGGAAAGTGTAAAAGATCCTAGAAAAACATTATTCATTTTGTTTCAATTAATTTGCACAACACTGAACATGAAAACTGAAAACTATAAGCTGAGCCTTATATATTTGGTTTTAATCATTTCATCTTGAGAAAAGTGATAATACCACAAGAATGCAGGATGTTACAGGGAGTGAAAAAGAAGAAAACTTCAGTGAGAAGAAATGAGGAAAAGGACAAAGGCACAGGATTCAGGAAGACAGAAGGTGACAATTGATATTGAATTTAAATTTTGGGAGATTAGATAGCAGAGAAGCAAGAAATCAGAAGATATTTTCACAATATGAGAAAAGAAAATATCAGAATAAAATAGAACTGATGACATCTAGCTAGTTCAACAGTAAAATGGTAAGACCTAGTTGCAAATCTATGGTCAGTCGGTTAAGTGCCATACATGATTGAGCAATCAAGGTTAAAACCCAATCTGTCCTGCATCCATAGCAGGAGGGAGAAGAAATGGATTAATATCTTTATAAAGGGTATTTGTGTGTAAGTGAATGCAACGAATTCAACTGGAATTTGAACTTGGCTTTCCAAGTAAATTTATAGTAGTATGCTTAAATTCATCCAGTCAAGGCACTAAGAAGAACAATTCATCAGAACAATTGCTTTGAAAATATTTGTAAAAAAAAAAAAAAAAAAAAAAAAAAAAAAAAAAAAAAATAGATGGAAGCCATGTAACAACTCCATGACTGGAGTTGAGATGCCAGGTCAGGATCAATTATATTACAACCACTTAAAATTTTGTAAAAAAGATTTTGAGATTTATAGTAGGAGCACCAGATCAGGTATGGCAGCAGTATTTGATGCATGGACAAATGGTAATATTATAAAATTTTTTGCTTGCTGACCCCTCAGGGTTAATTCTCAATTGGAAAAAAAAAAAGTTAAAAATTTATATCTGGTAAATATTTTATTACTGCTTCATTGTTGCCAATACTGTATCTCACTTTGCAGTAGGTCTCATAGTTCCTCAGTAACTAATTATGCAGTAATTAAAAATTATCTCAATGACATCTAACCACACATGTGCACAAACATGATATAGCAAGATTAAAATGAGAGTCTCACATGTACATGAAATTAAAAACGAAAATTGCTAAAATCCTCTCAGCATTTTTTTCTTTAGGGACAACTCAGGCACAAGCTTCTTCCTGAAAGAAAAGAGTACTGCCTATGGAGGGAGTTCCCTGGAGCTTGAGTACTCATCAAAAAAAGCTCGAAAGCTAAAAGGCAAAGAAGCCACAAGATTCAAAGAAACCCCTCAACACCAATACTGTCTTTGTAGATTTCTTTATATGTTGTCCTACTAAATATAAACCACTAGCCTTAAGTATGGGGCTGATACCCAACAAAGACACAGCAATTTTATTTTAGCAATCTTACAAAATGAAGTGGATAAAATTAGAAACAAGTCTATTAACTGTTTTTTTTTGGATATTTTATTAAGTTGTTTACTACTTAGTGCAACTAACTGGAATATACAGTTTGACACTGTTCTCCTTGGATAACTGACGCTACCAGCCAGAATATATACAGCCTGACGCCACCAGCCAGAATATATACAGCCTGACGCCACCAGCCAGAATATATACAGCCTGACGCCACCAGCCAGAATATATACAGCCTGACGCCACCAGCCAGAATATATACAGCCTGACGCTTATCTTTGGATAATTGGCACTCTTAGAGGATTCTTCTTTGAAAAACAGATCTCTGCTTAGTGGTTTTTCTCAAAATATCTAACAATGGTGGCAGAATAGGGGGAAAAGTGGATTCATGACTTTCCAAAGAGTAACAGTGGTTTAAGGTGAAAACAAAATCTAACTTGTTTTACTTGTTCTGTTAATATATTGATATCTGAATCACTTTGCAGCTTGTGTGTGTGTGTGTGTGTATCTATATATATATATATATATATATATATATATATACATACACATAGTGTAGAAAAAAACAAACTCAGTAAAATTAACCCAAAAAACCCAATCTGTAATCTTTAATAAACCCTGTTTGATTAGATATAACTGCTGTATACAGTATATGATAATGCTTTCTGAAATATTTTTGGCTCAACCCACTTGTTATCAAGCAATAATTTTACCCATAGAAGTTATATGTAAGCGACATGTTAAAAGTGGTGAACTGGAATAGAAGGTATTTCAAGCATTTCAGTAAAATTAATCATCATGGTCACAATACTCTTGGCAATATATAATTTTATTCACTTTTAGCTAGTATAACTTAAAAAGGGAGCTTTTTTGTTTGTTAATATGAAATACAATTTATGCTTCTTGGTATTTAAGAAATTTGTCTTACATGTTCAACTAAAATCAAGCATAATAAAAAGGAAAGTAAAATCATGGTTTAATAAGGTTGAACATAGGACAGTTTTATTTAGCTAATGTACTATAAAAATATCTTAGAGTTAACTTTTTAATCCCTGGTTTAACCCCCCCCACCAAAAAAAAAAAAACAGTCAATGCTTTTTAACTGCTCATTAAATACATTGTAATCATGATTTTTTGATACTTCCCCCTCCTACAAGCAAGGCAATAAAGCCACTAAGACACAGCAATGTACTGAGTGTGAAAAAAAAAAAAAAATGCAATAAATTTCCAGTTAGCATAAGGAAGTATTAATTTATTAAATGCATAATATTATACATGCTTAAAAATTGATAAATATATAGTTAAATTGAGTTCTATCAGCCACACCACCTGATTTGTCTTTTTTAATAATGAAATATTCCAATGTTATTCTAACAGGAGTTACTGACACAAATAAGTGAATATCTTATTAAGTAGGGAAGGTTAGGCTGATAATTTATTGCGTTTTATTTATGTTAGCTTTATTTGGATTTTAGTTTTAATAATAAACAGAATAATCACTTAATATTAGCATAGATAAAAAACTTAAATTATTCATGCAGAAAATATAACAAAAAAAAAAAATTGCCCTTTTTTACAGTATATGGATAAATTCTTGTTTATAATTATATTTAATAGAAGCCAAAGTTATATAAATATATTTCCTTTGAATTTAACAGCTATAATTGACCATCAAACAAGTTACTTCTTTTGCCATTTTACATATTAAATAAAAATTTGCTTATTCAAACCAACATGCAAACATTCCAACTACTTTGTTTTAAGTTTTAATATCATAATTTCCCTCATTTTATTCCAATAAAGAGATGTGTTTCTCACTCATTATAAATCCAATTACTTACATGTAACATTTCCCCCTTGATTAATCTTGGTGGTACTTTAAACTAATCTTAATGTTGGACATGTCCCAAGAGGTTATTTTTTTTTAGTTTTCCCAAAATAAAGAGAAATCTTAATGAATTAAAAAAAAATATTTCTTTTGAATTGAAGATTCCATAGAGAGCAAAAGGTTAAGCTGATTATTACCCCAGGGAAGTGATGGTTAATGAAAAAAAAAGAAAAGAAAAGATAAAATTATACTAGATTAATTGATAACAATGTAACTCATTAAAGAAGACTGTAACAATATACATTATTCAACCAGTCTCAGGAGTTGTTCAAGAGTTCATGGCATATAATGGAGTGCAATAGTGAAATTGGTACTTTAGGTTGCTACCCCTTTTCATATTTTGAAAATAACAAAAATAAGATAAAATAAAGAACAAATTAAGGCAAAATCTTTTTTTTTTTTAAAGAGAAATGAATATCTTAACTAGTTTTGTATTTTTTCAAAAATTATGATGATTAATTTTAAACTGGCTGATACTGAGAGTTTTTCAGTTAATCTTCTTTACATAGTTAGACATCATGATTGATTATAGATTTTGATATAGTGATATAAATTTTGCAAATAAGATATTAAGAGGCACGTTTTTAGGTTTATCAAGAAGATCCAATAATCTTTGCAAACTCTTGTGACCTGACTAAAAAAAAACAAAAAAAAAAAACATTAACAACAAATGTCAATCTTAGATTGGCTTGGTAACTGAAAGGTTAATATTTTCTGGAACATTGGGTGAAAAGCCATGCTTAAAGAATTTTTCAAAGATCAGCCATTTCCAAAGATAAGTTGCAGCAACTTGTCTTTTAGAGATGAGAAGAAAGAGCAATGATGTGTAAATGAATAGGTTGTAAGGATTTTTCTTTTCTTTTTTGATCAGTGTGGTTTTGATGGCGAGAAGCCATACATTCAGAATGTGGATCAGTTGCAGGCAAAGAAATACTTAAAAAAGTTGTTAACATTTGACTCAATCTCTTTGGCCTTTGTTTAAAAACATGAGTGTTGATATAAAGCAGACTGAGCTAAATAAAGCAGCAAGCTTCCAGGCCCTAATGAGAACTTTCCATTTTAGATGAAAGCTTTCATTGTTATGATTCTTGCAATTTAATCAACCAATACATATTTATATCACTGTGAATGAAGAAAAGTGCTGAATAGTCACAAATGATTCATAAAGAAAAATCCTCCAAAAGAGTCATAAGGTTCAAACATCGTAAGTGTATAATACATTACTATTCTTCATACACACAATTACCTATTTTTTACTGGTGTTATAGGAACTAGCATTGCTCAAAATTAGTAGGCCCAAATAGAAACATACTTTTTAAAAATACTTTTAATTTATTTTTTTTCATTTCACTCTAAGCAAGACAATAAAGCCACTATAATGCCAGGGATTAATGAGTGTGAGAGAACATGACAAAAAACCTATTAAGGAGAGAAAACAAACAAACAAACAGAAAAAACAAGAATTAAAAAACTAAAGATAGCAATTGACACCATATTTAAATTTTTGAAGATTAAGATTAACTGGAAAGCAAGAAGCTGTGAGAGTTCTGCAAGAACAAAGTATAAGAGAAGAAACTTTTAGCATACAACTGATTACATTTAGCAATTTCAGTGGTAAAATGATGAGACCTATCTGCCAATCTAGTACTGTGCTTAAATTCAAAGTTTCTGTACCAAAGAGGAAAGTTATTTATAAAAAAATGTTATAACAAAGTAAAATCTAAATATATTTTGTTTAAAAAGTTCAGAAAGATTTTATCATAATCTTGCTGTAGATTATTGCCAGTGTTAAAATTCTTATTACTTTAAATGTTTTATTTAGTGAATACACACATTTGAGTAGACACATAGCTTTGTTTTTTTAAATAGCGTATATTATATATACTGACCTGTGTATTTTAGTTTGAGCTTTGTTTAACAGTGTATCAACCTCTGTGAGTTATTTAATGCCAAAAAGGTGAGTTTTTAAGATATTTTTTAATGTTTGGTTATAGTGAGAAAGTTGATTTAGTCAGATTTTGATAATTTTTTTTTTTATAGAAAACTGAAGATGTCTTCTAGTTTTGCATTCAAAAATGCATATTTTTCTATAAAAGTCTATTTTTATATTTTCATAGTGTTTTTATCCCAGTTTTGGGGTTAACTATTTGCCCATAGCTAAGACCCTAACAGATTCTACCACTCCGGGTCAGAGTGGACCTGGGAACAGCAGCAATTTAAAGGTGGTTTCAGGCTCCTCCCAATTAGAGGTTTTGCTGCTGAATAAAGTTTACCGTCATACCCAAGACCCTGTGTATCTGAGAATCTTCATAAAAAAACACTTAAGATTCTTAAATTCAAAGACCAGTAATTTTAATTCACTGTTAAACAAAAAAAAACAAAAAAAACACCATAACTTAGTAGCACTGTGCATTCACTTTAACTAACACATTTGAAAAAGATACAAAATATATAAAAAATAGTCTAAGTATAGAATAATTGATTACATGAACTTGTAGCCTCCAATATTGAAAATAGCTGACATGGATATTAAATCTAATCAATATCTCAATTAGATAGTTTTTTTTTAAATACTGTAAAAATTGTTTAAACCCTAGACAATCAGAATGGGTTTATCTGACAAAAACACTAAGACCTTGTGAAACTATAATTCTTAATTACTAAATGTTTCGAAAGGTTACTTTACAGTATGAATTGTGCAGTCAACATGTATAGAAACATGTTTGAATTTTAATATTGAGTTATTAGCTGTGAAAAGAAACAATTACAAATTTGATTTTTTAGTAATTTTTCTTGGTAAATTCTTTTTCATTTCTTATTGCAATGCTCAGTTGGTTTTACTATGAACAGCAATGCCAAACATTGCAAGAAGTAATGATTTTTCTATTCAAATAAGTATTTTATTTAATCTTATTAAACTAGACAGAGGGTTTGATTCTGATAAACTGCATTTTTCTAATGCAATGAAAGTTCATCCTAAATACCAATATATTGATCAAGTGTAATGTTCCTTTTATTCTTATAAACTATATATTAAAATACTTTAATCCAAACGGAAAAGTAGGAAGGTAAATCCCAAAAACCTGATCCTAATTAATATTAAATTTTAATATTAAAAAATGATACTGGAAGAGAGCTCAATGTAATTAAAATTACAGAGCTAATATAAAATAAAATTTCAATATTCAAAATTGTTGAATGAACATTTCAACATGAAATCCTTTAGAGAGATTTCACGTTGAAATGTTCATTCAACAATTTTGAATATTGAAATTTTATTTTACACACACACACATATATATATATATATATATATATATATATATATATACGGGCTAAAAGTGCTCAATAACAAGGATAGAACACATGGTAATATAAAAGTAGACATAGATGTCAACACTCAGTGGCAATGGTCTACTTCATGCTTAAACACAATCATCATGCCTGAAGATAATGTTTAAGAATTAAACAGACTGTTACTACTAGGTGTTGACCTCAATGTCCACTTATATGAGAGAGAGAGAGAGAGAGAAAGAAAATCAAATTTGTAATTGTTTTTTTTTTTTTTTCACAGTTAATAACTCCATACAGATTTTATATTAATCTAATAAACAGCATAAAAAAAAAAATTGCTTAATTTGCATTTGAATGTTGAACACTGCAATTCATAAACAAGCAGAAGAGAAATATCAATAACATATCCAGTGAAGATGTTTGGTCTATAGGACATTAATAAAACAAATGCATCATAACATCTTTTATGAAAACCTCAAAATAATTATTTTAAAATCAATACCGAACAATCTAAGAACAACATCCCTTTATGATGTAAACAATCATGATTTTTCACTGAACTTTTTTTTTCTCCTTAAAATCTCTAGATTGTTCATTGCCATGAATGTTGTGTGGGGTGGGGGATAATTAATAGAGTGATTTTTCATTACCTTTCCTACAGTTGTGAATTCAGAGTTGTACTTCTGTCAGTCTGATTGCCAACCAAAGCTAGAGTAAAATTTGACCTATTTTACTCATAACTGGGAATTGAATTATAGATAATATATTAAGTTCA
The DNA here is from genome assembly GCA_037127315.1 of Ascarosepion bandense. Lineage (NCBI taxonomy): Eukaryota > Metazoa > Mollusca > Cephalopoda > Sepiida > Sepiidae > Ascarosepion > Ascarosepion bandense. Next base: position 2,500,992 of record JBBBDQ010000502.1, on the reverse strand, counting down.
TTGTGTCAGTAGCTGAATTATATGATTTTATTCTTTTAATGCAACAGCTTAGGGCCAGATTAAGTGATAAAGTAACAAAACAGGATTAATTTAAAACATACAGTCAACAAGTAAATATAAATACTTTTCTTTTTAACAGTATCATATTATAATTCAGTAAAAAAACAAAACAAAAAAACAATCAATGCATAAAAGTAATGTTGATATTTCACCCTTAAAGAAATGATGTTATGCTTGATTTGAACTTTCTCAGCAAAAATCATTTATACATTATTATGAACTATGAATCCAAATGTCTCATGTTCACAAAGAACTCTTAGGCAAAAATGGTAATAGGGAGTGATAATCCAAAGCCAGGCACAAGCAATCATGGTTGCTATGGAAACATTCTCGATTCAAAAAACATGTAGGAAGGAAGAAAAACTTGAAGGTCCAGAAGTGGCAGAGATACCAATTTAATTCTTCGTCAGTGTGAAATGATGCAGCTTCTGTGCCAATGGCCCAACACAATACCAGCTGATTACTTTTCTTTTTTTCTTTACTAAAAAAGAAAAAAAAAAAAAAGAAAAAAAAAACACATATACAGTTATATAATCCCTGCCTCATAGAAGTAAGAACTGCAAGAGGCATTCTTATACAGCTGATAGCAAGTGAAAAAAAAAAAAAAAAAAAAAAATCAATGATGCTAGCTTGATGGCCTCCTAGTTTTATCAACAAGCAGCTGACAAGGAAATCTGTTAAAATTTGGGGAGAGACGGGCGATGAAGTGATAGAGCTTTGATTGTTGGTAGGGGAGGATACATAACAGTAAAAATCAGGAATTACCAGCTGTTAGAAATTCCAAAACAGGAGAAGCAATATGGCAATTTCCTCTTTAAAATTCTGCTATTAATCCAGAAATGGCATCCCATAAAAAAAACATAACTTTTGTCTGTAAGTGAAATAAAGGCCAAAAATTTTATGGTTTTCACCAAAGTGATATAAAAGCATCAAAGTGAAGAGCTGGTTAGTTAGTAATCATTTAGAGTTACTTCTATTGACTGCTGAATAAAAATTCAGCTACAGACTGTTAGATAAAATAAACTAACTATGAATTAGCCAAAAAGGTATTTCAATCTAGTTTCCCATTTTTTGGTTCTTATCAGAAAGAATTCACAAAAGGGGAACTGGGTAATTTAAATTTTTATAACCCAAACTCACAGCTTTTAAATTTCTTTGATTAATGACACCTCACTTAAGTTATATTTTGTGTGAAGTAACTTTTTTTTAAAAAGGTATTAAATAATATTGATTTACATTGTAAGATGCAGACATTGTCATGAAAATCTATTTGGGTAGGGGGTTTATTGAGGCAAAGGTAGATGTTAGACTCACAGGGTGAGAGAAGAGGCTGCTAACTGTAGTAATGCTACCATTGGAACTTTAAAATTTAAGTATTCTACGGTTACATGTGGATAAAAATTTGTATTAAAAATAAATAAAAAAAATAAAATGCAGGGAAAAGAAATCAAAGGGGCGTAAATCATGAATCTTCAAAATTTAAATATTCAAATATTACATTTACATAAAAAATGTAGGGAAAATTAAAATTTTTAAATTTAAGTAAAAGATAAAATGAAAATGAAAAGAAAAGAAAATATATAAGAACCACTGTGAGATCTGTATCCCTATTTATGTGAAGATGATATACTTATGATAGATATGGTTAAGAAAATTTTGATAGTGTGAAGATATTGAGAGAAAATGTTAAGGTTTCAGAAAAAAAAATTTCCAAGGGCATGGAGTGAAAAATTTAGGATTCTTCAGAAGCAAACTTGGAGTTATGGTTTTGGAAGAAAGGTTTTTTTAGGCTATTTGTGAAGCACCAATCCTGACAAATATTACTCAGCTGAAATTATTTTTAGCTATGATTAGTAGCTATAACATACTTCTCTAAAATATATTGACAACCCTTGATACATTTCAAATTATTATTCAAGGATATGACACAGGTTTACAAAGTGGAGCAGGAAGAACCATTTTGAGAAGAAAAAAAATTGCTGATAGATACAGGATTGTTGATCCCTTGTTATTCAGGTTTTCCAATCGAGGTCAATTATGATGCATCACCATCAGGAGGTAAGGGCAGGTTATGCCAAATGTTTGAGAAAACAGATTGCTTATGTTTAATGAATGCAAAAGATTGCAGAAAAAAACTAATTACTTTGAGAAAGAATGTTGAGCGCTCGTTTATCGGAATGAGAAATTGGAGAGCCAAGTTTGAATTCTAGTTGAATTTGTTGCATTCACTTATGCGCAAATACCCTTGAGAAAGGTATTGATCTATCTCTTCTTCCTTCAGTTATAACTTAACTAAAAGGACAGACTGGGTTCTATAGCCTTGGTTGGCAACCAGTCTACTGCAGAAAGAAATGGCAACCTACTATGCAATAATCTTCAGCCTAGTCAGTCATGGATGAAAAGAGATATGATCACCCAAGCGTGTATCATGTATTGCACTTATATGAATGGCTGATATATTTTACCAATAGTTATAATGCCAAAAGTTTGTTATCACCATAGATCACAAATTGCTTTGAACACAAAAAGGAAAAAAAAAAGAAAAAAAAAAGGAAAAAAAGAAAAAAAAAGGAAAAAAAAAGAAAAGAAAAAGGAAAAAAAAAAGAAAAGAACAGGCTAAGTTTAGCAGCAACATCTCTTCAGATGGAGTTTGATCTTATTAACAGACAATTACATACTTAGATATAAATTTGGTCAGTTGAATGAAAATGCTGGCAAACATTCAAAATTACATATTTTAGTAAAGGTTAGAGAGATTTCACAAATAAAAAACATGTCAGAGAACAAGTCCTTATGACAATTACAGAAGTAGCAAGAAATAAGATTCAATTTTGCAGTAAGTATTGTGGAATATTTTGGGAGGATGGCCTTACGAGGAGTATAATGATAAATTAGCAACTTAAAAGAAAAAAAAAGCATGTAGTCGATGGGATTGTTTTGCTTTGGACTTCTCAGGCAGTGATGACAATCCCTGAGCAATCTGTCCTAAAAGAATTATACATGATGCACATTATTAAAGTGTGTATTAAAATTTTGGCAAGAAGTTATGCCCACTGACACAGAAGACATTGAGCAATATGTGAAGTCAGGTTAAGAGAGCACAGTTAAAAACAGTAACAATCCATTTAAAACCTCTTTCCATAACTACAAACCATTAGCAAAAAGTTACACCTGAACCATGCTGTTTATGATTGCATATGACAGTTTCAGCAAGTGGACATACATTCATACAATAAAATACACTTGGAGTCAATTTATGATAGAAAAGCTCTGCATGACATTTGCAGACAGATTACTGATGTGCTTGTGACAGATAATGTCACTGGGGCAAGTAGTAGCAAATTTAAGACATTTTTGATTCACAATGAAATAATGTATCAGCACCTTACCATTCTTCATCAAATGGTCAAACACAGAGACCAGCTGAGACAATGAAAGCAGTGTTAAAGAAATCAAAATAAGAGGAGAGTTCTCTTGAGACGAAGATATGCCAATTACTATTTTCATAGGGTGACAGGAATATCAGCAGCAGAAATGCAAATGAAGTGTCATCTACACAGTTGATTCCCAGTTCTCCAAGACCATGAGAAGTAAAAGAAGGTTTCAAAGTTTGAGTGTTTACAATGAATGACATGGTAACTAAAAGATGATATAGCAATTACAAGTGGATCAAAGGAGTTATTAGCAGTGCTAGAGAAGTGATGTATTATATGAGAATATGGGATTGAAACTGTAAAGAGATGTGTGAACCAAATACGAGCAATATCTGATGCACAATAGGGTGCATTACTTCAAAAATCTTCTAGCGAGGATGCTAAAGAGGAGGAGGCTGCTAATATAGTAAATAATTTGAATGATGTAGCTTTGTAGAACATTAGTCAATCAACAAAAAAGCAACTATTCCATGTATAAACCAAAATGAGAGTCATTCCTGAGTATATTCATAAGCCTTCCAAAAAGATAGTCCAGGAGGATCTGAAAGCCACTGGTTTGCTTTATATATTATCATTAAAGAAAATTTGTGTAAAAACTGTAGATAATGAATATTCCCTTCCTTAATATTAATTGTGAAGATGTTTATTTTTTTGCTGTTTTCTTTTTGCTATTTTGAATTTGAGTTGGCACAAAAACATTTAAATTAGAAACACCAAACTTTTAATTTGCATATTTCTGTGTGATTGACTGAGGTAACCCAGACTCTTGATAGGAGAACTGAAAATTGTGCCCTACCAAGATAAAGTGGGCATTTTTTGTAATGGAGCCAAAATGAGCCAATCTCCCAGAGGCAAACTGAGTCTGTCAGAAGCTTCTCAATCTGGCTCATTGGAAATGACAAAAAAAAAATCCCTAAAAACCATTTTTTACTTTATACATAATGGCCATAGAGGCAGAGAAAAGAACTAAAAACGCTATGGTGATAACAAATTGACAGAAACATCAAACCAATATCAAGAACATCTTTTTCATAAAATAGATGGTCTATACACCATAGTAATCATTTACATTCACTTCTACCATGTGTCATGCCCTTTCAAGACATTGGTGATCATGGCTCTCCACAACTTCTTGTCCTTTGCAGCTATTAATAAATTTTGTCATCTCTTAAATCTTGTTCTACCATACATTTACTCAAGATAGTTAAGTAGGTTATGCGTCGTTTTCCTCCGTCTCTTTTGCCTTCAATCTGTCCGGTATCAGATTTTACAAGACATCTTTCCTCATTATGTACCCAAGAAAGTTCAACTGCCGCTTCCTGATAAGTGTAAATTTTCTTTTTTGTATCCATTTTCTCTAAAACTGTCATTGCTCACATTTGGTATATGGTATTCTTGGCATCCTTCTGTAGAACCATTGCTTCAAGTCTTTTTCATTTAAGGAAATTATCTAGCATTCACTGCTATATAGGATGACTGATATCAATACTATTGCTGATTAAGAATTCAACTACAAGCTGATATAAAATTCTTTAAATTTTTAAAGTCAAAAAGAATGCATAAAGCTTATAAAATATCAAACAGCTTTAGCTAATGAGGAATCTCACAACAGTTTCACCTTCCTTTGTGCTTATCAGAAAGGATTTAAAAATGAGTCCTAAAAGAGTATCGGTAATTTAAATTTATATTACCCAAACTCACAGCATTCAAACTCATATTGGTGACACACTTTAAAAATAATTTTTCAATCCAACACTGAAGTTTAGTTACCCAAGCCTAACCAGTCAGTTAAGTGCCATATGTGATACATGCTTGGGTTGTGACACTGCAGTGCGGCTGGCTCTCAATTCGCTCAGCGGTAACCAGTTGTGATACCGCACAGGGCACAGTAGCCCTTTTGTGACGCTCGTTCTCGCTGACGGTCGTGACGATCCCAGTTGTGAGGCTGCCACCTGGTTGCACAGTTGATCTGGTCGCAGTCGCTGGTCGGGATGATCCCGTCCGATGATGTCGCCACAAAAGCTGGGTTACAGGATGTCTTTTGCAACAACGGACCACTGTCCCACGTTGTGATTAGATCCCAGAAGTCTCGTCGTGCAATTTCAATAGTCGTCCCTTTTAGCCAGTCTGGACACTGGTGTACACTTGTAGGTTGAAAAAAAAAAAAAAACACGGCACCAAAAAAAAAATTAATAAAATAAATGAACGAAGTCGAACACGCCTGGAGAGCTACGTAGAATGTCTTTATATAAAGAAAAAAAAACAATGTCTGTTTTTTTTTCCAAGAATACAGTTGTCGAAAATGATATACAATCATCAGAAATGATATACAGTTGTTTAAAATGCTGGTTGTAATGGAGAGAGAAAGTTCGCCAAAAGCATCAAAGCTTCTAATTGTTCATTTATATGTTTACTCTAAATTTCGTTAGCGTTGAAATATACTTCTAAAACAGCAAAGTTCTTTCGGGTTCTTGACGGAATCTGACGGAATGTGCCGAATCGGAGCGGCCGCTGACGGAGTGTGTGTGGGTACTGACGGCGGTGGCACTCTGTCCAAAATCTGAACAATTAGCTCTCCAACTTAATTTTCCATGTCGAGCATCTATTTTTATAACCAATTTCGATCCTCTCTGGGGATCCGGCCGGCCCACAGTCTTCAGCCAATGAAAATCGATCTTCGCCCACTTGATTTGAGGATATCTTTAGCTCAACGAATGAGATTTTGCCAACTCACATCGGAGCTTGAATCTATTTTAGATTCGCACGGACCCAAATGTACTCACCAGTGGCCCTGACCTTGGGTGACCTTATCAAATCTCTCTGACACTTGTTTTGTCAATGCTTCTTCAGATTAGTGGAATACACTCCAGATCTAAGAGAAATCCATACTGAACATAAAAGAGGCGAAAATCATAAAAGACGAGAAATTTATATTTATCCAAAATAACTTTATTTTATATTTCCGTACTTTTAGAAGCACTTGATAGTACTAAAATTATTTTTTCCTTAAGCTCACATCGCGTGACGCAATAAAACACTAATAATGTCACCAATATCAATTTCTTTCTCAGTTGTTTTAAACCAACCAAAGGAAAGTATCCCCGTGGGAGAAGGGAAAGCATCACCGCATGAGATAGTGTCACAGGGTGATCATGTCTTTTTTTCATCCATAACTGACTATGCAGAAGATTTTCTCGCAGTAGAACCCAATTTGTCCTGCTATTCAACTCATAATTGGAGGAAGATGAAATGGATTAATACCTTTAATTCAATTGGAATTTGAACAGGGCACTCCGATTTCTCATTCTGAGTTGATATAAGCCTAATATATATCTTAAAATATATAAGAATTGTTTATATGCTTCATCCTTTCAAGATGTGGGTGATTATGACTCAACAACTGACTATACTTTATAGCTCTTAGCAATGTTTGCTTTTTTTGTTTTTACTGCCCTTCCTATTCCCTGATATGACACCCACTTACACAAGCTTATTATGTCGGCTACTTGCTGTTTTCCTATAAGTAATTAAAGTGTTATAACATACCAGATCTGTCTTGACTGATACCAAATATTTAATAGCAATACTTTTTAAGGATAAACTTCTGGTTCAGTTAAATTTTAGCCAAACCTTGATAAGAAAATAATTTGATACTATCTAGGTGATATTTTTGTTATTTTTAAAATAGACCTTCATAATCTATTGTTAAAATTACATAATTAAACACTTTATTAATATTAAAAACGTAATTAGACAATACATTATCCATGGACTGAAGTATTTTGAATTGAATATTGTTGCTACATCTGGCCTGGTGCTTCTGCTATATATTTAGAGATTCTTGATTAAATACAAAGAAGAAACTGCAATGTTATTGGTCCTGACTTAGCATCTCGGTTCCGTCATTTTCTAACTGCTGTAAGGAAGCTTATTTGTGGCTTTTCTATAAATATTTTCATGGTTTATTCTGATGAACTTTCATCTATGAAACCTTGACTTTATGAATTTAAGCACAGTACTAGATTGGCAGCTAGGTCTCATGATTTTATAGTTGAAATAACTAGATATAACCATAAATTCTATGCAAATAGTTTCTTCTCTTGCACTTCTCACTTGTGGAACTCTTTTCTGGCATATTGCTTCCCAGTCAACTTACATCTTAAAATCAGAGTCAATCTTTGATGATTTAAATGCAGTATGAATTGTTATCTTCTGTCTTCTCAATTCTCTGTTCTTTTATTGTTCTCTTTCAATGTTTTATTTCAATGTTTGTTTGGGTTTTTTTCTTCATATTCTCTCATACTCAGTAACTCCTTGCATCTTTATTTGCTAGCTTAGGCTGAAATAATTACAAAAAAATCTTGACAGGATTTACTCATCAGTACACATTTGTGTATTTGTTCTCTCACATGAATGTATACAAATTTGCACTTCTTTTCTCTCACTGAAGTGCTGCTATAAGAATATACAGAAAAGACAAGAAGGATCTTTTTTTTTTATTTCTCGATCTTTAATGCTATTAAGTTACCACCACTAAAAATAGACCAGCGTTGAAAAATATTACCAAGTCAGAATTAAAAAATAAATAAATAAAGAAGATGCATACTCTATTCTCATCTTTCAGAATGGAATTTACTCATCCAAATTCTTTCTGTAAGCATCGCACCTTTGTTATAGTTTAAACTTTAATGATTCTTATTTTGCTCTAAATAAAACCTTAAATATTAAAAAGCAAAAGACAAAACATTGGTGTAGAAGCCCCGAAGACCACAATTTAAATCTTAGCACCAAATACAGGAAAAAAAAAAAAAAAAAAAAAAAAAAACAACAAACTTGCTTAAAATTAAGTTTTTATTTTAAAATCATGATTGTTTTGTTATTTTAAAATCTATAGTACTCAAATATTTATGACGATAAAATGAATATTGATTTCTAGCAGGATTCAATCTTTATTTATATACTTCATATTTTTTCTTCAGAGACGCCATTGAACAGAAATTTTATCAAATTTATACATGAGAAAAATGATTTCTTTTTGGATTTTGGAAATTAGAAGTTATTTACATTCAGATTAATAATGTTCTTGTCTTTGTTGTTATCACAATGTTTCAGCCACTGTGGGTTTTTGTTGATCTAAGTAACCTTCAAAGAACCTTTTATTTAATCAGTAGGAGTAGTTCATTAGTGTTCCACTATCCATGTCTAGGGATGTCTTGTATTTTGCTCAGTTGTTGCTAACTCTGTTTTCCTAAGTCTAAGTCCGTACTATCAAGCACATTGATTGAACTCAAAATTGCAATATTACAACTGAACACTTGGCTATTGTCTCAGTGGACAGACAACTGAAAGAAGCTGGAAGGCATAACTACCAAAACATTGTGATAACAAAAATAAGGATATTAGTTTGAATGTAAATAAGAAAAATTATATAAAAGAGAAATGTATCCATTGTTCATTGTTTTGCGAAGACATGAAAAGTGTCACATTATGGTTTTAGATTTATTTGTTCATATATTAGGTTGTCACCCATGAAATTAACGCACTTTATAGAAAATGAATAAAACATGAAATGTTAAATAACTAATTTATTTAACTGAAATAGGCACTATGTTGATGAATGACTTTTACAACATGCCTTTAAATTCTTGATCCCACTTTTTTTTAAACAATTCATATCCTTTGATGCAATAATTCTAATGCTTCGATTATTTCTTTGTTATTGGGAAATGTCTTATGTATCAGTCAGTCAGTTAAGTGCCATATGTGATCCACGTATTGAGCGATCATGTCTCGAAAGAGACATGACTGACTGGGCAGAAGATTATCCTGCAGTAGGTTGCCATTGTTTTCTGCGGTAGACTGGTTACCAGCCAAGGCTATAGAACCAAATCTCTCCTGTTATTTAACCCATAACTGGAAGGAATAGACAGATTAATACCTTTCCCAAGGGTATTTGCGCGTAAGTGAATGCAATGAATTCAGTTGGAATTTGAACTCGGCTCCCTGATTTCTCGTTCTGAGCCGATAATCAATGCACATCTTATGTATAAAAGGCTCAAAATGCTTAAATAAGTGATAATCAGTTGGAGATATCTGATGAATATAGAGGATTAGGCAAAATTTAATAATTCAGGTTATGCAGCTTTTAAACATTTGATTGAGAAGCATGCAGGTGTGTATTGTCGTGCAGCAAAATTGGGCTATCACTATTCACAAGTTTAGGAAGTTTTTTTAAATTTTTCATGCATACATTCAATTACTCCACAATATGAGGTTGCTGCTATTGTTTTAACTTAAGGTAAAAATGAATAATTAGTAACCCCTTTGAAAGACCGCCATACAAAAATCATTAACATTTTAGGGTGCAGTGAAAGTTTTATGTATCGTTTTGGTGATTCACTTGCATTTAACTACTAATCTACTCTCCTACTGTTGTCTAAGCATATCCATTTCCCATTGCATGTAATTATTTGATGCAAAAATGGTTCTTTTTCTTAGTTTGTACATATACAGTAAGATTTGTTTCATTGTAATCATTTTTATTGGGCTGATGAGTATATATGAAAAGAAAGACAGCCAGGAATAAGATATATATTTTTTGTAATATACTAAAGTTACTTTGTTAGATGACTGGATAAATAACCAATCAGAGAATATTTCATGTGTGACAATCTAATATTATGAAAAGCCACTTAAATTTACTAATGGTTAGCTTATAATACCAAAAAGAGTATTGCTGCCATATCTAGGCTGGAGCTGCTCAATCTTCACTTTCCAGCTTGTATCACTTTAAAAAAGTACTTGACCCTTTATTCCCTGCTCTATCTTTACAAGAATCAGATCAAACCAAAAATGGAGTATTGTTGCCATATCTGGATTGGAGAAGCTTAATTCTCTTTCTAACCTCAACAGCATTCAAAAGCATTTATACAATCGTATATGTAATGAATTATTTTTAATCATACAACCTTTTCCTTTGCAACAGTCACATTGGTCCATGTACACAGGTGCAAATCACCCTCATTTCCATTGTTAAGGAAGTAAGGTTCTCAAAGGCCACTGCAATGTTAACCTCTTTTAGTCTAGTGCTAATCATTATCTATCCTACATATCCTCATAATCTACGATTCTTATATTTATAAAAAACAACCTCATTCAGTAAGCCTTGACATTGATAAACAATAGTTAAAAAAAAGAAAAAAAAGTCCAAGATAGATAAAGTATGGATGACCAAAAATGTCAAAACCTGATACTATCCAAAGATAAAAGTATATTCCTAACATTAAAACCAAGTCATATGATGGACAATAGTCTAGAAATGCTCATATACTTCAATTTTGTTTGTGTTAGGAAATCTTTTAAAGAACTGATTAAAATGAATAAATAAAATAAAAACTGATGCCAATATATTGGGTTGGCCAAAAGTTTGTCCATTTTATTAGGTAGAAAAGTTGCTTAAAAACCAAACAAACTTTTTGAACAACCCAATATTTTATTTGAAGTGGAAGAAAAAATCTTGAAGAAACACACACAAACAAGAATAAAAACAGCCAACTTTGTGCATATAAAATAATTTGTGTATGCACATACATACACCATGTGTTGATAAAAAAAGCTGACATAGATGTAAATCCAGATTTATACTTATACTTGCCAGGTAAGTTAGTGCCTCTACCCTCAAAAAAGCACTACCACTTCTGTCTGGTCATTGAAAGTTTGTATACATTTTCCAGCAGTTGTGGACAGTGAAACTAGTACCAAATTATTACTATTTAAATATTTGAAACATCTATAGATAATAATCTTAGTTATGGTAAGAATTGTATTATCATTAAAATCTAGCTAGTTACTGTAGATTATTGGATAGAAATAGCTGATTACTGGAGGACTAGCTTTGCATCACACCTATGATTCAGTACTTTTTTAAAATATCATACTGATAACTTCCACATTTGCGTTTTCTATATTATCTTATCAAAAATATAAAATTATCTGTGATTGGTTAGAATTTGAGTTATGGTAATAATCTAGAGTTGTCACCTCCAATGAGAAAGCTGTTGGTGTTTCCAAGAGAAAACATCATAGAATTATGTTTATATTATAAATGTTAATTAAGTGATAAATTGAGAGTGTAATTAATTGTTAGTGGCTTGGGACAAAAAATGGGAAAGCCAAGTTTGAACTCCATATGAGTTTGTTACATTTACTTTTGCAAATACCCTTGGAAAAGGTATGACTCAACTTCTTCCCCTAGCTATGGGTTAAATAACAGGACAGACTAGCTCTAGATGGCAACCAGTCTAAGAGGACAACTCCGAATTTAAAACTATATGTTGACTTGCTGAAGCACATGCTATATGGCCATTAAAAAATTATGGAGTTCACAAGTGCAGATTATTGATTTTGACTGATTGAAGTAAGTTGGTAGTAATTAACCAACATTTATTTTTTATAAGGAGGCACGGTGGAGTAATGGATAGTAACTTGGATTGATGGAATCATGGAGTCCAGTTTGTCACATTCACTAACATACAAATACTCTTGGAAAATGTATGAATACATCACTTCTTCTCCCAACTATGGGTAAATAGCACAACAGACTGGCTCACCAACCTGCAACTGCACGGTTGTGGCAAGCAAGTATGGCTACACTCCTGAAGATAGGGTCAAAAAGAGAGATGTTCCTCCAAGGAGTTAGAAGACCCTAGGTATTTATTTTAATGAGCTTTCATCCTTGGTACCTTATTTTTCATTAAAAATTTGTCTCAAATGTAAAAATTAGAAAACAGTTAATAAAACTTTGATCTATCATACAAGTTGTAGCATTTGCTTAATATGATAGAATTAAGCCTCATTTTTACCCCTGGCATGTATTAGTTACCCCCTACCTAAAAAGAAAGATTGTTAATTGACTTATATGTTAGATATCTTTACCATTTTGTTTCTTTTGAGAACCTGGCAAAACTAGATTTTCAAGGCTACAAAATGTGTGACTCCTACAAGAGGGGGGGGGAAAACAAAAAAACAAAAAAAAAAAACACACACACACACACTGGAAAAGGTAAGAGGTTTATAACTTTCCTAAACATTTATTTATAGCAACAGAGAATATAGTAATCAGAAAGATAGAAGAGCCAATGTGGATGGTAGGTAAAACAGACTGATTACAAACTGGAGTCATTTCACACAGGAAGTGAAAGAGCAACTAGGGTTGGGAATACATTACTGTGGTTCTTCCACTCCCAAAGAACATTACTAACAATAAAAAAATGGGAGCTAATGACCCATAGTAAAAAGCTAGGAAATTATTTCACCTATCAGCAATCCATCAAGCAAGCATCCCAGGCAATGGCTAGAATAAGAGAAGCTTCCTTCCCAGATAAGAATTCAAATTTTCGACTGAAGCAAGCTTTTGGGGGGTTATTTTCTGTCAGTTATATTTGGTTAAACACGGATACTTTGAGTTAGAGCCTATAATCAGGCATCTGCACATTTGGCAAGTTTTCACATCTCATATTCAATAAAGTCAGTATTTTTGTGTAGCTTCAAAAATAGCAATGCTTTTATGATATTAAAATTGATAAATATACCTTTTTTTTTTAAACAACATTTTGTATCACTTGGGAAACCCTCACAGATTAAAAGTGGCTATCGTGTTAGTAAGTGCACAAAAAAACTTATTTTGTTTCATAAAGGGTTTTTTTTTTAATGTCATAATCTATGACAGTTTGAAGGAGGGAATGGCTAAAGAAAGGCAGGGTTGATTTCTTTATCATTATTATCTTTAAATGCCCCTCTGTCTCTTGAAGATGTAAACTATCATAGTACTCCAAAAATTATTTTTTCTTTATTATCTGTGAGTTGCCATGACTTCCTGAGAAAGATAATAAGGTAGGTTCCCATTGTCTAGCTACAGTTTTTGAATTCAGACTGGCTGTTTCTAGACTTCATTCTACACCTCTATTTAATCCAGAGAATAGTATAGAGAAGCAGACATATATTCATACCTTTTCCAAGGGCATTAGTGTAAAATAACTGCAACTATATTATAGTAGTTGGTTACTTGACTCCACTTTTCAATATCAATATACCAATAACAGTTACACTACCCACACATCTTAACTATTAGATAAACAGAATATTATATGAGCTCCACAAATAAAAATACCACACACAAAAAAAGAACATTTTAAATTCTAATTACGTTTTTGTACCTGTTTTATATGCATAGATTTAACTCAAATCTCACTAATTATTTTTAACAGATTTTTGTTTAAAATGTTAATTTCACAAAATAGAGTATTAGAACATACAGGCAACACAAAAGAAATTTAAATCAATTTGATTAAACCCATCAATCAAAACCTTGAAAATGATAAAAGATAAAAAAGTATTTTTCTTCAATCATACAAGTTTGTTTCACTTTCTAAACAATTGGAAAAAAATGGTTTGGAATTTGACATAACAAAAATGCATTTTATAAATTTATACATTTTTCCTAAGGTGGGGTCGATACAAAACAAATTGCAGGCCAAAACAACAATAGCACAGTCCTCTTGCAATCATAATCACAATGAATCTGCCATAAATTATTCAGATATCATTAAAACTTTAATAAAAGAGAGCAGAATGATAACAGCCCCCATAGATTAATTAAAGGGTTTAATTTGAAATTCCTTGAAGGTTATTTGAATTGATGGATACCCGAAAAACACTTGAGGGGGATAATGGACAAAACATTGTGATAGCAACAACAAAGATAAGGACAATAGTTCAAATGTAAACAATAGTACCTCATCCCAGAAATAAAAGAAAAATTAAAAAAAACCAAAAAAAACATTGATAATGTAACATTAAACAAGACAGAGTACTGAAAGAAGACATTTTACATTTTATCAGCTTCCATATTTTGGTATAAAAAAATCAACTTCCGATATAGAATTTAAAAATAAAAAATTGCTATTATTTTGCATTTTAAGTTTTTATTCAAATACAAATTAAGTTTTGTGAGTAATTTTGATGAACTTTGTCTCTATATATAAACAAATTAATCACACACATGCATAAAATAGTCCTAAATATAATTATCATTACAACCAATAAGCTATCTGTGGATGATAATTACAGTGTCATTAAAAAAAAACAAAAAAAACAAAACACAATTCCTAGTCAAAACCATATCCAAATGAAAATTTCTCATTTGTATCTAATGACCACATATATATTTTTTTTGATTATCAGTTCCACTTACTTGATAAGTGACACATTGTTTTCCCAAACTAGCATTAAATATATAATGACATTTAATTTTTATCTGATCCTGGAAAAGAGATATTTATTAATAACTTTAATGAAAATGATGATGACAAAGGATAACTATAAAATGAAAGGAGATTCCAGTGAAAACAATAGACTAGAGGTCTCAACATTTCTATATTAATTGTTACTATTAGTAAAGTTCATGACAATATATTAAGAAAAGCAAGAGTAAAAAATAGTTATAAATCATAATCAGCACAACCCATGCTTGTCATATTAGTCTACCATTTGCCCATACTTTGAATACTGCTGCCAAATCTAATCTGGTGCTTCTGCTATGTGTTTAGAGATTCTTGATAAAATACAAAGAAGAATCTATCAGCTTCAGTCACTTTCTTACCACTGTAACACAGCTTCCTTGAGCCTTTTTTCTATAAATACTTACATGGTAATTATTCTGATGAACTTAATGGTACATAGACTTTATGGATTTAAGCATAATACAAGATTGGCAGTAAGGTCTCATCATTTTACAGTAAAAAAAAGCCGAGATGAAAGCATAAGTTCTATACTAGCAATTTCTTCTCTCACACTTCTTGTTTGTGAAACTCTCTTCCAGTTTTTTTGTTTCTCTGTCAACTTATTTCTTCAAAAATTTAAATGCAATGTCAATTGTTATCGTCTGTCTTCTTAATTACTGTTCTTTTATTATTTTTTTAGTAGTATTTTTCCCCCCATCATTTATTTTCTCTCAGTCAGTAATCTCTTGCATCTTAGTGGCTTTATTGCTTTGCTTGGGGGAAATGGTTAAAACAAAATTAGAAAGTGATCTCTACTATCAAGCTGGTTAGATTTAAAAAAAAAAAAAAACAACAACAAAAAAAAACAAGTACTTATTTCTTTATTCATTTTTTTCTTTTAGAATATTAGGGAAATTTTAGAAGGTGTTTCTGATTTATTTAAAATCTTTCAGTTTCTTGCAATTTTAAAGATATTATTTGTCACTTTTATTACAAAGATTTTATTTTTAACTGTAGATTAAATCACAAAATGACAACCATTTTTAAAAGTTAAAAACATTTTTTTTTTAAAACTTCCTTTATATTAGACAGAAACAAATTAGAAATTTTGACATGATCATATAAGTAGATAACTGATAGCCTGCTGAATTTAGTTCAGAGTAATCAATGAACACAGCTCATTAATATCCAAAGTTACAGCCAAGCCCTGCAGAATATAGAACAGGAAGTCCTGACCTTTTACAAGGCCAGGACTTCCTGCACTGTGTTTACCAGAGTAGTGATACTGCTGAGAGAACTCATTTTGGGACATACAGGAACTTGCTACTCTCATTGATTTTGTTGGCTCAGACAAGGGATTGATCATCAAGAACTGTAGCAAATTATCTTCAGTGAACCTAATTCAAAATTACCCAATTTTCTTCTGATTGGCTGCAATTGACTGTGAATAATGAGGAGAGAGGAGCAGGATACATTGCATTGATAGGCAGGCAGTACACTGTACCACCCATAACCTCTTATTTAAACATTGAAAAGGAAAACATTACTTATGAACAAGAGGATACATATTTTTAGTGTGTGTGTGTATATATATATATATATATATATATATATATATATATATAAAAGGGAGGTGCTGAAAAGTTTTCAATCAACCAAGAAGTCCTATATATATATATATATATATAAAAATGGGGAAGTATAAGCTACAAGAACTTTTCAAAACCCTTTATAAAGGGTATGCCAGAAATGCTTCCCCTATAATGGTAATATAGTAAGAGGTATATGCGGGAAGTATTTCTGTTGCACCCTCTGTGTGCATGCAAGTTTAAAATTTGTTTTATTTATAGAGAGGGTTTATAAGTATTGACAGTGTGAACATAGGAATTAATACTTTATGGTGACTGTCAATTTCATGTCTCAATACAATGTCCTTATATATATATATATATATATATATATATATTATTAATTATTACGTCAGAACATGAGAAAACTACAACAAAATTGTACATTTTGTTTCGACATTGAAAGAACAATATCTCATCAGGTAGTTAATGATGGCAATAAACATTTTAATTTAAAAAAATTTTTTATATTGAGCACTGTTTTAAATTAACATTTTGAACATTGCGATTATTTTCTTTATTCTTATTCATTTGGGTGTGTGTGTGTATATATATATATATATATATATATATATATATATATATGAGTGGGGTAAACAAAAAGAGTGCCTTAAAAAGAATATATTTGCACGCTTCACATTTTTAATTCTATTATTTTAAAATAAAAAAGATACACATCAGAAACTAAAAAGCATGTGTGTGCATAAGAATAAAACAAAAATGTATAAGCATAGATACTAGCTATTAATAATTGCTACATACATTTTCTAAATATATAAAAAAAAAAATTAAAATTGTTCAGTGATATTACTTTTGCAAAATTCATAAATATTTTTCTTGTCAAGATATTAAGATTAATTAGTCTTACAAACAGTATCTGTCACCAACATATTTCTGTATAATTTGTTAGGTATATGTACAATAGTGTTATGAATTAATGATAATCAGAATTAACGTCATCAATACAATTTCAATAATTTTAATAAAATTTAAAACTGAAATCTATTTACATTTTTACAAAAAAGGTTTTGTGTGTAAATTGATTTTTGCTGGTGTGTCTTTTTATAGTAAAATGTCTTATTTGAAATGTTCTCAAGAAAAGAGATAACTGATATATTTTAGTAAATGCCATTATAGTTTACAGAAGAAAAATATTGGTTTACTTAAAAAATAAAATAAATAAAAGGGCAGCTTTTCTTTTTTAATTAATTGACTAAGACCTGTTGCAAAATATTTGTCTGTTTCAGGTGAGATAAATTCAATGCTGAAACCAACACTGGTTGGAAATTTTTTTTTTTACCTCTTGATCTGTTTTCATCAGCATTTACAAATTCTCAATCTTATTTTAGTGGTTTTTTTTATCCCACTTTTTTTTTTTTTTTGATATCTGTAATTTTGAATGTATGTTTGTGCACAATAAAAACATTAATTAAGATTTGTCATTGAAAAAAAAAAAAAAAAAAACAAATCTGAGAACTTCATATAGAATGTAATCCATTTTAAAAAATATTTTTTTTTATTTTCAATCTATGCACAGTTTATGTATAGTGTAATTTCTATTTTTTTTTTCTTCTGAAACAGTTTGGTTAATTTAATCTATAAAATCATATGAGCAATGAACACTTATGCCCAGTGAATAAATAACTGTACAGCTTGAGCTATATTTATTTTAATTTTGCTATTTTAATATTTTTTTATAAATGTAGTTAATATATAATCATTGTTTTGCTATTGTTTTTTTTTTTTGTTTTTTTTTTTAAGTATGTTACTCCCACCACTTCTAAAAATCATATGACTTAATGACTCAAAAGAGACATGACTGACTGGGCAAAAAATATTCCTGGAGTAGCTTGCTATTACTTTTTGTGGTAGACTGGCTGCCAACCAAGGCTATAGAATCCAAAGTTTAATAACATTCACACAACTCCAGGTAGCCACTTTGATCTGGTGTAATGGTTAGCAAGCTTGCCTTACTAGTATATGTCTATATTTCTGAGATAAGGTAGTATTTACACTATTTACATTATTTGGACTATTGTCCTCATCTTCGTTGCCATTTTTATGATATTTCAGCTGTTGTATGCTTCAGCCTTCTTCAGGTGCTAGAAATTTTGAACTGAACACTTTATTACAATCATTACGGTATATCATTCCCATTTCTTGTGCAAAGCTGCTCTTGTAGTCATGAGTTATCTCCCTTTAACCTAATGTTCTAAGTTATTTGTTCACCACTGCTGTAGCCTGGTATTGAACTAACAACTCTTTTGGTCAAGTTACTGGAACTAACCAATACCTATATCCACTGGGCCATGTGTTCTTGAGAACAAATAACTTAGAGAGGCAGGTTAAAGGGAGATAACTTATGACTACCAGAAGTGACTTTGCACAAGGAATAGCGTTGTCTTGCTAGATTAGTGACATACGAGTAGTCAGTTCAATTCTCACTGGATGCCCCTTTCAGCTTTGTGCCACATCTAAAAATTCCAGGTAGGTCTTTTGAGCTGTCAGTCTAGAAGCACCTCTACACATCAAGATCTTTTGTTACAGTTTACAGTTAATACAATGAGTGAGATTCTATCCATTGCCAGCTTGCTAGGCTTGTCGACGAATAACTTACAACATCTAATATTTTCTAGTGAAAAACAGTTTAATCAATTTTCATAAATGTATAAGAGATTTAAAAAAAAAACTGATTTAAGATTTTTTACAATTTATAATATTGCTATTTGTGCTTGTAAAATAAAACCAAAAACTTCAATTAGAAAATTTCAGCTAATTAATGAAATTTAATTAAATAAAATTTTTATTTTTAACATTACTTGCAAAAATCTTTTCATAAATTTTTTTTATATACATATTTTCTTTTGATAAAAATGTTGGTAATGTTATAAGAATTGAATCTGCTTTTGTAACTTATGTGCTTATGTGATTTAAGTTTAGTATATTAACTGGGTCCACCTTTTGCTTCTTGTAAAAACCTGATAGATCAAAAATATGGATTATTACTTGCAAACACTTGATATAATTTTCCACAAGGCTAATATATCACCGAACCATACATAATCCATGACATTAGTGTAAACAAATTATTTGATTTAGCTGTGTAGTTATCTAAGCTTTTAAGGGTTTCAAATATGTCACAAGGCAAATTAACAAGTTATAGTTTGATGGTAAAAGCATAAAATTAATAGTCTGAGGTTATTGGTTTAATCACTGATGCTTTTTTTTTCTAATTTAGAATTATTATTCTTTATTCAACTTTATAAATAACAATTTATTATTTTGTAAATAAATTTTTCCTAATTTTTATAATGAATACCTACACTAATTGACTCTATACATACTGGTGCTAATTGCTTTTTTTTCCATCACAAAAATTTAATTATAAGCTGAAAAAAAATTTTCAAAATTTTGAAAACAAGTTAATTTAAAAAATTTTTAACGCCTTTTCATAATCATTTGAATAGGACAAGTGATTTGTCAGTGTTAAAAACAAGTTTCTAACATATTTTAAAAATCGACATTTTTTTTATTTATTTATAGCTAAATGATTTTCTAGTTTATTTATTTACTGTATCTGGCGACATATTAGACCCCAACTTTTATCTCTCCACCAACAAAAAATGGCTAACAATAACATCAATATTGAAGTTGTTTTCGAGAAGGCAACTGTTTACCCAGACAACAAAGACTACCAATACTTGTAATCAACAGCAGAGAAGTATAATGTATGTATAATGTAATGTATGTATGTATGTATGTGATGGCATCCAAGATGCCATCACATACAGCTTTTTTTTTTTTTTTTAAAGAAAAGAAAAATTCTGCCTTTCATTAGAAACAAAGAAAAAGATTACTGAATATCAACTCTCTTATATGGCAGCGAATACTGGACAATCTAACCATGGATGAGGGACACCACATGCATTGCAGTTATAGTAGTAGTGGTGCATCTAGAGTAAGGTTGAGCTTATCCTTACCCAGGCTAGTTTTGAATTCAGAGTTGTCCTTCTAGGCTGTTTGCCACCTCAAAGCAAGTGAGCCCAGTCAGCCCTACAATTTAATTAAAAAAGAGATGGATACTTGTATGAAAGTAAATATAACTAACCCAGCTGGAATTTAAACTCACCTTGCCAACACTCCCTCCCCATTGCTAACTATCACATTACTCACACATTTATATAAAGCAGGAGAAAGAGGAGTAAAAGGAACAATGAGCCAAATCAGAAGAAGAATCATTTGTGATAAAATGCAGGTGGAGCACATTGGACAACTGAAACCAGAGGGCACCAGCAGTTTACTTGCAAAGAAAGAAAAAAAGAAAAGAAAAGGTTGCATGTTAGTGAATCGATAAATGCCAGGTGCAGGAATGCAATACATGTTGTGGATTTTGCAGTTTTTTCGTGTTACGGGTGAAAAAGAAAAAAAAAGAGTTACATTAAAATTAAATAAAGAAATATGATATAAAAGAAGTAACACTCTGAATTGACAACATAGACATTAAATGTAGTAATGGCAAAGGAGAACATCCATTTGGAAAAAGTACAATTTTGGCTAAAATGAGCTACATTAAAGTGATAAAAAGAATCTGGTATGTCCTTTTTTCTTATTCTTTTTCTATAGTAAAATACAAAATTAGAAAGACTTTTGGGTCAGGCTGTCCATTGCGGTAAAATACCAACACAATTATTGAACAGTAAGAAATAACAGGCAGAAAAAAAAGACTGTTGGAATAAAGCAGAAGATCTAAAAGAATGCTGGTTAAAAGAAAAATCAAAAAGGAAAAGCAAAAAGTTTATAGGATCTTAGCTAAGTAATGCTGATGTGGGAAGAGAAAAGATGTATGCATGGAAGGGGGTGAAGCTGACGACTAGAATCTATAGAGAACAGATAGATAAAAAAATATATAAAGAAAAAAAAAAATCATCCAATCAGAAAATATTAGTTTAGGAGCTGAGATACAACGAAAGATGAATCAAAGAAAATCTCAGTATAAGATTAAGCATTTAGTTGCAGTGTTATGAAAGTTGGGTTTGTTTAATTTCAAAAGAAAGCCAGCAGACATCAGACACCAACTAATTTATCTAAGTTGTGGGGGTCTTTTTAAAATCTTTTCAATCCCACCATCGTCCTGGGTATGACAAACTACATCTAGAAGCAAGGCCTCTGATCGGGAGATTGGAGGTTTTGAGGAGCATGGAATCACCTCTTAATTGGTGTTATTCCCTTGACCAGGGATGGTAGTAAATGTTAGGATCACACCTATGGGTAAATAATAAACTTTCAAAACACTATAAAAGTATAAAAATACATTTTTTATAGTAAAAATACCAACTATATATATATATATATATGAATGACCAACAATATTTATTGTAGAATTACCAATACATATTCATAGCAAAATGGCCAACAATACATTTTATGTGAAAAAACATTGTGGGATGAATAGATCAATTGTTTATTACACTAACAAGACATAGAGAACATAAAAAAAAAAGTTTTGTTTTTATTAAATATTTAATTGCCATGAAAGTGTGGAAGAAAATATTAAAGGGACGGTTTAGATCCAAAAATAAAAAATCCAGGATCAAAATCCCAAGGATCATAATTGAGCTTTGCAAGTTTACAGTCAAAAATACATAAATCAAAAGTGGTCAAAAATCTGTATCCCTAGAACAAAGATTGCCAGTCATCTAAAGTAGTATTCTTTTACTGGTGTAAGAAAATTTGTGATTGGTTGAAACTGATATAGAAGTGTAAACAATTGCTATATTTTGAGGTCTACTAAAGTTGATCTAATCATTTTCCTGATTTTTTTTTTTTTTTTTGCAAGATTTCACAGAGAATACAAATTTGTTTTTAAGGTAAGACTATTTTCTCCTTCATCAACACAGAAAGTATGAAATCTAGAAAATCTCTGATAATATATGAAAATAATTTTGGAAACTCAATTAAATAATGAAAATATCTAATTTTAATCTAA
Organism: Ascarosepion bandense; assembly: GCA_037127315.1. Classification (NCBI taxonomy): domain Eukaryota; kingdom Metazoa; phylum Mollusca; class Cephalopoda; order Sepiida; family Sepiidae; genus Ascarosepion; species Ascarosepion bandense. The sequence goes on along the minus strand of JBBBDQ010000502.1, from coordinate 2,478,605 downwards.
TATCAACTACCATCAGCTATTCAAATTCATTTCACTTTGTTGATTTAAATACATTTGCATTTTTTTATTTTCTACAACATTTAAGAGGAAATGTCAAATAGATTTTTACAAAATTTTTCAGAAAGTATAAATCAAAATGAACTATTTCTGAAATATCAATCAACATGCTGGTCATTTTGGCTTAAACAAATGATGCAAATAGAAATAGCATTAATTTCATATGTTTATTTAGGTATTAGAATAAGTTTGTATTTCTTAGACAAAGCATTGTCAAAACTTTAAGACTATTCATCTGTTTTCTCTTTTTTTTTTTATTGCAGTGTTAGATGCAATATACAAATTCCTTACATGAAATATAGCAAGTTCTTATTTGAAAAGTACATTTTAACTTCTCTTTGCAATATTAAATGCACACATTCCTCCTTGATTTTTAAGCAGGAGTAGAGCTTTAACCCTTGTTCCCTGTTTAGGAGGTGCCTTCTAAAATTTACTTCAACTTTATAATTCTAATGTCTCTGCTTAAACTCAAAGTTTATTTACAATTTATTTCCCCCCCAATAATAGGTTCATCTATCGTTTGATTCACACTCCTATCCAATCTCTCAAACAAGTGTAGAGGTTTATCTCTTGTTTCTTGCTTAGGATTGAGTCTCCAGTTCCTTCTAAAATCTACTTCAGTTCTATATTCCTAATACCTGTCCTTTCCTATGTTAAGTCCACACAGTAGCCCTCTACTTCAAGTGGCTATTGGGCCTTGTATTGGGTGAATATTAGTTAAAAAAAATTCTTATATGATGCATTGCCAATTATTTAAGAATGTTTTTTTTTTCTTTTATTACACTTGCAGTTTTAGATGAAGTATTCAAATTCTTTAAATTTTTTTGTCAATTTTTTTAATACTGGTATTTAATTAATCTTATTGCAACTATCATCATTTTAATATTTATCTATACTTCTGAGATGAGGTATTATTTACATTGTTTGAACAGTTGGTTTCATCTTTATTGCCATATTCATGATGTCGCGGCTGTTGTACACACCGACCAATATCAGGTGCTTGAAATTTCGAACTGAACCCTTTATTTTGATCACTGGGGTATATTATTCTCGTTTCATCTTCTATGCAAATTCTGGATGTCATGTAGTTATCTCCCTTTAACTCGACTCTCTAAGTCACTGCTGTAGCCAGGTATTGAACTCACAACTCTTTGGGTCAAGTCACTAAATCTATCCAACCCTATTATCCTCTGGGTCCTCAAGGACATATACATGACAGTGCATAAAAGCATTAGTCAGATCCAGTGACTTGACCCAAAGAGTTGTGAGTTCAATACCTGGTTACAGCAGTGGTGAACAAATAACTTAGAGAGTCAAGTTAAAGGGAGATAACTATATGACATCCGGAATTCGCATGGCAGATGGAATGAAAATGATTTACTCAAGTGATCGAAATAAAGAATTCAGTTTGAAATTCAAAAACACGAAAAGGAGGCTGGAGTATACAACAGTTGAAATGTCATAAATAAGGCAATAAAGATGAGGACAATCATCATTTTAGTATTGATGGTAAGTAGCATGGATTGAAACTTGAAGCTTATTTTCTATTTACATTCTGTGTTGCTTACTAACAACTGTCTGAGAGTTGTTATGAAAAACAACTGAAATAGAATAAAAGAAATAAGGTACAATTTACTGCTAAAACTTCTTAGAAAAATAACTTTATTAAAAGGAAATAAATTGTTATTCAATCTAAATAATCAAAAACCAATTGTAGAGAAAAGCTTTTCAGAAATAAACAGCTTTTGTTAACTATGTCAGTGATATAAGTAGAAAGATGAATGGAAATAAGGATAATTGTTAATACCTTAATAAAATAAAAAATAAATAAATGGATTGAATGCCACAAGGTATTTACGGTGAAACATAAGCCAGTGTTAAGTGTGGATTAATACTGAATTAAAATCTTAAACATTCCCACATAAAATTGTAACATCTTAAATGCTGTACGTTATTTGATGTTATTTAATCTTTCTTTTGGAAACAATGGATGTATGAAGCCATAAATTTCATAAGCTGAAAAGGTAAGAGATTGGCATAACTAAAAATTGATTAATACCAATTGTACAAAAATTTTTAAAACTGTAATTACAGATTAAGAAAAAGAAAAAAAGAAAAGAGGAAACCACTTTTTCCACTCATGTTGAGGTTTTTACATATAGTTATTTGTTTTTAGTTTTTTTTTTTTTTTTAATAGTTTCTATGTCTTGTTAGTGTAGACAATTGATCTATCCATCCCATGATGCCTTTTCAAATAAAATGTATTGTTGGCCATTTTGCTATGAATATGAATTGGTAATTCTACAATAAATACTGTTAGTCATTTATATATATATATATATATATATATATGAGAAAGAAAGTGACCTGTTATAATATATCTACACATTTGTCTGGGCCAAAGACAAAAATTGCTCATGAACACTGTCAAGCTTGGGTCAATATTACACCAACTGCACTTCTCTTAGTGGAAGGTGGAATGTGCAGTCACATGGATGGAATATCTAGAACTGAGTGCCTTCTCCCATCTCAATTGAGAAGACAGACACTATGCTTTGGTCTCTGCCAGTAAACCAAGAAGCAATTAACATTAACTGGTTGATAACAATAAGTGAAGGGTATAAAAATTGGAACAATTTACATTTATTGTAAAGATATATTTAATATGCTGTTTTATTGACTCAAGAACACATTGTTACATATACATAGAGAAAAACCACATTGTGATCAGCTGATAATAAACAAAGGATACAGGAATTGGAAAAATTTTGCTTGCCCTTTCCTTGTATGCCCTTACAACAAAATCATTTAGTAACCCACTACCATGAGTGACTCTTGGGCCTTGTAAATATTAGTAAAAAAAAAAAGTTGACATAAAAAAAATTATTAACCTTATAAAGAAAGTGATTTGAACCAACTAATTTTGTGATTGCAATAAATGGTTTCCTTTATAAAAGACTGATAGGAAGTGAAAAATATTCATTATTAAAATTCTAATATTTTTTTCTTTCTATAATCAATTAATCAAGAATCAAGAGGTTTTAAATAAATCCAATGCTATATTATAAAATGTACATACAAGATTATCTAAATACAGTTAAATCACTAATACAAGCAATATCCACTTAATTGCAAATGGATTTGAAACTTAAATTTAATCCATTGTTGACAATAATTACATACAAAAATAAGCTATATATAATTGATTTCAAGATAGAGTAAAAAGCATAATTCCCCAATAGGAATTGGTCTATCATTTAATAAAATACTCCAAATCAATTTTTTTTTAAATTCACATTTTATTCATAAGCAAAGAAAAAAAAATTCAATATAGCTTTGAAGCAGTCAGTTAAGTGATACACTCCTGTCATTACCAATGCTTTTAATGAAACAGTAGAGAAAAAAAATCTTTGAATATTTACCAAAATGACAGAATTTTAGTCTTTTGCCAGACCAAAAGAATGCTAGTTGATAAAGAGGGATTTAAAAGAGAGAAATCACCTTGGTTATTTATTTATCACTTCCAGAGTAGCAAAGCATTCAAATACTAAGTTGGTAGAGTTCATAATTATTAGATTATTTACATTGTTCAGACTGTTGTTGTCATCTTTGTTATATTCACAACATTTTTGTGGTGTACGCACTGACCTTTTCAGAACACTGGGGTAGATTGTTCTTGTTCCATAAGTAATGCCACTTTTAGATGTCTTCTTCTTCTTCTATGTGCCCTGTCCCTTCAGGACGTAGGCGATCATGGATCTCCACGTCTCCCTATCCCTTGTGGCTCTTAGTATGTTTGCTCCTGTTGCTCCTGGCAAACCCCGTTCCGTCATCCACCTGATCAGACTCTGCAGATATGTTATCCGCTGCCTTCCTCTGTCTCTCCTTCCTTCTATTTGACCAGTCAGTATCAGGTTCTCCAGGCTCTCCTTCCTCATTGCATGTCCCAGGAACTTCAGTTGTCTCTTCCTGATGCTCAGCATCAATTTCCTTTTTGTTGCCATTCTTTCTAACACCTCGTTGTTGCTTGTATGCTCAGTCCACGATATCCGTAGCATCCTTCTGTAGAACCACATTTCGGCCGCTTCCAGTTTTTTCCTCATTTTCGATGATATTGTCCAGCATTCACAGCCGTACTGAAGAACTGACATCACGTAACAGTCTAGTACTCTTTTCTTCGTTTCTATTGAGATCTTCCTGTGTGTTAGTATTTTGCTCATCTTCTGGAACGCGTCCTTTGCCATGCCAATTCGCCTTCGGATCTCCGTGTCGCACTTTCCATCTCCTGTTAGAACACTTCCTAGGTACTTAAATTCTTGGACTTGTTTGATTCTGTTATCCCCCACCTGTATTTGGCATTTTGGGTTGTATCTTTTGCTGATGACCATGCACTCAGTTTTCTTAAAGTTTATTTGTAGTCCCTTCTTGTCACTCTCCACTGCTACTTTCTGTATGAGATCTTGCAGTTTCCTTTCCGTGTCCGCAATCAGTACTGTATCGTCCGCGTCTCTTATGTTGTTCAGGTTGTGGCCTCCAATAATAAATCCTGGTGTGTCATCTAGGGTCCTCAAAATATTCTCGCTGTATAGGTTGAACAAATCCGGTGAAAAGACACATCCTTGTCTTACGCCTTTTTCTATCTTTGTGTATCTACTGAGGTCGTTACCTGTCCGTATGCAGGCCGTTTGCTGCCAGTAGAGATTCTTGATTATTCTTATATCTTTGCCGAAAATGTCGAGGTTGCCTATCATTTCCATCAATTCTTTGTGTCGTATTTTGTCGAATGCTTTTGCGTAATCAATGAAGCATAGGTACAAGTTAGATGTCTTAGTTATCTCTATTTAACTGAACTTTCTAAGTTTTTGTTTGTCACTAATGTCACCAGATACTGAACTGACAACTCTCTGGGTCATTCACTAGATCCAACATTTTTATCCACTGAACCATGTCCCTGGAGACACCTTTATTCTTCACCTGAAGAAGAATGGTGCAGACAATGGTCTAAACAATGTACATAATGTAAATACTTCATATCAGAAATACAGACAATTATTATAATTATTTTAAAAGAAATATATACCATACAAAAAAGCAGGAATAATTAAACCATAAATTTTAATTCTGGTCAGTTACTGGCTATAAAAACAATACTGCAAGGGATGTGTGTAGAGGGCAAGGGATACTGATTAGGAATAAAAAAGCCAAGTTCAAGTGCTGGGCTCATATGCTGCATTTACTTTTTCATTAATGACATTCAAAAAGCATGAATCTGTTTACAGCTAGAGGTTAAATAACTGGGTAGACCGAGATTGCTAGCCTTGTGTGGAAACTTGCTTAAGAGGAAAACTGAATTCAAAATCCTGGTAAAGGCAACAGGAAATCACACCACTATCTTTCCCAAGAGGTAATTAATACATTTTTTTTTTTAATCGTTTCACCCTGAGCAAGGCATTCCACTGCTACTGTAGCGAAGGGGGTTACATAGGGTCGAGAGAGTGATGGGAAAGGATGGTTAGATATAGGAAATGTTAGGAGGGAGATAGAAAGGGTATCGAGAATGAGGGTTGGTTAGATGGTGAGAGTGTTTGAGAGAACAGATGCAAGTTAGCGTGTTAGGAGGTGTCTATTGACCTTACATTTAAACTCCTGGAGATTGTAGCTGTTGGGGAAGCAATCATGTGGAAGGGAATTCCACAGCCGGAAAGTGCGATAAAAGAAACTGTTGAAGTAGAAGTTGCGGTTGCATTTTATCGGTTTCACTGTAAAAGGGTGGGATCTAGCTGCCAATCTAGTTTCTCATGCAAATAAAGAAATGGAATCTGTAGAGTTCCATGATGGTGTATATCCTGATTGAAGACATTGCTTGAAGATAACAATCCATAATATCACAAATCCAGTTTTGGTGCTGATATAGAAATGAGGTCAAATTAGTATTTCAAGTTACATGGCAGAAAAGTTGCTGGTGATTCCAAAATTATGTGGAGGATGTGGTTGAAGCCAATGGTAATTTTGGTAAATATATCTATTACAATGAGGTGTCACTGCTATTTTTAATTTTGTGCAATTTAGACAATTTATCCCTTTGTGGTGCAGTGAATATAGACTCGGAATGAGAAATTGGGGAGCAGAGTTCAAATTCCAGTTGAATTCATTGCATTCACTTACGTGCAAATACCCTTGGGAAAGGTATTAATCCGTCTCTTCCTTCCAGTTATGGGTTAAATAACAGGACAGATTGGGTTCTAGAGCCTTGGCTGGCAACCAATCTACCGCAGAAAGCAATGGCAACCTACTGCGGGACAATCTTCTTCTCAGTCAGTCATGTCTCGAAAGAGACATGATCACCCAAGCGTGTTTTACGTATGGCACTTAACTGACTGATCCCTATATATGTTGTAAATATTAGGGATGAAGCATAGGTAAATATAAAAGTGGATACTAGTTTCAATGGTGAGTTGCAACAGTGTTTCATGCTTGAACACAATTCTCAGGCCTGAAGATTGAAACAGGCAGTTGCTACTCTGTGTTGACCTGTTGTAATACACACCCAAACACACAAAATACTGTGAGATATATAAATGTATACATGACACTATTAGTTAATTGGTTGTTTAAAAGCAAATTTGTTGGTATTTTGAAATTCCTGGTGATCCATCAGTGGTTGTATCAGTTTTTGAAGATATCTTATAAAGGTATCGAAAATGGGCTAAAAGGTCACTTAAATCAATGCACATGATAATTACATCTTGAATGTTATGCAATGGTCTCCCCCCACTGAATAAGGAGTCAGTCATCACATAATTACTACCTCAACAAAAACTCAAGAGCATTAATAATCACAGCACTGAAAGTTTATCAAAACAGAAAAAAAAAAAAAATAAAGAAAATACACTGAAGGATTCAAGTGAAACCCAACTCTCCTCAGAGATTAAACAAACAAAATGGATACTGGTGATATATTTAGGGTGAGGGTATTAGGTATAGTGTATAAGCTATTTAAATCTATCTCCAGATAAAAGCTGAATTAAATGAAATAAGATAATAAAAATAATTTAAACCTTTCATTCTTAAGGGATTGAAGAATCAAGTAATGAACAAGTTAATTTAATTAAAGAATGTCCACTCCTACTTGCAAGATCTAAGTTAAATCTTCAGATTAGATTTTGTTGAAAACCTTTGTGCATCTCAAAGAGAAGAATTTGTAAGCTAAAACTTAGTGAAAAAAAAAAAAAAATCCTTTCCAAAATAGACCCCACTCCCTCTGCCAAATAAACAAAAACCAAACAGACTGACTTACCACAAGTCTTTTTACTTCAGTTTGGTTGACTGACACATGGGAATATTAAGGCTCTCCTTTATAAATAAACATGTTGATTGTAGAGTGAGCGCTGACAATACCAGACAGCAAACGAAAAATTAAAAAGAAAAACTAAAGACGAACAAAATGTCTCCAGCAAGCTCAGCAGATAGGATTAATTTTTATTTTTAAAAACTTTCCTTGTTTTTCAATACCTTCTATGGTTTTGACCAAAGAAAAAAGGAAAGATCATGTGTGTATGTGTATGTAGTATAAATCAATTCTGCTTCAGTATCAAAAAATGAAACTTTAAACTTGTTTGACCTGACAAACACCTTATGTTTGGCTTATTTTCTTTTTTCTTTGGGGGGGGGGGACGGGGGAGGGAGAAAGATAAACTCATTTCTACTACTCTTCAACTACATTCAGTTTTACCTGCCTGGGTAGGTAACAGTGAAATGTTTACAATAAGATGCTTGTATACATCAGAAAGTGATACAAAGTAGACCTTCAAGCTATTGTCAACATCCAAGTTTGGGAAAAGCAGACACTTGTGAATTTGTAAGATGACAACGCCTTGAGTTGTAAAGACTAGAAAGAATTCCTTTTTTAGTTTAAGAAGAGAGTAAGGAATACTTAAGAGTTGAAAAGATGTCTGGATATATTTCAGCACAGAAAAGCTGAAATGGCCAAATTAGGAAATAAACATTAAAACTGTTGGTTTATCAATTTTTCTAAAGGCTATTCTTATTTCCTACCATAGAGCTAGATAATAAAAACAAATGAGGATGTTTATAAGTAAAAAAAAAACTTTTAAACTTTACAAGATCATTGTAGAATTTCAAAACAAGATTCAGTAATTATATCGAAAATTAATTAACTCCCCAAAATTGGGAGAAGTGCAAACAGGTAAGGGGTGGGGGTACAAAATACAATTGATTTTACTAGGGCGTGTAAAAACTGCAAAGTAGGGTTTTGTCAAAATATTTTTCCAAACAAATTAGCTTATTCAAATCTCATTGATTGGTTTGTGAAATTGAACAAAATGTGGAGTTTTTAAATCTTGACAAAAAATATTAGTGATAATTTCAACAACACTAAATACGGTGAGGATTTCAACACACATCAGTGTGTTGCAAAAGATTCTAGTAATTAAGAAGTAGTTGCTTTTTAATTTAAAAAAAAATCATTTTGCCCCAAAGCAAGTCAATAATGCCATAAATATACAAGGGGTTACAGGAAGTGAAAGAGAATGAGAGAACTTTAGTAAGGTGAGGTAAAGACAGTAAGATAGAATATGGTGATTGGCATTGCATTGGAAGTTTTAAAGAATGTAAATGGTAGGGAAGCAAGAAATCAGAAGAAACTTCCACAGGTGAGAAATGTGAGAAAATAAACTTGGAATAGAAGAAACAATTGCAGTTACCTAGTTCAACAGTAAATCTAGCCGCATGCTTAAATTCATGTAATTGAGGCACTAAGAAAAAAAAAGCTTATCAGAAAAGTTTTAACTTGCCTTGAAATGATTTATTACATAACAATTACAGACAAAATAAGCTGTCAAAAATAGATTAAATTGTTAGCTTTAAATCCATGTGTAATTAAGTAGATATTGTTAACTGTATCTAGATAATCCTCTATGTACATTTTATAATATAGCATTGGATTTTATTTAAAAGATCTTGATTCTTGATTGAGTGATTAGAGAGAGAGAGAAAAAAATCAGAATTTTAATAACGACTTCCACTTTCTATCAGTTTATTTTTCTTTTTTTTAAAGAAATTATTTATTTCAATCACTATTAATTTTTTGTATGTCAATTTTTTTTTCTAGAGAATACATCTTTTTTTATTATAGAAATTAACTGTGAGAGTTAAAAAAGGGAAATAAAAAAATATAAAATTCATGAAAATTATTTAAAAATCTAACAACATCGTACAATATTTGATAAATATTGTTATCTGGAGGGTGGGTATTCTTTCTTGTGAAAGAATTAAAAACCAAATACCTTTTATAAATCTTTTTTAATGAAATTTTATCTTCTAAGCAGAGGGACATTAAGCAATATCAAAGGTAACGTTAATGGAATTTCAACCTCAACTTAGTTTATCATAAAACTTAAAAACTTGTGAAATGTCAAAAAGCATCCACGCCTACATAAAAATGTTTAGAAATATAAAAAAATCTTGAAAAATTAAATGTCTTAATTCGTTAAAAAAAAAAAAACAAAAAAAAAAAACAAAAAACAAAATACGCACTGAGCATGTGAGAAAGTGCAGAATTAAGCAATATGAATTGAAATTCAATTTAGAGATTATTACAATAAAAAATACTAGAGAAAAACCATTAACATCAAAAATTGCAATATGAACTCTGGTAAAAAAAAGAAAAGAAAGGTTATTGAACATTAAGTTTCATAATTCCCAGACACTCAGTTGTCCTTAAGGCCCAGTGGATATTGATGTTGGTTAGTTCCAGTGACTTGACTCAAAGAGTTGTCAGTTTAATACCAGGCTACAGCAGTGGTGAACAAATAACTTAGAGAGTCGGGTTAGAGGGAGATAGCTCATGACTACACAAAGAATAAGAATGATATACCCCAGTAATCGTAATAAAGGGTTTGGTTCAAAATTTCTAGCACCTGAAGAAGGCTGGAGTGTACAACAGCTGAAACGTTGTACAAATGGCAACAAAGATGAGGACAATGATCCAAATAATATAAGATAAGATTATTACAGATTTTGCAAGTCTATAATAACCTGCAATGGAACCCCTTCCACCTTATACAACTTTTTCTCACCTTCTAGATTAATTTTGGGATCAGTCAGTCAGTTAAGTGCTGTATGGGATACATGCTTGTGTGATCATGTCTCTTTTGATCCATGACTGACTCAGCAGAAAATTTTTCTGCAGTAGGTTACAATTTCTTTCTGCAGTAGACTGGTTGTCAACCAAGGCTATAGAACCCAATCTGTCTTATTTAACCTACAGCTGGAGGGAGAAGTGATGGATTAATACCTTTCCCAAGGGTATTTGCATATAAGTGAATGCAACAGATTCAACTCGATTTTGAATTCGGCTTTCCAATTTCTTGTTCTGAACCGATATCCACTGCCCTATAATGCATATCCACCAATTTTATAATGATGAGCTAAAAATACAAGAAAACCAACATTTATCCTTTGCTCTTTTAATTCACAAGACAAAAGCAATTATAGAATGAGATTAGAAAAAAAAAGCTGTACATTTGTTAAAGATAATCTCCATCATATTACATATTATATTTATCTATTATTAAAGTAAGCAATAGCAGTTTACACCAGAACTAAATGGGTAGTCACTTGAAAATACTCAGTCAAGATTTAAAATTATTTAAAGATTAATGTTTAGATTGATGTTTCATTACAACTGACCATTGTGAAAGCATTGAAGCTGAGCACCTCATACAATTTGTCATAAATTAATATGCGACAATATTGAAAAAAAAAAGTTCTTGTCTTGTGATATTGCTTACATGTTATACTTGTATTTTAGCCTTGTCATAATAGTAAAAAATACCAGTTGTTCTTCAATTTAAACCACAAAAAAACTCCTTATAGGTTTTATTATATATCTGCAAAAATTCTCAGCATTCTTTTTTGCAAATGTGATAAAGTTAATGAGTGAAAGAAACTGAGAAAACATTGCAGATGGTAAGTGAATATTAAAAGAGCAGGATTCAAAGAAACAGAAAATAAAAATTAACATTGCATAAAACAAAAAACAAGACTTTAATTAGTGAAACCATAAAAAAAATTAATTTATGATAATATTAATGATGATAAGAATAATAATCCTAATAAATTTGTTAACTAATTATAACATAGCAATTATTCCTGAAAGCTACTCAAAAATTCAGATCTAAAAATGATATTGCAAAGCCAAGTTCTGATACAGATTAATTATCTCCAAAAACAACAGTGACTTTAATATTCATGATCAACCATATGTTTTCAATGTTTTATTTTACATTAACCTTTTCAGAAATACATTGATGGACACAATAAAAATGATTATGCTGAATATATTTATGATAGACACCATAATGCAAGGAATTTTCCTATATCTAAAATGGCTCACTTGGACATGTACCAAAATTAGCAGGATTGAACTGAAATTCTAGTGTTGCCAATTATACAAAAAGAAAAGGTGACTTAGTAAAATAGATAAGTACATTAATAAAATTGAGAATAACTTCAGATTCCCCAGCGACAAGAACTTTGTGTTTTTAATGTTTCTTCTCTAAAATTCCAGGATGCTATCAGGACTGATAAAATATTCATATAATAAAAGCTGACATAGAAACTGCGAAGTAAGCTGAAACAATCAATGTTAATTTCCACTTTAAAATATTCATGTAAAAATTACTGCATAATTAGAACTATTTTATTGGATATTGAAATGCAGTACGAATTGTAAAAACTAACCAAATGAACATTGTGTTTATGCAAATTTTGTTTTTGTAAAATATTTCAGGACTACTTACTTTTGTAATAAGGATAGGAAAATTTAAATGATTTTGCCATTGAATTAGTTACATATTCTACATGAGTTATGTAAGATTTTTATCTGTACAATTAACTATCATCATGTGTAAGAAAGATTCTAGCTTTTTAAGGAAAAAAAAGCAGGTTTGATGATTGATATTAAAATGATTCCTGTTACAATAATGAAATATCTCATTAGTCATTGTTTGATTTTTATAGCCAATGAATCCTGTATTTTTATTTTTTTTTAATCATTTTACACCAAGCAAGGTGATAATGACATGAGAACACAGCAAAGACACAAGATGGTGATTGATGTTGCATATAATTTTTGAAGATTGTAGGTGATAGGGAAGCAAGAAATTGGAAGGAAGTTCCACAGGTGAAAAAAAAACTATTAGAATAGAATCAATTGTTATATTTAGCTATTTTAACAGTAAAACGATGAGACCTATTTACCGATCTGGTTGCATGCTTAAATTCATGCAACTGAGGCACTAAGAAGAACAAGTCTATCAGAACAATTGCCATGAAAATATTTGTAGAAAAGATAGATGTAAGCCACATCCCATTAGTGAAAATGAAATTGAAGTCAAGATGCCAGGTTGGGATTGATTACATTATATATTCTTCTTTGAAGTTTGTTAAGAATCTCAAGATATATAGGAGAATCACCAGACCAGATATGGCAGCAATATTCAATGCACATACAAATGGTAGATCTATAAATGTACAACATGGATTCTGGTGAAAAGAATTGTCCAGTATAGTGAACCAAATTTTCTAGCAGCAAACTTAACTGATTCAATATAATCATCCCGCCACTTCATGGCAGTGGAAAGTATCAGTTGCTCTCCTGGGAGGGTTAGTATTAGTAATGCTAATGGAAGACAAAATTGTTCTTTATGAATATTAAAAGACAGAAGTTTCATCTTGGAATTTATAAATTATAAGTCATTTCTTTCTCCTGTTAACTGATTGGAGATCATGTTCAAGAGTAGCTGCCGGTTTTACTTTGTTGGGCTGATTGAACTTACTATTAAGAAAGGAGTATTACATTTAAAATAAGGTTAAGAGTATATGATTGCTCTAAGTATGAAACTTGGAGAGTTCAAGTGTCATTACAAATGAAGATTTATCTTTATGCGTAAGAAAGACAAAATATTACAATTTTTATCAATATTTCTTGACCAAGTAATTTCAATGTTTCTTGATGTCTTCAAAATGAATTTTAGAGATTTACATTGACTAACAATCAATATGCTTTGACCAAGATCAGCATCTTAATGGTGATGATATTGATAACTGGTATATACATTTTTTGTACATCTAAACTGAACATAAGAAGCAGCAAATAATGAATAATCCAAAATGCAGAAAATACAAAAAAACAATGTAGACAGTAGCCAAGCTGATGCTGAAGGATACCTATCAAAATTATTCAACTACCATAGTTGCCCAACACCTAAAGGATTTTCTTATCTGAGTAACAAACTGAAAGAATAGAACAATTTACCCAAAAGAGGCAGTGGGGTATGCATTGGTTGATGATTTTGCAACAGATATGAAGGCTGTGAGAAAGAAATTGTGCTTAGGGAGAGAGAGTGGGGCACACAATATATATGAACAGGTAAAAAGTTGGAGTGGGAGAATCGATATTTGGAAGTGACAACTATTGATATTCTTGGGGTGCTGTTGCTGATGTCGATTAAGGGCTTCACTCAAATAGCAATAATTGATTGCTCCAAAAACAGTGTGCAGCTGAAGTGCAAATTAAAAGTAGCAATATTTTTTTTATTTTGTTTTTTTCCTTCTCACCTACTCTCATTCTGGAAAAAGAAGGAGTTATGGGAAAGTATTATGAGCTATAGCTATTGACAAGCAGATGAAATCCTGTCACACACTGAAGGATCTACTGAGACGAAGTGCAGGAATACAGAGAATAAAAGCATGCAAAAGGAAATTATATACTATAATTTCTACACAGCAATCTTTTAGGTGGAAACTCCTTTCCATATTCATTGGAGAATTTGCAATACATATTTTTGACATTAGCTTTATATAAAATACCATAGTTCTTTGTGTATAGATTGTGAAAAAGTATAAAATTGTTGCTTAAAAAACAAAACAAAAAACAGAAAAAAAAACAAAAAAAAAAAAAAACAGAAATTCCTTAAAGAAACAAAAAAGAACCCTATTTTCATTTGTAAAATGCATTATATTTTAGATCAAAGAAAATTACCAAAACTTGTGAAAAAGGAAGAGACTCCCCTCCTCCTAAAAAAAAAAAACCAAAAAAAAAAAAACCACTGCAACATATTGTGTTTACTTCTAGGATTTGTAAGCTTTGTGAAAATGTAATGACACTTTCATTATAAACACCCTAAATCATCAATACACACAAAGGAAATAAATATTAACTTGTTAATTTTGGTTTTAATTATGAAAGACATTTTCCTGTGTTGCAATATGCCATTAGATAGATATTATCTCTTTGGTAAACTAATAAATCCAATTTGACCCAATGATGTCTGGTTTGAGCTCTGGAAAATGGAATTGAGTGCTAAACTGAAGTATGAGATGCAGCAGACTTTGGGACATGAATTTGGATGAAAAATAACCTGCATCTTATATGCACAGGATTAATAAAGGTTAACACTATACTCACAACCTCACTTTTTCTTTCATTTTTTTTTCTAATCTTTCTTTCTTTCTCTGAAATTCTTGCAGGTTTGATCAGAATGAATGACTCATCTCCACAAAAAATGGGATCGAGTGCTAAACTGAAGTATGAGATGCAGACTTTTGGATACAATTTTGGATAAAAGAACCTGTGTCTTCCACTCACAGTATTATGGTACTCTCTTTTTGGTGCGGTGCTATTTGAACATACATTTAACTACAAAATACCTTTTCTCATGCTAAATTAATTTTGAGAGAAGTGTCTCTTTAATTTTTTAGCATACCATCTTTGATGTAATGATAATTTTAAACAAGATTAGGTTTTCATAAACTTTTTTAATCATTTCACTCCAAACAAGGCAGGGAGTGCAGGGGGTTATAGTAAGAGAAAAACAGGATACAGAGTGTCAAAGAAATGATTAAAGATTGATAATATTCAAGGAGATGGAAATGTCAATTGATGTTCCATTTAAACTTCTGGAGATTGTAGCTATCAGGAAAGCAAGTAACGGGAAGGAAGTTCCACAGGTGAATAGTAAAAGGGTAGGACCTAGATGCCGGTCTAGTAACGTGCGTAAATTCATGTGGTTGGGGTACCAAGAAAAAGAGATCATGGCTGACTGAATGTCAATTGTTTAATTTCATAATGACTTATACTAAGGCTAGTGATCATTTTTATATAGTCTGAAAAGTATTTAAAAAACATCTACAAACTTATTGCAAAACGAAGACTCTTCTAATAACATTAATCAAAGTTCTCAAGATAAATTTCTGAATGCTCTGTATTAGAGAATGCTTCTATATAAAGAGTTATTTGAATATAATGACCTTCCATTCAGTGTTAAACCTGCTGACTGCATTTCAATGGTTTTAGTACAATTTGAGATAATCTAGGATAATCTGACAAGAGATTTGCTGATGGCTGTTTATAATGACCAAGCCCAAGTCACAGATCACTATGTCCAGCTGCAGATCATGCCATTAAAAGTTAATGGATTTTGATAGCATACTTTTTTAGTTCACATTTCAGCCAACAAATCTGATTGGCAAGTCAAGGTGACTGCTTTTGTCAATACAACAAAACTATTGACTATTTACGCTCTCACACCCCGATTGAGCACTATGGAGGAATGGTAGACTTTGAAAAAATAGTAGCATCTACGCATCATTCATTCAGTAATGAATTTGAACACTCTCGGCTACTGGCATGTGTTTACATTGTATATAACACACTAAAATTTGCCTTCCTCTACTGAGCACCCATAGCTCAGAGGTAGAATTGCTAACTGATACCAATTCGGTTGGGTTTCAATCCTGGCTAGAAGCAATTGGATGTCTAACCATACTGATGAGCTGTGATACAGAAAAAACAGATCTGTCTGCAAATGACTAATATATATTTATTTTCCAAAAAAAAAAAATGGTTAAAAAAATAAATAAAAAAGGCAAATTTAAGATTTTAAATATTTGAAACGCTGAACTTTATGCTATCATAGTTTCTACCAGAATGATTTCTGACTGAGTGATAGCATAAAGGTCGGTCTTCCAAATTATATATATATATATATATATATATATATATGTTTAGAAAATTATCCTCTGCCTCAATACACTATATATATATATATATATATATATATATATATATATATATATAGTGTATTGAGGCAGAAGATAATTTTCTAAACATATATTGTTAAATATAACAGACAATGAATGTCTTACGTTTAATCATGAGCCATTCTAAACATATTTTGGCTTTAATTTCAGGTGAAAATAAAGACAAAAATTGTCCAACATTTGGATATTTTTTTTTTATTATGCTGGTTCTAACCTTTCATCTCACATGAGTCATCTTCAGAGAGGTTACAGGGATGTTCACATAAATATATACATGCACTTACTATATGATTCACTGGTTAAAATCTTCATAAATAGAAAACAATTTTTTTTCTTAAAAGCTTATGGAATTATAATTCCAGGATAGTCTGTGTAGTTTGAATAAGAAGAAATTCCAAGAAGGGTCTGTAATGTAATCAATACTAACGTGGTATCTCAAATTCAGTTGCTTTCTCACCAATTTGACATGGCTTTCCTCTGTCTTTTCTATAAATATTTTAATTGCATTTGTTCTGATGAGCTGTCCTCCTTGGTATCTTGTATGCTACTAGATTGGCAAGTAGGTCTTACTACTTTACTGTTAAACTAGCCGGATGCAACTGTCAGTTCTATTCAATCATTTTTCTTACCTCTGGGACTCTCCTCCTGACTTGTTCCCCTGCTATCTACAGTCAGTCAGTCAGTGAAGTGCTGTACGTGATACACGCTTGGGCAATCAGGTCTCAAGAGAGACATGACTGACTGGGCAGAAGATTATCTCGCAGTAGGTTGGCATTACTTTCTGCAGTAGACTGGTTGCCAGCCAAGGCTATAGAACCCAATCTGTCCTGCTATTTAACCCATAACTGGAGGGAAGAGAGATTAATATCTTTCCCCAAGGGTATTTGTGTATAAGTGAATGCAAGGAATTTAACTGGAATTCAAACTTGGCATCCCGATTTGTCGTTCCAAGTTTATAGCCACCGTACCACAACGCACATCTGGAGCTATCTTCAACAACCTTTAAAAACTTAAATGCAATACCACTCACCATTATCTGTCTTCCTGAATCCTGTTCCTTTATTGCTCTTACCTCTTATTCTATTTTATTTCCAGAAACCCTTTGCATCCTATTGAAATCATCACCTTGCATAGGGAGAAATGAAAAAAAAAAAAAAGTTTGCAAAGGCAAACAAATAATCACAAATTTATTGCCACATATGCTGGGGTAGAGGCCTAGACAAGAGAAATCTACAGGATTAATTTGATCAAATGCAAGTATAAGACATTAGCAGATAATGATTCTGAAGCAGATGCTTGTTAACTCCACAGACTGGAAAGGGATAAGGAGGGAGATCAGATTTTGATGGATCAGAAGAAATCCAACAATCAAAGATTTTATCAAGCAGATTTCTCAGACAAATAAAACGATGGTTCTGGCAGTGTTGATTATTTAAAGAAAAATTTTGGTTGATCGCCTTCTGTATAACTTGACAAGCAATGAATGGCTTAGGAATAACCAAAAGAATGAAGTGTAGACATACCACAAGAAGAAGATTGAAGATTCTATGAAAATTTAACTTATAATTGAGTAAATTTTTTCTGTTTAAAATTCTTACACTAAACATCTGAATTTCTAAGGGAGAGAGAAAGTGTGCATCAAGTGTGTGTGTCAAGGAGAGAGAGAGAGAGAGAAAAAGAGTGCATGTGGAGGAGAGAGAGCGAGAGCACGCTCAGAGGAGAGAGAGCGAGAGCAACAGCAAGAGAGAATGAGCGGAAGCAAGCGTGAAAGATGAGTAACATTTCTATGTTTTAACTACTATTCCACACATCAATTCTTAAGTACTTAATTAATCTTAAAAAGATGAAAAAGGTAAAATTCTTTTGTTCCAACCAAAATTCTAACTGACTTTAATTGGAAAAATAAATGTTACACCCATTCATTAATTAATTTCGTTATATATCTCTGACACTAGTTTTCAAACTATTTTCAAGTGCATTGGAACCTGCATAGGTCATAAAAAAAATTTAATTTCATTTTGAATACAACTTGAGGAACATCAAGAGGAAAGAGTGAGTGGAAATTTGATACTCACAAGACAGATTGAAAGCAAGATGAACAAGGGAAAACAATGCATAACCTTCCTAGAGGAATTAAGTAAATTGATGGTGCAAAAAGTTTTAGGAGAGATAACAAAATGACAACATTTATTAAGCACTACAAAGGAGAGGAAATTATAGAGAGCCATGATCACCAACATACTGAAGGAAGACTGAATATACAAGAACTCTTTTTTCATAGATTTTTATACTATCCTTCAATTTTACTGCATATTTGTGCTAGTGATCGACCAGGAGTGAACCCTGGTGTGTTCCAAATACAGGATTTGAGAACCAAGGTGAACCAGAAAATCTCGTCAAAGGTTGAATATAAAAAATAATAATTCAGAAATGTTGGCAATCTAACGAAAGATTTAGCAACCTGAACCTTCTCTACCACTGAAGTTTAAGAACCTACAAGTAAATTTCAAAATTTGGTTCTACCTAAGTAAAATTATATTTTTATTTTACTATGAGTATGAATCCTGAATATTTCCTGTAAATTTTGTATCTACTATATAAAATGCTAAAGTATATAGTATTTTCCTTATACAGATATCTTTTTTTTATTACTATGCTAATCTTCCTATATGGCAGTGAATGCTGGACAACTTCCTCACGGATGAGAAAACTTCAAGCATCAGAAATATGGTTCTACAGAAGGATGCTGAAAATACCAGGGACCAAACATGCAAGCAACAACAAAATTTTAGAGAAAATGGAAACAAAAAGGACACTTCTAGTTAGAATCATAAAGAGACAGTTGAGATTTCTAAGAAACATGAGGAAAGAAGGGTTAGAAAATTTGGCACACAGGACATTTTGAAAGCAAGAGAGACTGAGGGAAACAGCAAGTATGACAAATCCAGGATTAGGAAGGATAGTGAAAAGAGAAACTGCTAATAGCTAAAAAGGATAAGAAATTATGGAAAACCATGATCACCCATGTCCTGAAGGGACACGGCCTATAGAAGATGTGCAATGCTTACATGTGCTTAATCACCTCTTTGTTTATCATTTACAATGTTTTATTTATGATCTGTGTTTCTGGAATATGGGTGTGTGGCTAAGTAGTTAGAATGTTCACTTTCTGGTAATGAGGACTAAGTTAGTGACTTGTCAGGGAGGTCTTGAGGTTATTAGGCTGGTGGAGGTGATTCCAGCATGTGGCACCATTCCAAAGGTGCTGAAAACACAGCCATGAGAGTGAAATTAGACAGACGGAACTGTTTGAAAGCTAACAATAGTTGTGCAAGCAAGCCATCATGAACAAAAGTTTGAGCCATGTTCAAGCTGTTGATCATGCCAAATTATATGGCCTCTCCCAGAAACTTTAACTAAAGTCTGCTCAAGATATTTACAGAATAAACTACAGTTGGGCTCTGTGGGTGTTGAACAAACACATATGCCTGAGAAAGTGTATGTACCAAGGATTGGCAAGCCGTCCTAATGGACAGGTGTGTTCTGAAACAACCAGCCATTATGTTTTTGGAGTATCTAATGATATCTGCAATTACTTACACATATAATTTCTTTAAATTCTAAATAAATTTAAAATGTTTTATAGACTAGAAATGGACAGAGAATGGATCAGATTTTGATGGATCAAAAATCCAACCTAAGTCAATTTCTCAGAAAAATAAAATAAAAGTTCTGGTAATATTGATATGATACACTTTAAAGACGATTTTGGCTAGTCATTTTTTAAAATTCTTAACAAGCAACAAATGGTTTAAGAATAGTCAAATAAGTAAACATTAGATAGATAGATAGATAGATAGATAGATAGATAGATAGATAGATAGAAGGAAACAACTCACAATTAATGAGTTGTGAGATCAATGCAACTGTTATTGCAAGTGCTACATACTGACAGGATTGATTTTTTTTTATAGCTTATGAACTCTTTGCAGTTTATTTAAAGCCAAAACATATTTTAGATTGTAGGAGGTTGCTTACTGCCACAAAAAAGTAGTTCATATTAAGAGGAAAATCAAAGCAGCCTTTTCTTTTTTAATCTTGTTGCATGACAACTTCTCCTCCTACTATATACACACACTCACACAGTAATTAATTTTTTTTTACTACATGAACTTAAGTAAATTTTTCATTAAAATGAATAGCACATGTAACTAGAAGAAAATAATGACATAATCAAGATGTTAATGTTTCAAACTACAAATAACAGGTTAGGAAGGATCCTCCCCTCACTACTGGAAAGAGGGATAACAGTTACTGGACTTGAAAAACCTATTTCCTTGAAAGATTTTATAAATTTCAGTAAAAAACAGTTCTAGCTGATTACTCAATGAATGGTAAATGCTAATATTACCATTTCGAGCATTAGCAGTACTTTTCTCTCCAGTTCATAAATTTCACAAAGCAACATCCCTGCAGCCATAGCAACTGTGAATTCTATAATGATGGGGTGGGCGGTGGTGAGAGTTCGGACAAAATCTGAGAGAAAGGAAATCCTTATTTCTCCTTTTTTAAAGAACAGACATTCATTGTTCATTAATATCACAGGATTTTGGGACAAATTCAGCAGCTGGAATTCGTAATGAGAACAGACCAACACTGAACAAATCAATCTTAATCCTACAAGATTTTATATATATATATATATATAAAACCTTTAGAAATGGTTATTCCCTGTTGGATTCTTTACTTTGGTGATTGGTATCATAGATTCATGCTGCTAAGTTGCCACCAACAAATATAGGAAAAAAAAAAAAAAAAATGAAAGAATGAGAAGAGGCTAAAGAGATTTGATCAATACATTTCTCAGCAGAGCACCGGCAGTTTCTGGCATAAATTCATGTAATCAGCAGACAAACTAAGATCAGCTTACTCACACAATTCCACATGGAACCAGGATATCCGGCAGACTCCTTAGCAACAAGGATGAATATGGTCACATATGTACCATATATGTAATAATATATAGATTTGTATATTTGAGATACAGAAATAGAGTATCGGACAGTGGGTATTCATGCATGTAAAATATAAAACAGTACAAAATGCACACAGCATTTCATATCTTCACATAAGTTTTGATTTCAGAATTTAAGTGAAGCTATAGAAAAATGTGGATTGTAAGAAATGAAAGAAAAATTAAAAATAAAGTTAATTTTCTAAGATTGAATGGAAGAGATGTATACTAAATAATCCATGGATTTGATAAGATTTATTCTAGTGGTAGGAAGCATAAAAAAACTTCAGCAAATAAATAAAGAATGAAAGAAACAGAGATAGACAATCCTACAGTGTAAATCTGAATTATGTAAATCTACTTAGATGGTACTTTTGTCATCAGTTGTTCACTGGTTGCAAGGTATAAAAAAACAAAAACAACAAACAAACAAACAAACATACCAGCTGACCACAAAAAGGTGTTTGGTATTATTTTGACACTGACAAGCAGATCTAAGCTTAACAGAGTGGACAAAAACAAATATGTGTGGAAGCAACCAAGACAACATATATGTAAGCACCCTTGCCCCCTGCTGTGATTTTAATCCCTGAAAACTATACACAAAGATGATATTGATTTGTCTTTTTCTATCTCTTACATCACCCTTAAAACAAAAAATAAAAAAATAAAAAAAATAAAATAACACACTCTTTCCCATAGTTTTTATTTTTTCTAACCGTACGATGGTTAAATCAAGTTAGAATAATTAGATTTTCCTGCCAGAGGAGAAAAGAAAAAGAAGTTTGAGGGAAACGGAAGAAATAAAAAAAAAAATCTATAAAGTTCTTTCAATTTTTGTTTTTTTTATTTAAAAAAAAAATAAAAAAAATAAAGTTCTCTAAGACTTAAAATATTTTCAACTGAATAAAAATAAATTTTCTCTATTTCTATTTTACAAACTCATAAGAATGGGTCATAAGTTCTGTTCTAACAATAGTCACAAAGCAAAACTGACTCCAAAGCATTATCTTTTCAGGCTTCCTCTAACAAGTTCAAAAGACAAACAGAAATTCACTTTCAACCGAACAATCACTCACAGACTGGTAAAGCCTATATGATATCTCTACGGTATAAATATCTAATTTTAATTTGCAACAATCACATGATAGCAAAATCTCAGTTAATTAGATAATTATTTCTTATTGGTATATCTGATCATTTTAACAAAAGTTAAGTATCTAATGTTCAGTAACTACAATTGCATAGCCCATAGTACCTACAAAATGTGGTTTCTCAGTTGAGCCATACGTGATACATGCTTTGAGCGATCATGTCTCAAAAGAGACATGACTGACTGGGCAGAAGATTATCCTGCAGTTTAGGAGAGATAACAAAAAGATAAAATTTATTAAGTGCGACAATGGATAGGAAATTGTGGAGAGCCATGATTGCTAATATCCTGAAGGGACACATCACATAGATGAAGATTTTATATTTTTTAATAATGACTGTAACAAAATTATCCCAAGCCATCTACATCAATCTTTGAGATGTTGTTTTTGTGTTTTTAATCTTTTAAGCATCTTGCTGAACGTTATCACAAAATCAAAGGTTAACTATACAATTATTCACAATTATCAAGAAAATAATTCTTTTGATCTGAGTTAAAAAAAGGTGTGCAATAGGTAAATTGTCACCATTTTATATTTTTAATTTCATGAATGTGAATTGTTTGATTTTGTCATCTTTTCTGTATAGTAGGGTCAGTTGGGCACTGTATGAGGAAAAGAGCACCATGAGACAAATCATTCCATTAAGGATTTGGGAACAGCATTTTGTAATGCTTGGCACTTGTGCTGGAAACTACAATCTGAACATTTCAGAGTGTTTGGGTATCAATCTGAGGAAGGTTGGAAAAAGTTGGACGAGTTTAATGATGATTATGAATATACACCATCTTGAAAAACTCATACTGATGATTGTTCTGATAAGAAAAGAACTCCTGAATTTGTTGGTGAGAACCTCAAACTCAAAACAGAGTCTTTACATCAAGTGTCTTGAAGAGGTAGTGCTGCCCTGGGCCTAGAGAGTGGCTGCTGGATGACCCTATGTTTGGAAAGAGAACTCTGCACGATGCCACGCAAGCAGAAGAACCAAGTCATGGCTGTCAGACAATTTCTGTGACATCACCCCTTACATATGGCTACCTAATTCCCTAGACTCCAATGTGTGGGGCACAGTTGTGCAAAAGACCAACAAAACTCTTTGCAGCACCAAAGATGAACTAAAGGCAAGAATTATGGCAGTATTCATTAAATTAAACAAGGAGACTGTCCAGAAGAGATGCAAGAGATTTCAAAGTTGCTTAGAGGTCATGGTTGAAGCCAAGGGCAATTTTATTGAATAAATTTACTTTTTGTTTTAGTTCAATATAGTTTTTGTGTAATCTTTGGTAAGTATATCTGTTAAAATGAGATATCAGTATCAGTGTTATGTTCATTTTTGAGTAATTTAGACAACAATTTATCAATTGTACCCTGCATAAAATAAAAGCAAGAGCCCTCACATTAAATAAGACCATCACCTTGGGAACTGGGATTTTTAATGTATTAAACAACTAAGACACCAGTAACGAAAGCCCAGTAAATAATTTCACATGTATATTGCCTGGTGCATTATGTTACAATGCACAATTTCTATAATGCCAATTTTGAATTTGTTTAATAATTAATATCATGTATAAATTTTTTTCTCCCTTTATAGACTTTGATAATAGCAGAAGTATGAACAATGTATGTTTGAACAATACTTACTCACATTGTATCCAGTCATACATTGTCTCATACTTAAAACTAAAAAGCTTCTTGTCTACAGTCTAAAAAACTTGTATTAATGAAGCCTAAA
This sequence comes from Ascarosepion bandense, assembly GCA_037127315.1. Classification (NCBI taxonomy): domain Eukaryota; kingdom Metazoa; phylum Mollusca; class Cephalopoda; order Sepiida; family Sepiidae; genus Ascarosepion; species Ascarosepion bandense. The sequence continues at coordinate 2,454,523 of JBBBDQ010000502.1, read as the reverse complement.
CAATTGCACACTTACATATTACTGTTTTAGTAGGAATGTTAGATCAATGTGTCATTGATAATGTGACCCATTTTAAGTTATGGCATTCATATTATTGGAAAGATTTTTTTGACTCCTGAATACAATGAATCTGTTTATATTGTAATGAACTTTAATATTCAGTATGGTAAAATGTGCACTCGAAGGTTACAAAGTCAAAGAAAATGTTCCCAATTCCCAAAGGAAAATGACAAGAGGAAAAAAAAGAAAAAAAAGTTAACCAAATCAACAATATTTTCTCCTCCTTCAAGAGGTTAAATAAAATCCATATTTTTCATTATTGCATGATGTGCATCGATTGATCGATCACTCAATCGTCTGGGACACTGAAGTTTTGTTATAAACAGAAAAGAGAGAAACAAAGTGCAAGGCTTGCGCATAAAACAAGCGGATTCCAAATCAATTTTACAATCTACAGAATGTCAATTCTCTCCATCTTTTTGGTGAGGGGAAAGAGTAAAGTTTCAAAATCCATTAAACAACCTTGCACAGTCACCAATATTCTCTAAACAAAGGCACTCATACCTTGCTACAGACTCTTCATTGCTGGTGTAAAAAACAAAAACACATTTGCAAGAGGAGGTGCACAAAAATTGTTTTTAGTTTTATATAAAAACCACAAAATTGAACAAGTTAATGGCACTCATTTCCAATAAAATCTTTATTCTTGGACATTGAATTTTTCTAATTAGCATTTTGCATACACATGTGGAAGTAAACGAGTAATGTTAATTTGTGTCAAGAGTTCATTGTTCACCATCTTATCAATGAAATTTACAAGGATAAAGTACAATTTTCATTTAATTTTCTTTACAAATGAAAACAAAAATGTTAAAAATTAACAAAGAATGATTCACCCAAGAAATTTGAACTCATGGTTATAATTTTTAATTTAATGGAAGCAAAAGTGACTTAAAATCAGAAATAGTAAAAATTCTCTAGTTAAGTTAATAAATGTAAAATTTCTTAGGCCTAAGGTTTCTAAGCCCCTTTTTTTCTCATTATAATGAAGTTTGAATTCCAGTTGAATTTGTTGCATTCATCTATGTGCAAATACCCTTGGGAAAGGTATTAATCCATCTCTTCTCCCTTCGGCTATTGGTTAAATAGCAGGACAGATTGGATTCTATAGCCTTGGTTGGAAATCAGTCTACCACAGAAAGTAATAGCAACCTACTGTGGAAAAATATTCTGCCCAGTTAGTCATATCTTGAAAAAGACCTGATTGTCCAAGCATGTATTTGAATGAATGAGAAAAAGGGCTTAGAAAAACTTAAGACACTCACAGGACAAGATGTGAACAGCAAATAACCAGCCTAACAAGCTTGTTCAAATAGTTGGCAAAACAGGGATTAGAAAAGATAACAAAAAGATAAATATTGCTAAGAGCTACAAAAACAGGAAATTATGGAAAGCTATAATCACCCACATCCTGAAAGAACATGGCATATAGAAGAACAAGATACAGGATATATAAAAACATCAGCAAACAGACAGCTGAAAGGTTTGAAAAATTGATTTCATCTATCAAATCATTGCAAAAGTTTCTGGCCAATTTTCATTGTTAATACAAACTGATCACAACTCTGTACTGGTGTTCGTCTTGGTGCTGGTTCCTGATGTGCTCTAGATTGTTGTTTAGTTGGAAGTCAAAACTTTGTTGAATGTTGAAGTTTTATGCCCAAATGAATATCTTAAAAATAGAAGATGAATAGTTGCACTTTCACCATATTATGCTCAATGGATTTTGGAAATGAGTGTCACAATTGTGACAAAAAACATTCAGAAGGTTTATTTGGATCATGCACCTTCTCTTTGGATGAGTGGTTTGGCAGATTTTGCCAGGGTGATTTTAATCTAAATGTTCAGCCACACTCTGGGCAACCTTCCAATGAAGATGCTGTTTGCAATCATGGAGAATAAAATAAATATTTCAATGGAAGAGATTCCTAAGAGTTTGAAAATCAGTATCTCAACTGGATTTCACCATTTGAAGAGACTTGGTTTCAAGAAAAATGGCCAATTTTAGCAAATCTAAAAGGTGTTATTTTCCACCACAATAACAGATTATATATTGCAAGACATATCTTGTAGAAGATTAAAGAGTTGAAACGGATAACCCTTCAGCACTGACTGCATTTTCATGACTTAGCTCTTTCAGATTTTTATTTGTTCCAGTCTCCACAGAACAATTTAAATGACAAAATATTAGGCTCTGTACAAGTCAGTTAAAAACTACCTCACAACCTTCTTCCAATAAAATCGTGAAATTTTATGAAAATAGAATCAACAAGCTTGTAGAACGATAGGAGACAATTGATAAAAATAATGGAAACTATGTCAGTCAGTTAAGTGCCATACGTGAAACACACTTGGGCAATCATGTCTCGAAAGAGACATAACTGACTGGGCAGAAGATTATCCCGCAGTAGGTTGCCATTACTTTCTGCGGTAGACTGGTTGCCAGCCAAGGCTATAGAACCCAATCTGTCCTGTTATTTAACCCATAACTGGAAGGAAGAGATGGATTAATACCTGTCCCAAGGGTATTTGCACGTAAGTGAATGCAATGAATTCAACTGGAATTCGAACTTGGCTCTCTGATTTCTTGTTCTGAGCCGATATCCACTGCACCACCACACACATCCTATGTACTGGACTAATAAATGTTTTTTGGTGAGTACATAAAATTGTTTTTAATTTTCCAATTGTGTATAAACTTTTGTAATAATTTAATACTTTACACAAGTAGAAATTATAAAAGTAGTAAAAACAACCTTGTAGGAGACCAGTTATTTTAAAGTAAAATAATAGTAAACTTCTTAATTTTAACTTTGAGCATTAGTAAATTCTTATAAACAAACAAAAGTTTCAATGAAACAGAGAGTACTTTTTTCCTTTCAATCACAGAGCCACCAGAATTTTTTAGTGTGTGTTGGCAGTGTACAAAAGAATAAACTAAAATTACAATATTTATAGCAATTTTAACTAATAAATCCTTTAGTATCATATTTCTAGATTTGCTAGTTGAAGCAAAGACAAGCTTTGGATGATAACACCAATTACTTTTTATGTTGTTTTCAATGAATATCACTTTCCAATGTGGTACCAAATGATTATTGATTTCCAATGAAATCACTGGTAATCTAAAATGAATAAAAGTTGCGGTTGAGTGTGACTTGGAATCTGATTATCCAGGAAATAAGTTTTGTTTTTGTTTTTTCCTTCTGGTTTGTCATTTAGTTTTTCTGACAGAGTTGTGAAATCTTGGATTCAAGAGAACAAAATTTTCTTTTCCTTTAACCAAACTCAAAAGCAAAAAATTATTTTCTTTTCTCTCAGCCCATCTCTCCAGATGAATGATTTCCACGTTAATAAAAAAAAAAGAAAAAAGTCCATGGGAAGTAATATATTTTAGTGTATGTATTAAAGAAAGTAAAAGAGATATATATTGTAATGCAAAAGCAGTTTGATAGTGAATGTTGAGTGCTTTTAGTCATTGTGATGTAGTAATCATTGTTATACAACATAAGAATTATAAAAGAAGCTTAAAACCGTGATAGAGAGTTTGATTTAATATAAAGAGTAAACACATTTAATATCCCCGAGTGCCCACTGTAATATAGTCAAATGATTATTTAAAAGATAATCGATACATATATGAATATATGTGTAAATAAATGAGAAGCAATCCATATAGGGTTAAAATATTTTACTTGTAAAATTTAGATTATTTTACTGGCACACCAACCCTATAGGTTATTTTGTACAGAATCAGGTAGTTTTAAATTTTGGTTTTATTTTCTATCTATTTATCAGACAGATTCTTTTATAAGTTGTTATTATATAAGGGTGGGGATGTAATTTGACTTTAGTTGCATTTTGTAGCTGGGTGTTTATTTGGTTGCCTTCATATCTTGGAGGTAGAGCTTTGTTACTTTTAAGAATTCTAGAATGTCTTGGGGTTGGACACTCTCAAAGATGGTCCTAAAGTTGGGTACATTGTTGAAGTATTTTGATATAGGTATCATTTTTTTTTTTTTGCATTTAATCAAAATAAATGTTTGACGGTACATCTTGGCAGTTTGGCCATTTTAGAGACTATTCATATTTTTTTTTTTAAGGAGAAGTGGGTTAAATGGGTGTGTCCAAGTTTGATTGTTGTGTGCTATCATCTTTTCTTGAATGATTTTTGCCATTGGCTGAGGATGTAAGAGTTAATTGTGGCTTTTAAGCCTGAAAAGGTAATTTTTGGATTTGATATGTTCAATGTGAGGGATTCCTTGGCTGCCTTATCAGCCCTGTTCTTTCAGGGATCCTAGTATTTACATTTAAGAAGCCTCAATTATGATATAAACCATCAAGCAAATGTGATGCAAAATTTTCTGAAAATTTGCATGTTTTATAGAAGACATTAAACTCAAATTAAAAAAATATTAATAGGATGAAAATACACTAGCAATGTAGGAAATTATATATTTCTATAATATATTTTACTTAAGATAAATTTAACAATTGAAACATATCAATGTAAAGGTAAGAACAATTTAATCTATTAAGAACTTGAAGGCTAAATCTTAACTTTTACACCTCCAAAATAATCTGCTCCTGGAGATGAACACAAGGCTATATATATATATATATATATATATATATATATATAGAGAGAGAGAGAGAGAGAGACAGACAGACAGAAGAGAGAATACAAATCACCTGACGAAACTGAAAAGGTCAAAACCATGGTAACATAATTGACATCTCTCCACCTTAAATATCTAAAAGCTGTACATGTTAAAGCTTCATTCCCTTTCAAACATGTATTGAGCACTTTCTAATACAACTGTTTACTGGTCTAATTTAAATTTAACCTATAACTGTTTAATATATATATGAATGACTTATTTTGTCAAAAAAAAAAAAAAAAAAAAAATGCTGAAACAAGGACAACTTCTGGAGGACATCCAAGGAAACAGCCTTTACAACTACAAAGCTTAACAATCAGTAATGAAGCAATAATAATTACTAATGAAATTCATTTAGAAATCCAAAGATTCACTGTAAAGGTATCTCTAAAACAGAGTTCAGCCTCATAAGTGAATTATTCTATTAATAATGTGTGTTTCTGTTGTGCATCAACAGAAGATACAAAAGATTTCAAAAGCTAACCAGAGTAATGAGAGACAGGAAGATCTTATTAGAAACAAAGAAAAGAGTGCTAGACTGCTATCTGTCTTTCTATATGGCAGTGAATGTTGGACAATCTCTTTAAGGATGAAGGAGAGACCTGAAGCAACAGAAATGTGGTTCTACAGAAGGATGCTGAGGATATCATGGACCAAGCATATGAGGAACAACAAGGTGTTGGAAGAAAAGGCAAATTAAAAGAAAATTTTGTAACATATAATAAAGAAAATTTTAGAGAATTTAATATTCACAAAACAGAGGGAAAGAGAGACGGGGAAAGCAGTATGAGACATATTTGATGGGCTTGACTAAATAGCTGATGAAGCGCAGTTTGGGAGAGATGTCCAGAGAAAAAAAATATTAAGAGCAACAAGGGACAGAATAACAGAATAAACAATTTATTTTTATCTCTCAGATTATTTTAGTTTGTAAATAAAGGGCAGCAATGTACTTAAAAATTTAAGTATTGTCATAATTCTTTGATGGAACAGTTAAAATAGGACTGCACAAAATTTTTTATTAGCTATTCTAGAATAACTGGTAGATACAGATTTTTATAAAATTGCAGCAAATTATCCAAAACAAGAATCAATGTGGCAAAATGAATTAGAGCTTTATTGAAAGCTTAGCCATTATTTCTGATCCATAATTAAATATAGTAGAAACTGTGCTAAAAGTAGTTTAACCCAACACTGTAAATCGTTAGAAAACCATTAACCTGAAAACAAGTGTCATATTCTTAAATAGCATCATCAGATTCAGACTTTTATATGGATGTCATGGTGCCAAAACCATTCAGAAATATCTAAACTGTCATCTTCTAAGATCAATGGTAAAAATGGTTTTGAGCAAATGAAGCTTGAAGGTTTTAGTGTGGATCATCCTTCTTCAAATCTGGCATAACAGAATCAAAGAACTGTACCAAATAATAGAAACATCACTTTCAACAGCTAAAATAGATATATAACTTGAAAAGAAAATAATGATATAATCAAGAGCCTGATGTTCCACACTACCTCAAACAAAAATTAGGAAGGAAACCCAAATCAATACTGGAAAGAGTGATAAGAGACACTTGACTTGAGAAACCTATTTTTCCGAAAATTGTTTTAAGAGAAAGAATTTATAAATTTCAACCGATAATAGTGCAGGCTGATCAATGAATGAATGCTGAAGAATTCCTTATAAGGAAACAGTTAAATTACCATTATCATATACTGCCTGCAGATAGATGTACAATAACATTTGCAATAAAAAGCAACTGAAACTAAGATGAAAGAAATAAGAGTTGAAAAATTAATAATTACAGATAATCTTTAAAAAATTTTTGGACTAGCAGGTTATTAGATATGAGTTTAGTTCTCACTAAATGCTTGTGATAGTGTGCCAAACTAAGTTAAGCAAACAAAAGTATTACATTTAAAATGTTTATGCTTTTTTTCTCCCCCCACCTCTCATAAAATTGGTTTCGTTCAGTAAATGTAAACAGCTTGTCAGAAATTTGTCCCTCCAGGCAATTTTTAAAGTGAAGTTCTTTTCTGAGCTTATAAAAATCTTTTTTTCACTTTTTAATGGATACAGAGGTCAAAAACAAGCGACAACAGTCTGTTTCATGCTTGAACACAATGCATTCAAGTATGAAATTGTCACCACTCAGTTTTGACCATAATGCCCACTTTTATATTTATATGTTGTACACCTGATGTTGAGCACTTTTATTGATAAATAAAGGATACCTTAAAACTGTGTGTGTGTGCGCACACACACACAAACAAATATGAAAATGCAGATATCAGTATATCTCTAAAGATATAGATATATAAAGATATATAAACAGAAGACAAGAAAGCCCTTCATAACAATGCATTTTGTTCTTTTTGATATAGGGTGTGATGGGTAAATTGTCTAAATTATGCAAAAATGAAAATAACACAGACATCTCATTGTAACAGATATATACCAAAATGACACAAAAATAGCTTGAAATGGTAGAAAAATAGGATTTTCCATCATCCACCCTCTTCACCCTAAGGCAGAACTACCTGCTAAAAAAAACACTTCATTTAGACCTCAGTGTTGAGTCTGAGGCCTACATAAATTTGGGAATTCTTTTATCAGAGTAAGTTTTCAGAGTTGTTGTACCTTTATAATCACAATGAAACTCATCCAACTCTTTCTGAACCCTTCAAACTGTACCCAAACACTCTGAAATGTTTATATTGACACTTCCAGCACAAATGCCAAGCAGAACAGCATGACATTTCCAAATTTCTGGCAGAGTGAATTATGTCATGAGGCTTGTTTTATCACAGACGTTGCCCAACTAACCCTACTATACTGTGCAGTTGACAAAATAAAAAACAAATTTGCATGTACAAAATTAAAAATATAAATGGTGATAATTTACCAATTGCACCCTACATACATGCACAAGTTTGAACTGAACCCTTTATTTCAATCATTAGGGTATATAGTTCTTGATCCATGAGCCATGCTACTTCCAAATGTCAGTTATCTCCCTTTAATTCAACTTTCCAATGCTGTAGCCAGGTATTGAACTCACAACCCTTTGGGTCAAGTTACTGGATCTAACCAATGCTTTTAACCACTTGAGGACACATATACCCCAGTGATCGAAATAGATGGTTCAGTTTAAAATTCCCCTCACTGTAGAAGGCTGGAGAGTAGAACAGTCGAAATGTTGTGAATATGAATATGGCAATAAAGATGAGGACAACAGTACAAACAATGCAAATACTAGCTCATTTCAGAAGTATAGACAAACAAAAAAAATTTGATGTTTGGTTATTTGTTCAGATTTTAACGAGTCAGACGACTCATTTTTTTTCAATACTGCCTTATACATTCATATATAGACACATGCATACAATGATTTTAATGCTGTCAAAAAATATTTGGAAATATTTTACAGAGAACCCCACTTCTACTGGCGACCTCCCCACACCAAAAAAAAAAAAAAAAAAAAAAATCAGCAGCAGAAATTGCAAGAAATCAAAAAATGAATGTAAAAGAAAATCAATTATTCATTGGAGAAAATTGATTTTTTTTTATAAGATGATAGGGAAATTAGATTTAGTTCTCGATCCACTTTATCTACAATTCTGTTGTCATGGAAGAAACTGAAATCATAAATATTTCAAGTAATAACACTTCTGCACATCCCATCAGCAAGTGTGTGGGTGTGTGCCTGTCAACATTTACTGAATATAAGTATGTGCAATTTAATATTTTATAAAACGCAGTGTTACCGGAGACTGTTACATTTCGATACACATCATACAGAAATGAAAATTCTGTACAAATTTACTTACAGAATGAAAAGAAATGTTTTTGTAGTTTTGATTTGAAAAATTGTCAAATTAGAGAGAAACAACCATTTGGTTGCATACATAGATATTTTATGGCAAAATGACACTTGCAGGAGACATGAACTCTATTTAAAAATGCAAACTAAGAGAATTGTAGACAAAAAGAAAATATTTTCTAAATTATCATGGGGAAATGATTTCTAGGTAGGTGTGTCTGGTCAAAATTAGCTTTTAAGAAAACATTATTTTAATGTTTGTGTGTAAAAGTTCTGAAGTAAAAATGAAATGCAAATGTATTAAAATTTTTTTAATCAAGACCATTAAGAATAAAGCAATGTTTTATTTCCACACTTTTTTTTTTAACCATTTTGTTCATTTGTTTAGACAAGCAAATAAAAGGTAATGATTGTAGAAGTAGATGACAGATACTGCATGAATATAAGAAAGAAATATTGGCAGAAAGCTAATTGAGTATTCCGAAAGAGAATAAAAGAAATCTTCCTGGCTTAGTCTATTAACTGTAAAGATAAATGAAAAATATCTAAATGTTTCAAATAAGAGAAAATAGGAAGGAAAAACTAACTTTGAAAGTATTAAAAAAAAAAAAAAATGATAGGTGAGAATTTTTTAGGGGACTGACCTTATATATATATATATATATATATATATATATATATATATATGCTTATATAAAGAGAATAAAAATAATGCTTAAGTTTTATTTCAAACAAAACAGAAAACTTGAAATAAGGCAAGAACTATGATGTAAAATTCAAAAAGCACAGAAAAAAATCAGTATTGCTTGTGAAGATATTTAGAAGTTATTACAATGTATCAAAATATCTATTATCTAAAAATCATTGACCATGAGATCAAGTGAAAAGCATGAGTGATGTAACTGACAATGATGTAAGGATATCCATGTGGTTTTGAGCTCAATGAAATAATAAAATAGAAGTATGATACAGTACAATTTACAATGTGAAAGTGAACCAATATAGTACAAAATCAAAAAAAAAAAACATCTAGAAAACATTTTCATTTTCTCACACTCTCAACTCATTTTTAACATTACTTTGTAATTAACAAAATGTGAGGATAATGTGAATTAATTGAAAATTCTGCAGTTGTAGCTGAAAGACAATAAAATGCGACAAATTCAATTTTTATAAAAAGTAAGGCAAAGACATTGAAGAGGAGAAGAAACAGGTTTATTTTGATGAATGGGTTAAAAGGGATCACATACTCATTTCAGGTGTGGGAGTGTCACACTTGTTTTAGGTCAACCTGCCTCCCTAAAGCTCACATCTCACCACATTCCCACCTTGTGATCACCTGCTGCTGCTGCTTCCATTGAATAGATTTATGGGGAGATAATGTTTAAATAGACAGCAGAGGTGATACAATGGCTCTGAGAGAGAAAACAGAATGATTGACAGGTAGCAATAAGGAACAGAGATATATTGAAATGTCAAGAAGACATGCTCTTCTCTTTAAGAAAAAAAAGAAAATGTAGATATCCATAATGTTTTTATCTCCTAGAAATGTTCATGAACCTTACCTTCCATGCACACACAATAGGTTTATGATCCGATTATTGAGAAACCTCTAAAATATGGACTAACATACCTGACTTGTCAAACGTATCTTATAGGTTAGATAAAGCCAAAGAAAGACTAAGAATATAAAAGACCAGAACCCAACACATGTGAATTTATTGAAATCAAGCACACAGCCATGTGTCAATATATATATGTGCACATTACTTTGTATTTGACCAACCACAGGTATACACACATCTTGACAAAGGCCAAGCACACCTTACTGACCCATGAGATATTTGACGAACAAGTATGTGTATATGCATGTATATATATGAAACAGATAAAAGAAGCATGTTATGTTGACTTTAGTACCAAAAAGCAGCAAAAGGAGATAAAAGACAGTATCATAAATATAAAACCAATAGTACTTACCTGTCTGATTCTGGTTCCTTGGGTCCATTGACATGTTGGTATATAGTTGACTGTTGTGGAGGCTGTGGTGGAGGTGCCACAGGAGGTGGTGTCCGATACATACCTGTCACAACAAAACAAACACATTCTGTTACTTTCTTTGTACAGGCAACCATTTTTAATGAAGTACAAGTCATTCAGGTGTGTTGGAGAAAGAAAGGCTCAGATGAAAAAATAAATAAATACAACGCGTGGCTTCTTTTTGTTTTGACTAGTCGGCCATGTTGCCATAAATTTGCAATATATATACGTGCAAATGCATATATACATACATCTCAGCGTATTGAGTAAAAATATGATAGATAAAATAGTGAGCGGCCTGCTTGGCAGAAGTAGTAAAGAGTAAAAACTCAATCAATACACTTGTTCCCTCATTGTCGTGGCTACTCAGAAATCAGCCACTGGTCGGGATCCACGAGTAATTTGTAAACTCCGCTCTTTTGCTTGACACCACCGCTCATCTAGATGGAGCAAACGCCAACACCAGTGCTAGCTCACAATGGCAAATAGCAGCAGCTACCAAACATGCAGAATCAATACAGCGCTCCATCCTATCCATGCCGGCTTGCAGCATCTCAATACACATGTTACCAATGAACTTGGCAACTTTATTATGCAGAAGCCAGTCTCTCCTCTCTCACTGACTATTGCTTACTCCCACTCTTTCATTTTCATTCCCACTCCTCCTCCATATGGTTAGTTCCATAATTCCTTAGGGTATATTAGAAAAGTCCAATGGAAAATGCACACACACACACACGCAATAATAATAAAAATAATAATAATAAAAATTTGAGCAAGAAATAACTAGTATAAAATAGAAGAATGAAAACAGTAGAAAAATACACTGTAGTGGCTAATAAATTTATTTCTGTATTAATCATAATAATATGTTTATCTTGTCTTCTGTGAAGCCATCTGTAGAGATTACGTAATTAGAATGGTTGCAGAGTTTTCAGCCCTGATTACTTCTGTACACTAACTCATGTAAAAAGAACAATAAAAAAATAAACCGACAAAATTGGTGAAAAATTTCTAATGCTTTCTTCTATTTCTAACTGATCCACAGATGCCGATAAAGCAAGTGAAATAGCATTACCATAATGTATCTACTGCCATGTGAGTGAGTCTATGAAACTCACTCTCTCTCTCTTTCATTAACAAGTGGGGAAACCTATCTTTGTCGCACATCTAGAATCTCACAAATCTATTTCTTCTTATACTCAAACTGTCAATATCAATAGCTGTCACAGTGAGAATTATCAAAACATACAGGAAATCAATTATATATTTATCTTTAAGCATAAATATATTTCTTACACACACAGACTTCTTTATTCCAATGAAAAAATACCTCCAGTTTTATACATAGATTTCCTGAATTTTATTCATAGCTGAAAAACAGTTTATTTCTAGAGATATTTCGATACAATAGACCTGTTTTGGTAACTCATTG
>JBBBDQ010000502.1:2372500-2440000 GCA_037127315.1 Ascarosepion bandense | reverse complement strand
AGGCATTTATCTCTAAATAAACGAACCCAAAATAATAGCTAGCATCAATCCAAAACATTCTTGAATTTTGAGTGAAGGACATGCATCGAGTTTTAGCTTAAGCTTAAATATAGCTACCCTTTTTATTAATCTTTAGTTTTTAGTTTTCAGACCACCACAAAAAAAAAAAAAAAAGACAGTTTTAAAATCTTGAATACAGTAATATTCTAATACTTAAAAAATAAAAATAGAAAAAGAACCTTCTTTTAAATGATCTGTTGTTTCAAAACTTAGGTAGTGATGGCTCTCCACAATCTGTTTTTTTTTTTTTGTGAATTACAATATGACTTATTGCGTTGGTTGGATAATTTAGTTTAGTGGCATATCAACCTCTATCGGTTATTTAATACTGAAATCTGATTATTTCAAATGCAGTTTTATGCTTTCAACTACTGCTAAAATGTACTGTTGATCATTCTGCTATAAAAAAAAAAAATATTTTTATATTTTTCATAGTGCTTTGTTTGAGGGTCCACTATTTGTTCACAGCTAGGACCCTAACAAGTGCTACAACTCCTAGTCAGGGTGGACCTGGGAACAATAATAATTAAGAAATGGTTCCACACTCTTCAAAACCTCCAATTTCCCAATCAGAGACTTTGCTCTCATATGTAGTTTATTATCATGCCCAGGGCTAATGACTTATTTGGAAATACAGTAAAGTGGTTTCCCCCTGTCTTCTCCACAAATTTTGAATTCAGACTGGCTGCTACCCAAAGCTAGAGAACCCAATCAACCCTTCTACTTAGCCTGTAGCTGAAGGCAGAAGAGATGGATTCAAACCTTTCTTAATGTCATCAGCATGAAAGTTGAGGATTGGGTCTCTGGTTTCTTAAATCTACTTCAATTCTATACTTCTAACATCTCTAACTGAAATTTCATTTACTATTTTTTTTTTCTTAATTAGGAGTAGAAGGGTTCATCTGCCATCCAGTTCACCCCTCCTACTTGATCTTTTGAACATGAGTAGAGGTTTATCCATTGTTTCCTGTTCAGGGGGATTGGATTTCCAGTTCCTTCTAAAGCCTACTTCAAATCTTTGCTTCTAATGTCTTTGTCTAAACTCTTAGAATAGGTTCGCCTATCAATTGATTCATACTCCTCCTCAGTCTTTTGGATTGAAGCAGAGGTTTGTCCCTTGTTTAGGATTGGATTTCCTGTTTCTTTTGGCTTAACCTTTTGCAGGTCATTTAAAGCCAGAGAATATTTTTAGATTGTAAGAAGTTTTTGGAGATAATGATTTAGTGATACAAGTCCAACTAATTAATCCATAGCCAGGGGAAGAAATAGATTTAAACCTCACACAAGAGTATTTGCACATAAGTAAATATAATGTTCTGACTGGAACTCTACTCTGTGGTTTTCAATTTTGGGCCATTATCCATTACATTCTCCACATATCCAGACTTACATCATCAAGTATTCCCAAGCAGTCACCCATCTAAGTGCTGACCAGTTTTAATGTTGCTTAACTTTGTTGATTGAATGATAACCAGCAATTCAGGTTTTGTTATAGATAATATTATTATTATAAAAAAAGATAAAGCTAATTGCTCAGACACTGTGATTAAGACCACAAAAAGAGAATATGCTTATTAACATGGCAATCCCTGCAGATTGTAATGTATCTTTGAAGATTAAAAAAAAAAAGAATTATCAAAATACAAGGATCTTGAAGTGAAAATCTCAAAAATGTGGCACATGAGGACATCAATAATTCCAGTTCTAGTTGGAGTTCTTGATTGATTTGAAAAGGATCGAATAGATTCATTGAAAGGATTTCTAGTAGACCATGCTTTGAAGAAATACAAAAAAATTTTATTCGCAAGTTCAGCTCACACATTACAAAGAGCCTTACCTATATAAAATGTGTATGATTTTTTTTTTTACAATAATTATCAGTGGAAAATGTCAAAGACGTTTTTGACATTAGGATTCTGGTTGGGACCCAAAAGGAAATGTGTATACAACAGAAATCAAAGCAAATAATAAAAAGAAAATACTCAAAATGTAGTTTTTGTCATTTACATTATTCAAACTGTTGTCCTTATCTTTGTTGGCATTTGTACGGCCTTCTTCAGGAGTTATCTCATGACTACCAAAAGAGGCTCTACGCAAGGAATGAAGATCATATACCCCAGTGATTGTAAGGGTTTGGTTCAAAATTCCTAGCATCTGAAGAAGGCCGGAGCATACAACAGTTGAAATGTCGTACAAATGGCAACAAAGATGAGGACAATAGTTCAAATAATGTAAATAATGTAAATACTACCTCATCTCAGAAATATAGACAAATACTAGTTTTTGTCAATCCTTAGATTTGACTTTATATGACACAACTGATTCTTTTTTTTCCATCCATATCTGATATTAAGTACAGAATATCACTTTACAAAATTTGATCTTTTTGTTTACAAAAGCACATCAAATTTAACATACATATACCAAAGTGATTGTTGTGCGTGTGTGAAGTAGTACAAATCCCCCACACACACACACACTTCAGTAAAATAAATATAAAAATTAAAAAAATCTATATATCAAAATGGCTAACTTTTATTTAGAACTCTTTGATTTTCAAGTACCTTCCAGTTTTAATGCTATTTACTTTAGCCAGTGAGCTCTTGATTCCAACAAAATATCAAAATTCTTTAATAGGGAAGTTTGTTGCCTGTCAGGCATGTATTTTTCTATCATGAATTGAGTCAGGCTACCTTTATGCTAGCACAAAATAGTTGATCCATTGTCATGTGTATGTGTGTGCATGCATGTGTGTATGCACACATGTGCAGGTAAAATCTGAATGCAATTGAACAATCCAGATAAAGTGATCTGCAGCCAAAAATACAAGCCAGATTCATTGGGAAAAAAATTGAGATGTTTTGATAACACATTAAAAAAACTGTAGCTTAGCATTTTACATATTCTGTTTTTTAAGGTAAGGAAACACTTCAGATAATATATTTTAAGAAAAAGCCTATGCTGGTATTAGCTGGGATATCATGGCTAGAATTGTTCTAAATGAAAGCTAAGTGTCAACATAATTTAAACTAGAAAATGAGCTTAATCTTTAGTGTTAAAAGAGTATGGTTGTTGATAAGGACAAACAAAAAGTAATTTTGAAATAAATTAAAACAAAAAATATCAGAAAACGGAATTATGTGTAGGCTACTGTTGCATAACTGTCTGGTAAACTCAATCAAATTCTACCAAGTATTTCATCTTAAAAAAACAAAAACAAAAAAAAACTAATTAATGATGACAAAAACAAAGCATCAGTTTATTAGAGTCATAGCGATACATTTACTGCACTCGAGTGAACTGGACTTGGGGTTCAGTTCACTCGAGGCTGGTTTGAATTGTTTTCCTTCTCCTAGACTGGCTGGCAACCAAGGCTATAAGGTCCAGTCTGTCCTATTATTTATTCATAGCAAAGGCAAGAGATGGATTCAAACCTCTCACCACCAAGTGTATTTGCACAAAAGTGAATGTAACAAAACTCGACTGGAAATTTAAACTATTTTTCATTGTAAATCACTATTCATTATGACACAATGCATCCAAAACACAGCACTTTCCAATCTATAAATTTTATTTACTTGGGCTTTCCATAACATTCATTTTCATGATTTCGATGTTGGCCCATCACAGGATTTTTTTTTTTACATAACCGTTTGTTTTATTTTGTGCTGACAGTAAATGACTCATTAGATTTGGATGTGAATGGATCAAAAACTGATTTAAAAGTATATATTTATTAAATTTGTTGGTATATTCATAAACAAACCAATAATAATTGTGGACTTTGACTTTTGTACAATAAAATTTTAAAAGGAAAATTCACAACTATATCCCAAATCAAACCATAAGACTAATTTTATTTAACATTGCAAACTCTTTAACTAAACTAGCCACAATGTTAAGATGTAATTCCAAATTTTGCATATTTTTTTTTTTTAATATTATTCATGAATTGACTTCAAGCAGCAGAGATTTGGGTCTACCAATGAATGTTAATATTCTAGATAGAACATATGATTAACAAGGAAGTTTTAAGAAGAAAAAAAAGTTTTAGAAAGATAATGCTGCTAATGATCAAAAAATAAAATTTTAATTTCTATGATACACAATGAGAAAAGAATGCCTGGAGAATAACATTCACAGGACATATTGAAGGCAAGAGAAGCAAAGGGGAAACAGCATGTAATCTACGTAAACTTGTGTGAATGAATGGCAGAGCAGTGACAAAGAGGTATGGTAGAAGGCTAAAATTTATTTTATAGCAAAAGGTAAAAAAATTGAGAAAATTCATGAACACTCATATCCTGAAAAGATTTGGTACATAAAACAATGTAATTATAAAAAAAAAAAAAAAAAAAAAAAAAGGGCAAATATTTTCTAATCATAATTCTAAATAAAAATTTGAAGGTATATTTTAGTAAAAACTGTTTTAACTTGAAGATAATAGTGTACAAATATATAAAACTGACAATTCCTTGTACATTCATCAATAAAACTTTTGGATAAGAGACTCTTTTGAGAGAAATGATAGATAGAAAAGAAATTGCAGTAATCTCTTGGATGCCAACTGATGCACAAATTGCAGACTCTTTGACAAAGAAAGTAATCATTTAAGATTCTTGGGTTTATATCAGAGCTTAAGGAATGTATTAAATCTATATTCTCCAATCTTTTTTCTAAGAGTTGTATTTATTTGTGTTTAAAATAGGTGGAGGAATAAACTTGAAAGCCATCATGTTGATGGCTGTAAATTTTGATCAAGGAACTTGGACAAGCAATGGAGAGGGAATGCATTATTCTAACTACTTCATTCTCCATGTGTCACCCTAATGAAAGATGGCGGCTCAGCACTTCAGGGTGAGATTTTGCCTTCTTCAATAAGAGAATGTCCAAGGGAAGCAACTTGTGAAGATTAACACACATGATTCTGTATAAAATACATGTACCTTTTTTATTCACATGTAAAACTAGTCTGTGTATAGCAATTAAATAAAAGGAAAAAATGGATGAGTAATGGTGGGGAGGAATAAAGGAGAGAATAAAATGACAAAAGAGCAGAAACCTATCATGAAGGATCTCTCCAAATCCATAGACTTTCCATAGATCCCGTTAAAAATTAAATGAATTTGATAGGGAAAATTTTAAAATTATCCAGATTGGAATTCCTAAATTATGTTAGGTAATAATTTCTCAGTGTTAGTGTTTTAGCTAACTCAAATCTAAATACATTCAGAAGACTATGATAGAGACATTTTTATTCATGAATATTTGATTTTGGTTATTTCCTTGGAAACTAAAAAATTAAAAATATGTTGTAAAAATATGCACGTGGCCTCCTGTCAGTTCTGTTGAAATCCAAAACATCATTAGAAATAGATTTATATATTTTACCCACTTTAAACTTGTCAGAGTCAAGAATAACATACAAGGTTTTCTAGATATTCATAAATAGGCCTATTTGTCATGGTAATGAAATTCAATTATCTTTTAATAAAGAGAAAAAAATATCACATAACTGTTAATTTCAAATCATGCTTCTACAACATGAAATCTGCCATGTTGCTTGGATGATTCAATAGCACGTACTCATCTACACCCAATTGCTATTATTAGATTTGTTTATAAATAAACATATTCAGGGAACCAAATCTTGTCTGCCAATCTAGAAAGGGTTAAGAGAAATTCAACAACTGAACAGAATTCACTAATTTACAAAATTCATAACCCATTTTATGTCTCAGTGGCAAAGATACAAGATTAATATATACTGATATTCCAAATTCAAATATGATTGGCACTCATTTTATTGATTCAATTTTTGTAGCTGTTTGACCAATACAAATATTCTTGGAATGCCAATGTGTAATTTCTATCATTTTTACAAAACAACTTCGGAAATTCTTTCCTAAGAAATTCATCTAAAATCACTGTACCATTCAAAATTTCTCAAATGTTTTTCAAAGAAAAAAAGATCATTTAAAAAACAAAAATAAAATACATTTTTATTTACAACACAAAATAATTCTAGTATATATTTTCTGAGTCATCATGAAGGAATGGATTTTTGTTTATTGAACTTCTCCATAAGATACCATACTGCAGGAAAGTGTTCTTATTCTGAATCTCTTAAGAAAAAATATGAACCAGTTATACTGATCAAAGTTCCATTGAGATTGTATTAGAAAAAGCACCAATTTTGGTTTAAAGTTATCCATTATAAAAAAAAATTTGGTTTTTAGTAAAAACTATTTCATAAAGTCTAATGTTGAAAACCATTTATTAAAATACCAATTCATTCATTTTTAATTGTGTAAGTTTTTTTCTATAAGAGCATTACATGACAATAGTTCTCCTAAAGGGAAAGAAACTAATAAGTAATTTGAAGTCGTGCAATCCAAAATACCTTCTTAAATATCCATCTGTAGTCTCAAAAGTAGAAGCAAAATTACTTAACCAATTGAGATCAGAATATTGGTGTGACTCCATATTGGAAAAATATCCTATCAGCTGATTCAGATCCCAATCATTGCTTTCATCTATAAAATATCTTTAATCACTATCCAATTCACTGGCAAAAGATTCAAAACAATGAAATGCATCTTATCAGTTTCTCTCAGGCGGTTAGTTAATACAAAAAAAAAAAAAAAAAAAAAGAGAAAAAAAAAGAAAATTCAGTGTAACTAATGAAATTAATATTCTATACACATGCACAAGAAGCTTATCTGGGCAATTAAAACCAACTATGGTCCATTTAAGGACAATTGTATTTAGTAAATATAAATACCGTAGTTTTATTTTAGCAACTATTTACAATAAATTTATTACAAATTAGCCAATGAAAAAAAAAAACAAAAACATATGCATATATCATGAACAACAAAGCCACAAAGCCAGACCACAGCCGTTCAGAAGCAGAAATATTTTTATCAGCATAACTATATAGATCAAAACCAAAAATAATGAGTTTAGGTCAATAGATCAGAACTTTGAGATTTTATTCCAGGTCAAGGTGTATTGTAACATCTTAGTACAATTAAATACCTTTTCTTTAACAATTAACTGAATTTTTTTAATATATATATTTTGAATTAATGGCAGAAGATGGGAAAATTGTTCCTACAATGGAAATTTTTTGACAATATCATATACAGAGCAGAGTTTAAATTTATAAGATTTCTTGCTATGACATGTAGGGTCCAGGTAATATAAATTCAAACAGTGATATAATAACCACATGAAATCTTTAAAGCTGAATAAATATCACAGCAGGACTACACAAATGTTTTCAGATTATGCCAAAAAGAAGTTGACTATTTTCTTGTTCCAAAACCCCAATCAACTACTAAATAAAAGATCAGAGATACTTTCAGTATGTGTACATGCCAAAAAAGACCTACTAGCAAATATGGCTTTAAGATAATGTCAACATTTGGATTCATAAAAAAAGTTTCCATTGTATTTAAATATGAAAGTTGTAGATGTCACTTAAAATAGAAAGTATATGAATCTGGCCTGACTTGTTCTGGGTATGATGATAAACTACATCCAGCAACAAGGCTTCTGATTGGGAGGTGTTTTTAGAGTGCAGAATCACCTCTTAATTGTTGTCATTTCCAGGCTCAGCCTGATCTGGGGTAGTAGCATCTGTTAGTCCCAGCTATGGGCAAATAGTGAACCCCCTAAATTGGGTCAAAACACTATGAAATTATAAACATTTTTTTTTTATTATAAAAAATACCAGTAATACATTTTCATAGTAAAATTCACCAGCAATACATTTTTGTCAGAGAAATTACTAATGCTACCAAGAAAATTAAATTTTGGCATTATATGACCCATAAGAAGTTGATATGCCACCAAAAAGACTAATAAACAAAACCTGGCCTGACAATCCCTGTTTATAGCATAAAACTAGAGTAGCCAACATTTTTTTCATAACTAATATTGAATTATATATTTAGTTTGACTAAGAAACAGTTTTGCAACTCACACCGGCGTGATGTAGCTTCCCTGTGCCTCTTCTACAAGTACTTTCATGGCTTCTGCTCCGATGAGCTTAGATCACTGGTGCCGCCCAAGCACGAATTTACACGAGATACTAGATTAGCAACTAGGTCCCACCCTTTTACAGTTAAACAAATAAGATGTAACCGTAAATTCTACTCCAACAGCTTCTTTTCTCGCGCTTCCCGCCTGTGGAACTCCCTTCCACAACTCTGCTTTCCCGACAGTTACAATCTCCAGGTGTTTAAATGTAGGGTCAATAGATACCTCCTATCACACTAACTCCCAACTATTCTCACAACACTCTCATCTACCCAACCCTCATTCTCGGTATCCTCACCCGCCTATCACCCACCCTCTGTTATGTCCTATATTTAACCAGCCTTTCTCCTCTCTACGTAGCCCCTTGCACAGTAGTGGCAGTGACATGCCTTGCTCGGGGTGAAACGCTTATAAAAAAAAAAAAAAAAAAAAAATATAGTGTGTTACCAATGCAAAAATGTTTAGAAAGCTTCAGTTGAGACATTAGGTTCTCTTGTCCAATAGAAAAAGAGGGTTGTCTGCTGTAGAGCATCATCATTATGAAAGTAGTCAATTTGAACTTTAGAGTGAATACTTGTATCTCTTTCAAACTTAGCATAAATTAGTCATTAACATGAAGAAAGCAAAATAAGAATATTCTATGTAGTTTCATGAAATTAACAATCCTTAGAATCACTTCTAATTCAAGATGAAACTGTTTATGTACTCTAGAAGGAGGCAACTCTTCCTTTACATTGTGTCCTATTAACAGTTTGATATCTGGTATGCTATTGTTGAATGTCAAGAGAACAGGGTGAAGGATCTAAGCATGTTGGTATATCACATTTTCTTTTTTTAACCTATCTAAACAAAAGCAAGACTATCCCTGCTATTAACCTTGACAAGATCCAAGCAATCAACAAAAACTTTTAAAAGCCTAGTAAAGAGATCATTAGTTCATGAGACTGGAGAGTTTTGAGATTCACTGAAAAGTAAATATAAGTCAGTCAGGTCACTAAAAGCTGACCTGTATCATCTGTTTTCTTAGGTCAGGTATAAGCAATATTGTGCTTTCTTAAAAAATTCTTTTTTCATAAGACATTAATAATAATGAGCATTACCTACCTGGCAACAAAGCAAGAGAAGAAAAGTAACATAATGGCATCCAACCACTCAGTATGGTGTTCTAATCACTAAACAACATCCATTACTTTGCTAATTGTTTGCACTGTTTCTTTAAACAGTGCAAAGAATCATCACCTAATGGAGTAAGTATCAATAGATAGAAGACATAGAAATAAATTTATACAACCAATGTAATTTTGCAAAACAGCTGATTTAAGTCAGTAATGATCCAAATGCAATTATTGGTTTTGGAAAGTTGTCACTGACAAATGTAGGTGTCTAATCAAACTAAGTGATAGAAATCCATAAAGAAAACATGCACCTATATCTGTACACATCATTTAACTGTGGCAGTGTTTTAACCCATCCCTTGGCAAATTGTTTGTGATTGTCTTTTCAAACAGAAATACATGGTAAGGCCAGGCTGACAGTTTTTTTTTTCTTCATTGCTAATAGTGTTAAGGATAATTATTATCTTTTTTTTTTTATGTCATTTTCAAAACTTTACTGCATTACTCTGAGGAACTAGAAAATTTGATATATCAATAGATAAACATCAGCATTTTTAATACTACAGACACACACAGCACGCCGATCCGCAGACACAGCTTTAGACAAAAGACACACACCAAGTATATATATATATATATATATATATATATATATGTATTGTCATCCGCAGACAGATCTGCTTTGCTGCATCACAGCTCACCAGTACGATCAGACTGATTGCTTTTTAACCCAGGATTGAAACCCAACCGAATTGGCGCCAGTCAGCAACTCTACCTCTGGACCATGGGCGCTTGGTGGAAGAAGGCAGACTTTTTAGCGCATATATTATCATTATACGTGCCCAATAGCTAGAGTGCACTAATTCATTTTACTGAATGAGCGATGTGCACACGCCAGAGCAGCTACTGTTCCTCAAAGTCTACCATTCTTCCAGAGTGCTCAATCAGGGTGTGAGAGCGTATATATATATAATGCACTAATTAAACCCACTACTTTCTGGCTATTTCTTTCATGAAATTGATCATAAAAGCTCTGAATTCAATGTTACTCAATTCATTACTATTATGTCTGACTGTCACATTAATAACTTTGAAATTTACATAAAGTTTAATATTAACCCTTAAACACTCACTAGTTTTTGTAGATTCTATCTTTGGTAATTTTTTTTAATTCTTTAAATTGAATAATCTTGAATCAAAAAGTCTAAAAGGTTATAAAGAAATAAACTTTATTCCTTTGTATTTAATTATTATATACAATGAAAAGATAATTATAGTTTATCATGATTCCAGGATGCTTATACTGTCATTTATTTTTCTTCTATCTGAAAAATTAAATGTACAGTAGATAAAATTTGCTTTCATTTGTTTTATTTGGAGTGGGTAGTACATAAAACATTCATTCATTAATGAGAGAAATGTATTATTATGTTTACTACCTTAAATCAACACCTATTTTCTCCTACGATAAGGGAGTTGTATCACCAAAATCCCTATCTGGTTAAAATTGGAAGTCCATATTCACACACTGATAGTATATTTAATTTTTGTCTATATTTCTGAGATGAGGAATTGTAATTATTTATACTGTTCAGATTGTTGTCTTAATCTTTGTCATATTCACAATGTTTTGGCCATTGTACACGCTCTTTCCTTCTTCAGATGACATATGTTGAAATTTCAAACTGAACTCTTTATTTAGTTCATGGGGGTAGATTGTTCTAGTTCCTCATTTCATGTATACATGGCTCAGTGGATAAAAATACTGAAGTAACCCAAAAGTGACTTAACACAAAGAATTGTGAGTTCGATACCTGGCCACAGCAAAGATGAACAAAAACTTGGAGAGTTGAATTACTAAAGGGAGTTAACTGAAGACTGAGATACCCAGAAAAGGCATGGCATGCAAAACTAGAACAATATCTATACAGATTAAATAAAAAATTTGGTTCGAAATTCCATGTATATCATCTGAAGAATGCCTGAGTATACAATGGTCGAAATGCTGTGAACATGACAAAGATGAGGACAAGAACCTGAACAATGTAAATAGTGTAAATCTTTAACACTAGAGAATTATTTTAAAATTCAAGAAATATTCTAATAAATTTGCACTCTTAATCATTCTTAAGATAAGAGCTAAATTGTCTGAAGAAACATGGCTAAACATCTATGTTACATTCAGTTTTAAGGACATTCCTCCTACTCAAATAAATAATTCTTGTCAAGTTGAAGGAATACAGACAAGAGATAATGGCTAACATTACAATTGCTTTTTCTTAATCAATGCCCATTCAACTTAGAGAAAATAAGAATTGGCAACAAGTAATTTTTCAAATAATATTGTATTATGCATTGGCAATCATTCCAGAGCAAGATCACAGAGTTGAATGTCAATAAGGTTGTCTGGCCCAAAGGCAATCTTATACTGGAAAAGTGGAATCACCAATATTAAGAGTGACCAAATACTCCAAGAAGTTTATTTTCAGATATAGCTAATGGCTGAAATTATTCTCTAACAATGGACTTTCCTGAAAAACAATTTTTTTTTTTATAATTCTTAAGAAATAGATCTCTTCATGCTTAATAAGTTTATTTAGAATTGCCTGGTGAGAAGGATATTTAAGCTCAGACTAGCTTTTATTGTATCTTTTGTTATATTTAATTCATATTTTACATAGTATTTGAATATAATAAAGAAAACATGTTGTAAGAAGACATTATCACTTGCAGAGTAATGGAAAATTATAGCCTTTTGCTAATGACTAAGATCAAAGTGTAATATAGATTTTATCTCAATGCCTGAGAGCTAGAAGGCAGTTAAATAGAATTATTAAAAATTCAAATCAATTTAGCAGATGACAAATCTTAAGAATTTAACTTTTACTGCTGCATTGTTGTAGCATTGTTGTTTGGCTGTGCTGGCCTATTTTTGAGAAAATAGGAAATTGTCAATTATAGAAAATAAATGACCATAAAGTCACTGAGATTTTTTTTTCTCATTGACACTAGGATTTTGGTTTCAATCAGATATTCAGCACTACAGACTAAGCTAAATGATACCTTTAACAAAA
The DNA here is from genome assembly GCA_037127315.1 of Ascarosepion bandense. Classification (NCBI taxonomy): domain Eukaryota; kingdom Metazoa; phylum Mollusca; class Cephalopoda; order Sepiida; family Sepiidae; genus Ascarosepion; species Ascarosepion bandense. Next base: position 2,427,705 of record JBBBDQ010000502.1, on the reverse strand, counting down.
TATAAAAATAAATGACAAAATAAGCCATAGTGTATGCTAGTCTATATTTACATTGGCATTGAAAAAGTTAAATGTTAGTTCATAACAAACACTAGTGACCACCATTTCACAGTGTCTGGGGAAAAACCACACACACATTATAGAGAGAGAGAGAGAGAGAGAGTGTGTGTGTGCCATGGAGTTTAATATGGATTGGTTTTCAGCATTAGCCAATTCACATTCACTTTTCCATTTGAAGGTGCTGGAGTCTGTTTACATCATGTTTTGCAGACCCTTGCTGTGTAGACAGAGTATTTGCTGGTCCTTGCTGTGATCAGTCTATAACAGTTCATTCCGCTTTGCTATCATTGGCCATCATTCAAGTCATTCCTCTTATATTTTACAGCAAGTTCTCCCAATTAAAAACTTTGATGAGTGAGAAGTAAACCAGTTGTTTTGTTTTAAATTTTATCCTCATTATGCCCTGTAACATAAAAATTATTACTTTTAAAACAATATTCAAGTTCTGTACCACAAAATAAATATATATATATATATATATATATATATATATATATATATATATAGCTGGCTACTAATTTCCCAATAACACCTGTTTGCTAAGTTAGTTAGCCAGTCTCAGGCACATTTGTATTCATTCAACATTATCCACCTGTGGCTTATACTGCAACAATGCTGGGCAGACCATAGTTAGTTTCTGGAAAGAGTGTATTATCTGGCTTAACTGTCTTTGAACAAAGCCAGTATGCTCAAACCCTTGACTTGTGACTTTATATTAGCACAATCATCAATGGCTCCCAGACAGTTCAGTCCACCATATTTCACTCACAAGGCTTGGGTCAATACATGGTGCAGTTTTCAAGTACTTTCCAAAGAGTCTGCATTTAGAGATTGCCTCTACAGGCCAATAACATCAAATTGAACATAGTGAGATTCAAACCCAGGACTCGGGATTGAAAAGTGAATGTTCTAACCACTTGGCCATATGCCTTATATATATATATATATATATATATATATATATAAACCTCCAGTTTCTGAAAGGTTTTTTTCTGTTGCTGAGGTGATGTGTCGCTCCCCGTGGGGATCGTCATATCGAAATGGCCATTCAACATCTTTGAATTAATCCTTTTTTAATATATATATATATATATATATATTTGGAAGCCAGTTGTTCACACAACCTTGATTTCAACCTTTTGGTATATTCAGGCATTTTATAACAACTGATACTCCATCATTTTTGTTATTTTCGAAAAAATGACAGGGATTTTTATGAATACACAACTGTAACTTTAAAGTAACTGAAATTTCAAAATTAGGGAGAAGTTTAAGGATCTTAAACACATTCATCCATGTTTATATGATTCTAAAACACATTTTAGGGTGCATTTACATCCAGACATCACTTTGGATCTTCCATTTATTAATTTTTTTTGTTCTGGAAATAATATTATGATTAACTTTTCTTCTTGGTATAATCTGCTAACATCACTACTGTTGTAAGGCTTCACTTTTTTAAATATACTCCATGTTATAGCAGGGTCTATATATATATATATATATATATATATATATACATACACACACACAGACAGCAGGTAATGTAAATTTCATAAAGATGTATAAATATGTCAACAGTAGCAGAAGAGTTCCAGTATCTTTAATTATCATTAAAAATGTGCATATTATATGAGCTTTAATATAGCATTTAAGATTATCATAGATGTTACATCATTATTAGTCTGCTTTCTCTCTAATAACCTTTTGTGATTTTTATGTTATTTATCATAGAGATAGCATTAACCAACTTGAGTACAGATAGAACAGCAGACTGGTTTCAAACAAAACAAATTCGGTGAAAATTCACAAAAAGGAAGAGAAAGTCTTTATGAGCTGCAGTTAGATTGTCACTATAAAAATGTGATAACCATGGGATAACAACTAAACTATTCAATTTACAAAAAGAAAAAAAAATAAGATAAAGAAGAATGAAGTACAACATAAAGGATTTAATCAAAAATAAAACAGACCAGTAATCATTTTTCTAATTAAGACTTCTTCTGGTAGTCTGGTAGTCTAATAGCCCATGTATGCTTGTAATAAGTTAAAATTATTTTTATCCTATTCTTAACATACAATCAATGATAGAGGAGAAGACCAAAATATTACAATTTTGTAAAAAAATAATTTTACCCCAAGCAATGCAATAAAGCCACTAAAATGCAAAGCGTTACTGAGTGTGAGATAATATAAGGAAAAAAAATTATTAAGTAGAGAGAATAATAAAAGAACAAGTATATAGGCTTGCTTATCCTTTCCACATTTTTTTGAACAAAAGTAGAGATTTATCCCTGGTTCCTTCTAATGACTTCACATTCTTTTTTTTTTTTTGGACACCAAGTAACCTCTTGTATCTTAGTGGCATTATCACCTTACTTGGGATTAAATTATTAAAAAAAGAAAAAGGTATTAAGACAAAGACATTACATTTAAATTTTTGAAGATTAAACTTGCTCGGAGAACAAGAAGTTAGAAGGGAGTTTCACAAGTGAGAAGTGCAAAAGAAGAAACTGTCAGCATTGAACTTATGGCTGCATCTAACCATTTTAATTGTAAAATGATGAGACCTTTCTGCCAATCTAGAACTTAAATTTATAACATCTAGGTACCATAGAGAAAAGTTCATCACAATCAGTAAGTCAGTTAAGTGCCATACGTGAAACACGCTTGAGCAATCATATCTTGAAAGAGACATGACTGACTGGGCAGAAGATTATCCTGCAGTAGGTTGCCATTACTTTCTTTGGTAGACTGGTTGCCAGCCAAGGCTATAGAACCCAACCTGTTCTGTTATTTAACCCATAACTGGAGGGAAGAGATGGATTAATACCTTTCCCAAGGATATTGGTGCGTAAGTGAATGCAAGAAATTCAACTTGGCTCCTCAATTTCTTGTTCCAAGTCGATATCCACTGCAACACAATTACTATGAAAGGATTTATAGAAAAGGTACAGGGAAGCTACATTATAGTGATAGAAAGTGAGTGAAGCTGAGATGCTAGGTCATGACCAACAACATTGCAGATTTTATCAAGAATCTCTAAATGTATAGCAGAAGCATCAGACCATATGTTGCAACAATATTCAATGCCTGGACTTATATCTGGTCTGGGATGGGAAGCATTATAACACTTTTTGTCAGTAGCAATTTTGAGGGTGATAAAATCCGCAATATCAAAATTAATAAGTAACACACACCACCACATAATGAATTGAGAACATATTTACAAGAAAAATAATTAAGACCATCATTTATAAATATTAATAGGACATTACAAGCAAAACCGTTTAACATTAGATACAAAAATTTAAATAGCATATTTCAAATTATAAAGAATTCAGTCAATTTTGTTGTTGTGCTGTAAGATATAAAAGATGCCATTTAATTTTTGTTTTCTTTTTTCCTTCAGAAAACCTATTTGGGTGAAATTGAACTAAAACAATTTAACTTTAAAATTCAAGACAGCTGCAAAATAGGATGAAGAAATTGTTTCTGACAATGGCAACAACTTAAATTAGTTACACATTGTTATTCTACAATTAAAATAACCTTTTACATTATTATACATTCCATGTATAAAGTGAGTAAATCACCTGATTTGAACAAAAAGTATAAACAACAATTAGTCATGAATAATAAATAAGTACCAGAAAAGAATTATACATAAGTGTGTGTGTGTGTGTGTGTGTGTGTGTGATAGTTGTACATAGAGATAACACACATGTTGAGTGTACCAATAACTGAAGAGAGAAAGCCTACTGTATCTTTGTAAACCAACTATATAAAAAGCAGTTTTAATATTGTTATTAAGACTGAAAATAATGGTTCTGGTGAAGGCAAAGAATATGTAAAATAACAAAGATTGATTTTTTTTTATAGATTATCAACCCCAAACATATTTTGGATTGTAGAAGGTCACTTACAGTACTGAGTGGGGTGAAAAGGAGGAGGAAGGAGAAGAGAAAGAGAGAAAGAGAAATTCTATTACTTTTATTATCTGTGAATTCCTATAAATTTTGGTGAAAGACAGTGAAGTAGTTCCCCATTAATTTTCCACAGGGTTGAATTTAAAATCTTCCTTCTCTTACACTGGTTGCCACTCAAGTCAGAGGGTTCAGTCTAATGTGTTATTAAACCTATAGCTAAGGGAAGAGACAGATGTATGCTTTTTGTTCGAAATGTCTTTTCTACTTTCTAGGCCATAATAGATATGTTAATCCTACATCCTGGCTACCCATTTCATAATATATTATTTGAAATAGGTTGAGAAAATTTTATTTTATAGGCATGACAACAATTCTAAGAGAGAGGAGAGGAATAATTCTAGTAAGTCCTACAATAGGGATTAATAGTAAATCATGTAGTTGAAGATTGTAAAAGAATTTTAAAAAAAAAATAAGTGAGAGAGAAATGTTTATGATCAGTAATAAAAAAATGTATAGCTTTTTATATGAAGTTCATAAAAAGCTATTTATCTAATCTACTGCTAACAATAAATATGATTTATGTATGTCATAGGCCATTAACATAGTAATAAATGATAAGTCTGATATTGTATTAATTCTGGTCTAGTCATTATATACCAATATTTTAACTTATAGTGAAAGTGTACAAAGTACTAACTATAATATTATTGCAGAATACCTCATATTAGAATTTATTACAAATTGTGATTCTCAGGAAAAAAGAGTGATGCTACTGTTTTAAACAACATCATACAACTTGTACTGCAATGACTTATATATGTAATAGGCTGCCAGAAGATCCAAAAAATACTTTATTCATTAACACCTATACATCAGTTTTGTATGGAAGAATTGCGTGATGTTTAGACAGAAGTGTCTATGTTAGTTCTATCTATATGGCAGAGTGCCCAACTTCACCTCTAACAATAAATGAAACTTGATGCTATTTTGAGAAGCAAGTTTTCATTACTTTTAAAATAAAGATGACATCATAGTGATAATGACACTTAGCTTTGAAATTATATCAAAATACACCCAACATTTGGTATTATTCTTTTTATAGAATATTATTTTCAACTAGAAATTAATTTCATTTATAACTTGCATTAATAAGGAGTCAAGTTAATTTGAACAAATATTAAAAGATAGAGTTTTTCATCAAGATGACTCATGTGTTGTACTTGCTTGGATAAAGAAAAATTATCTTAGTTCAACCAATTTTGGTCATTTTGGTATCTAGTGTTTCATCATTATTATTGCAGAATTTAGGAAAAAAATTTTTTTTTAGGTTTTTTAAAATTTATTTTAATGTCATATCCTTTAGGACATAGGCAATCATAGCCCTCCAGAGATACATTTTATTTATTATCTATGAATTGCCATAAGTTCTTGAGGAATAGTTTTATACTGACTTCTTTATTTTCTTTTTTTGAATTCATAGTCCTTTTCCTAAGTTAGTTGCTAATCAAAATTAGGGAGCTTAGTCTATTTTGCTATTTAACCTATAGGTAGAGAAAAAATGAACTCATAACTTTTCTAATGGCATTAGCGCAGACATTTTCAGCAGACGAGACCAGAATTTGAACTTAGCCTGACAATTCCATTTTCTCCATTGATAACCATTACACTACCTGAATATCCTGACCATTTCTTTTACATTTATAAACATTATAAATGACAGAAATATTATATTTAAAAAATATTATGATAATATTTTATACACACTACACTTTCACTATTTCCAATAAAGTCTTGGCTTATGGTAAAATCATACTGAAAATGCTGATTCTTGTTCAAACACTGAAGTTAAGTAATGTTGAGCTCAGTCAGTACTTAGATAGGGGACTGCTTCAGAACACCAGGTACTGAAACCTACTACAATACAGCTTTAACTCTAATGTCTTTAACTAAACTCTGAAATTTAAACTATTCTCTTCAATAGGAGTAGACAGGTTTGCCTATCATGCCATTCACACTCCTCCGTAATCTTTTGAACAAGGATATGCATCTTAGTGGCATTATTTCCTTACTTCGGATGAATTGATTACAAAAATAAAAATAATACAATACAAATCATTGTGGGCTTTTTAAGTTTTTAATGTAAACCACAATGTGACTAATTTAGCATTCACAAAACAATCTCTTAATAAAATATTCCAAGACAGGAGGCGATACTCAACATGAATAATTAAATATCCCAAATATAGGAAAGATCAGGCTATGCTTTTTCTCTTTTGTTTTGCCGTAACTTGTTTTAAGAATTTTATTTTAATTATTTTAAAAGCAGAACTTGTTCTTGTATGCTACAATCAAGTTAACTAAACAGATAAAATTCCTAGATTAATCACGCAGTAAGTATAACCAATGCACCTACAAAAATTACTTAAATATTAATCATTTTTTAATGGAATTTGGTAAACTAATTTTCAAATAAGTTGTTTGTAAACAATTTGAAATTTGTTTAGAATTTAAAAAACAAGTTTTACAGACAAAATGAATGTAACCTATATTCTTATAGTATTTTGCTCAGGAAATTAATGTTTAACTTTTGAGAGGATATTTTTGAGAAAATGTTTGTTAAAAAATAAGCCAATCACAGGCATTCTCCATTATTCAAAAGTGAAAAAAACTTACAGCAATTTATAAGGTTTTTACATTTATTTGGTTGGGTATTTGGATTTATCAAATTTTACAATCATAATTAAAGATTTCTTTATCAATTACAAAAGAAAAGAATTTTTAAAAATTCGCTCAGAAATTAACAATTTCAATCCCATGTAAAAGTACAGATGAATTTTTTCTATTCAAACACCAAGGCATAAGATTCCTTTATAAACATATCAACAATAGTTTGATGTAATAAGTTATCTACAGTAGTAGGGAGGATGTGCGTTGTGGTGCAGTGGATATCGGCTCGGAACGAGAAATCGGGGAACCGAGTTCGAATTCCAGTTGAATTCCTTGCATTCACTCAAGCGCAAATACCCTTGGGAAAGGTATTAATCCGTCTCTTCCCTCCAGTTATGGGTTAAATAATAGGACAGATTGGGTTCTATAGCCTTGGTCGGCAACCAGTCTACCGCAGAAAGCAATGGCAACCTACTGCGGGATAATCTTCTGCCCAGTCAGTCATGTCTCTTTCGAGACATGATCGCCCAAAGCGTGTATCGCGCATGGCACTTAACTGACTGACAGTAGTAGGTTTGTTTTGTTTATATATTTCACTTACATGAAAAGTAAGTTTATTTTTATGTTACACCAAAATATACAGACAAGTACATTTCAGTAGGAAGCTATTTTCAGGACAAAATTAAAGAGACACACACACACACACAAACTTATTCAGTTACTTATTCACAGCCTATATTATGCAGAGCATTTTTTATAAAATGGATGCTTGTTTTATCTTAGATGTTCCCAAGATCTATCTTTATTTCTCACATTTTTTTTTAAAAGGTGTCAGATCTCAGAAGCATCCAAGATAAACAAACCTCCATTTTGAAAAAAATTACTAAACACTAAAATAACTGTAAAAGGGTAACTAAATAAAAACTTATTTATATGTGTATAAAAAATATTTACAGTTGAGCACACATGCAAAAAAAACAAAAACAAAAAAAACATACAAATATATAAGTTTATTCTTGAGAGAAAATGATCTTAACTTTTTATGAGATGTTCAGTGATTAAATCAGTAAATTGGTATCCATTGTTGGAAGCATTCCTGGAACTCCTTTTTGGGGTTAGCCAGCAGCTGCTTCATCACATCTCTTGGATTTCTTCAATATCTTGAAATCTTGTTTCTTTCAAGTGGGAGTTGATTTTTGAGGAGGATAAAACATTACAAGGAATCTCAGGAATATGGTGGTTGTTAGACCCTGAGAATGTCATGCTTGCCCCAAAACTGCTGCACAAGCCATGGAGAGACAACCACACACTGCACACTTTCCTTCAAAGCATTGCTATAAACAACACAAGTGAGTGAAAATATAACTTAGCGTGTATATGTAACAGAGTTCAAGGTCAATTTGTGACAAGCAGCTTCCATCTGCAAACTTTATCTCCTTTACCATAGCAATGATCCAGAAACTTTTTGATTAGATCTTGTAGTAAAGTTTATCAGGTAGCATACTTTGACATTTTCATTCTTTTAAAAGTCAACCATATAAAATAACATTGATAAAAGTATTTGTTCCTTAAGTGCATTGAAGAAAAACATTTTATTTATCTTTCATCATGCAAGTCTGAACATCAAGTAACATTTTAATTACTTGAAGGAAAAAAAAATGATTTACAGTATTCTAATCTTGATGGAACCTACACTAAAATGTTAAGAGCTATATTCTCGGTTGGTTGTTTTTTTTTTTGTTTAGTGGCACATCAACCTCTAAGTTATTTAATGCCAAAATCTATTTTGTATGCAATCTTGGTTTTGAGATAATAATGGTTTTAGTGATACAAGTCTTACTAATTACCCATAAATAGAGGGAGAAGAGGTGGGTTCATACATTTTCCAAGAGTATTTGCATGTAAGTGAATATAATGAACCCAACTAGAATTGGAACTTGACTTCTCGATTAAACAATTCCAAGTCATTATTTATTACACCACCAGCATATTCAAGCTTACAGCACCTGGTATTCCAAAGCAGTCACCCATCTAAGTACTGACCAGGCTTGATGGTGCTTAACCGGTGATGATAAGGGAACCAATGTTTCAATGTGAAATGGTTGGAGACAACATCCAACTAAATCACAGCTCTATGGACTCATCCCTGATATTTTTACAATCTTATGCAAATGCAGAATGCACTTTGCAGGGCACTGAATGCCACCCTAATAGCCTTCCAACCTTGATGCAAGTCTTTTTTGATTGAGATTCATGAATGTCCAAGTTGGCTCAACTAAAATTACATTAACAAAATGTCAATTTCATGTCATTTTTGCATAAATAAAGTGTAGTTTTCATTTGTTATTAATTTCAGTAATAGAAATGATTCAAATAGTAACAGAATAATTAAAAAAGAAAATTATGTCTTTAATCCTAAAAAAAAAACAAAAAAAACTGATGCAACATTTTCTTCTTTAACAGCTGACAGATAAACAACTTGTAATGAAAAAGTAAGAAAAAATAAAAAATCTTGCAATTATTTCTGTATTTTTCTTTGCAAGTCTTTTTTTTTTTTTTTACATTTTATCAGATGCTTTAACAAATGATTTTAAATTATTTTTTGGAATTTAATAATTTAGTAATTTTTCCACTAATTGAATATATTAAATTTCAAGAGTATCTTAACTTCCCCGAATGAAAGTAAAATAAAAATAATGAGTAAGAATAAAAAAAATGTAATTAATACAATATATATATATATATATGTGTGTGTGTGAAAAGTGTATGTATATAATTATAATTATGAATATATATATATATATATATATATATATATGCAATTTGTTATATATATTATATTGTTTACATATTATATATGCGTGGTACTTATTTAAAAGCGCTCAATATCAGTGATAGAGCAGACATCTATATGAATATATATATATATATATATATATATATATATATTTTTTTTTTTTTTCATTCATAAACAAATTATTACACCTGAAATGAAATGAAAAAAATATTCAAAAGTTCTACAATATAACTGTATTGAACACTTTTTAATACAACTACATACTGGTCTAATTTAATTATGACTAAAAAGTAAGTAATTAAATAATTATATATATATATATATATATATATATATATATATATATATATGAGTTGAATATATGAATCTGAATCTGGCAAGATAAGAAAAAACAAACAAATAGGAAATGTATCACAAGCTAACATGTTTCACTTTTATTAAAGCTTATTTAGAGACATAGAAAAAAAGAAAAGCAACAAAGAGACAGCATACCGGTATGTTGTGGTTTGGGCTTAATTCTTATTGGTCAAATATGTGTCATGTGTATTAAAGCAATAAATAATTTTGGATGGTAAAGTGTATAATGCATAATTCTTTCATCCTAAATGAGAAAAAATAAATAAATGAAGAAAGTGACACTGTTATACACAAAAAGCATAAATATAAGCTACTTAAGTTATATCTGCAATAATATTTAAGAATTATGATAAAAGGTAAAGTAAAGGAAAAAGAAAAACAAGCCCCTGGAGTTTGTCATATAAGAGAGAGAGAGAGATATCACATGTGCCTTCAAATTTTTTTGTACAATTTTAAAAAATATCAAACTTTTCACATTTCAAAATTTTACTTTATATAGGATTCTTAGCATTACACAAATGTGTAAAGTTATAGAAACTCAGCAACATAATATTAGCAATTCAATTTAAATCAAAGATTAAAACAAATTATTTGACAAAGATGCTTTGGGGCTGTTTAACTTTTTCAAAAAAGTAATAGTTTCAACATGATATCTTGCTATTCAATGCACCCTACTTGATTATGCTATAGTTACACCTAATACAACAGTTATGCTTGATGCTAAGCCACTTCCTCTTTAAGAATTTATATGATTTACAACTAAGGGGAACTACTCTGTAATTAGCCAAACAGCTATATTTAAAATTTAAAGTTAGTTTTATTTGAACAACTAATCCCGAATCAGCAAGAGTCTAGTGAGAAATGATTTTTGAATATATAATTTTTAAAAAAGTTATTTTTAATCATTTCACTGCAAGCAAGGCAATAAAGCCACTAAGACACAAGGAGTTACTGTGTTTTAAAAAACATGGTAAAGATATACCATTAAGGAAAGAGGACAACAACAGAATAAGAATGAAGAATTTATAATAAAGAGTGAAAAACGTTCATTATGGAAAAAGAAAAGATTATTATACAGATGTCATTATTTCTTAATTAGATATATGTATTTAAATCGACATCTGTTTTTTAAACAGTGTAAATGTACATCATCTAGCCTGTGCATTTGAGTCTTAATGGTTTCCTTTTAGGAAACCATTTTTAAGCTTAGTGTGCTTTTACCACTCAACTACCTGAAACTTTCACAGTCAAGCAAAGTTCAATTACTCTTTTTAAGAAATGCTCATCTTGTTTGAATCTCTTAAAACCCATATTGGCTAACTTTTTATCTTTGTATCTGTAAACAAAGTAATTTTCTCGGAAATTAATGGATTTTACTTTTAAAAACCATTAAAATTAAAATCAATTATTATCCATGAAAATTTATTAAAATTCATTAATTTCTAGGAAATTAATGGATTTTACTTATAATCTGAAATTATTTCTTATTACTTAAGATGCTATATCTAATGGATATACACATTTGAGTAGACAGATCTTTTTAAACAGCATAAACTTATGTCAGAAGGGCCTAAGTAAGACAAAGATAGAAACAAAGAAAAGGATGCTGAATTGTTATATATCAATCCTTTTGTAGCACTTGTAAGGAAGTAAATTCTGGACGACCTCACCAAAGATGAAGAGGAAACTGGAGGTAGCTAAATGTGGTTCTAGAGAAGGATATAGAGAATTCCATGGACAGAGTGAATAAGCAACAACAACAACAACAAAAAAAAAAAAAAAGCAACAAAGAGGACAATTAGAATGAAAAAGAAATAGCTGAAATTTGTTGAACACAATGAAGAAGGAGGTCTTACTGGGTATATCAATGGCAAGAGAGATAAGAGAAAGCAGTAAGTCAGCTACCTGATGAGCTTGCATGAATGGATAGCAGAACAGTGAGGAGAAACACTGTTAAGAGCCATTAAGGATAGGAGTTTGTGAAGAACAAAGATCCCCCACGTTCTGAAAGGATATAGCATATAATAAAAGTTTGTCTACTCACCTGTGCACTTGAGAATCTTATTGCAAACATTAATGATACATTTAGTCTATAATTCTTTTCTTTTTTGTTGGTAGGGGAGGCATACTAGGGCATGATTTTGGATGCAATTAATAATCGTTTTTGTTTTATTTTTTCTTTTCAATTTTTGTAACAAATGCAGAAGAAGCATATAAAAATTAGATCACTATTATCAAAGTGAACATGAATGCAGACCCACACTATTATTAAGTTAGAAATTGGACTTGAAATTGCTTTGTTCTTTAAGTTGGAACATTTAAACAGTATTAACAAAAACCTTGTTATGACAGGCTTTTTTGCTGTTACAGTAAAATACCAGTGAACAAGCATGAGATCAGTATAAATTGTCTATGTTATATTATGTATCAAAGCTCATACATTTTCTATTATGAGATATTATCTTTATGGCAAGAAACTGAGAATAATGTTTGGTAATTGAAAACTAATAATTAACAGTAAAATATATACAAGTCAAGGAAGGAAGAACTTGTATTCATTAAATAATAATAATAATAATAATAATTATAATTATAGTAATAATTAATAATAATAATAATTAACAGTAAAATATATACAAGTCAAGGAAGGAAGAACTTGTATTCATTAAATAATAATAATAATAATAATTATAGTAATAATTAATAATAATAATAATTAACAGTAAAATATATACAAGTCAAGGAAGGAAGAACTTGTATTCATTAAATAATAATAATAATAATAATTATCATAATTATAATTAATAATAATAATAATAATTAACAGTAAAATATATACAAGTCAAGGAAGGAAGAACTTGTATTCATTAAATGAGGAAATAAATTTCTGATTTGAAATCTGTGATGCAAGAAAGATCATTTGAAAGAATTAATATAAAGGAAAAGAAAACAATGGAAGAGGTGGGGAATGAGGAATTGACAAGATTTGACATTAGTGACCATTATTCACCAGTGATCAAATTATAGTATTTAATCTGTAGTTGGTAGGGTATCACTTCAAGATAAAGAATTTCAGATACAAAAGGGACAATGAGAAGAAAGCAGAGCAGTGTTTTTTTTGTTTTTTTTATTTATCAGTAAAAAGAAAGTAAATTTCTGTTTGGGGACAGAAAAAATACAATACATCATTCAGGTTAATAAAAAAGTAATACTGCATATATATATATATATATATATATATATATGTGTGTGTGTGTGTGTGTGCATAAGCCAACATTATGTATAGTGTGGCCCCTGAATTTTTCTTGTATGAATTTTAAACCCTCAAAAAATTTTTAACTGTGTATAGTGCAACCAGTTAATATGCATGATTCTAACCTCTTCAAAAAAAGATTACCTGTGTATAATACAGCCCTTTATATTTTGTATAAAAGACTGATCATAAAATCTTGCACTATACTGAAGTACATATAGTAATGTATGCATTTCTACAGCATAATATTTTGTAATCTAAATTGATTATATTTATTCAAGACAGTCATTTGTTCATTATGTCAAAGTGAAGTTTCTGACAATCTACAAAGTGATATTCAGGGCTTATCATAAGTGAATGAAGAATTATCAATCAAGCTGTAAGTTTTCAAAAGAAAAATACCAAATGATTTTTTGGAGAGTGAAGAAAGGTTTATTAAATCTAAAAAAATCTTCAATGCATTCAAATTTAAAGTGAGATTATATTTTGCATTTCTAATTTTGAAAATAAAAAAACTGAATAAGAGACCTATTCTTTAGCATTACTCTAGAATATGACACTAAAAAAAAAAATTGCATTATCTTTGAGAGAAAAGAAATTTCTAAACAATCTTTTATTATCAAGTTATTAAAAAATGTTATCGATTTAAAATACAGTGAAAATAAATTAGAAACAATACTCATGCCAAATCTTGTAAAATCACTTTGATCTATATAAATATTTTCAATATCAAGAATTAAAACAATGCCATTCTAAATCCTCTAAACATATTTTTGATTAAGGCAAAGTAGAAAATCAAATTTGAGTGAAATCATTTGAAATCCAACAAAACGCCTCTCGAGTTATTTCCATAAATTATATTAATGTACAAAAATAAATATGCTTCATATATTTGTATTATTGGAAAAGTCATTTTCATAATAAAACTAGCTAATGCAAGAAACAATGATCAAATCACAAACACCTAGAAGGGTCATATAATAGAAAATATTCCTTTCAGAAAAACAAAAAATGTACTTCATAAAAAAGTTTTATTGTTTACTTTCCTGAATCAGTAAACAAAATATTTTTCAGGAATAAACATTTTTAGATAAAATACTCAAGTGATTTGAAAAAAAAAAAAAAATATAATTCTTTGTTTTTTTTTTTAACACATCCTTAATTTCTTTGATGTGCTATGTCCCTTTAGAATTTGAATAATCATGGCTCTCCACAACTCCCTATCCTTTTAGCACTAAGTAATGTTTATTTCTTTACTATCTCTCATAGTCTTTTTTTCTGTCATGCATTTACACAAGCTTGTTAGATAAATTACTCATTTACCCTCTGCCTGTTGTTTTGAATATATCATAGGAGTGTCAAATTCTTCAAGCCACCCTTCCTCAATATGCACCCCAGAAATGTCTATAAAATAGACTGCTAACAATGAATAAAAATTGTGATGATGCATGATTTCTAATTTGATAGCTCCAAAATACCTAGTTTATGGTCATAATATTAAAACACCGTTTCTCACATGACCACTGAAGTTAAGTGACATCAAGCCTGGTCAGTACATAGATGGGTGACCACTTGGGAATACCAGCTGCTGTAATTGGAATTAGAAACTGGAGAACCAATTTCCATTTTCAGTCAATTTCTTTTTATTTACAGTAAGGTTCATCCTGTACAAGGCCTAGGGACCACTCAAGGTAGAGGGTTACATTAAGGAATAAAAGGGAAGGATAATGGTTAACTCTAGACATGAACAGATTGAGATTGTAGTGACTGGAAAAACATTCTCTTGAGAGTCTGTTCCACAGGGCAATGGTTTGCAGGAAGAAGGTGTTTGAGTGGAACTTACTTCTTGCCAATGGAATACTGAGGGAATGTGAGAGATTGGCCACAATGTGACTGGCATGGTGGATCCTAAGCTTAAAGTTTGACTTTTTTTTTTTATAATCGTGTTGCCCCAAGCAAGGCATTTTACTACCACTGTTGAGCAGGGGGTTACATAGGATGTACGTTATGAGAAAGAGTGACAGGTTACAGGGGGTGTCAGGAAGAGGGTAGGACAAGGATGTGAATACTGATGAGAGTGGAGTGGACGAAGAAAGAAGCATGAGATAGAGAGAGAGAGAGAGAGAGGATGCAAGTTAGTGAGATAGGAGATGACTATTGACTTTACATTTGAATTCTTGAAGACTGTAGCTGTCAGCAAAGCAAGTCAACGAAAGGGAATTCCACAGGTGAGATGTGCCAGAGGAGAAGCTGCTGGAGTAGAATTTGCATTTACAATTTATTGGTTTCACAGTAAAAGGGTGGAACCTAGTTGCTAATCTTGTGGCTTGAGCAAATTCATGTATGGGGTGTACCAGTAAGCTAAGTTCATCTGAGCAGAAGCCATGAAAGCATTTGTAGAAGAAACACAGGGAAGCCACATTGTACCAGTGAGAAAGTGACTGTATCTGAGCTGCCAAGTCGGGATCGATCACATTCCAAACAAGGGAATATAGTTCAATTGAGCACTTTCCATGGAAATAGCAACAGTGCAGTGAGAGGCTCACCACATCCTGATTGTGAGATAGAGGATGGAGGGTAGAAAATAACTCTCTAACAAAAACTCAAAAGATACCTTTGAACTCTACCAAGACTGGAAAGGGAAGACTGGGCAGCTTCCACCCAAATATGCCAACAGTACTCCATTTGCTGCCTGATCCGAGTCTTATAAAGGTAGAGGATAGCATGAAGAGTCAGGTAATTATTGAAGCGGAACAGAGAGCCAACCATTTTACCTGCATCTTTAGCTTATGCACAAGTACCCTTGGGAATGGCACAAATCCACCTCTTCTCTCCATAACTATGGACTAATTAATAATTCAATTACCTTAGAACTTACAAGGCGATAATTTTATATTTGCACCTATTATTATATATTAGACACTGCTATTTTACAACTTTTCAAAGTGAAACATCTGATAAAAGATAACTATATTTTTCAAGATATTATAGTCTACTTTCATGTAATTTCCTCTTAAAGTTAGCTAGATTTAATTATAATAAAAGGTCGAATTCCATTACCTCAATATATAAAATATACAACTGGACCTATTCCTTCTTGTTTACAAGTTATTTTTATGCATATTATCATAACAGCAGAAAAGCAGCCCTCAAAGTATGATCCATAATGAATTTCATCCCCCCTCCTTCATGCACATGTGTAATCACATTAATGTAAACATCACTTTAATCTGATAAAGTCCTAAAGGATGAAATGCCTCACACACATAAAAAATATTTCCACTTTGTCATGGATTTTCCTAATATTTGGTCATGTACAAACACCTCATTTTTATCTTAATCGTAATCATAAATCTTAGAACCTTAAACTGAATAAAACAGCTGCTAGTTTTGAAATCTGACCTAAATATTTCACAAAATGAAGATATACCAAAGAGATGTAGATTTAGCTAAAAGATACATAAATTACAAGACTAGGCAGACAATATTTCCAAGTGAAAGCTATATTCACACTGACTTATCACTAAAAAAGTCATAGGAAAAAATGAGTTGTGTATTCATACAAGATATAATAGCAAAAGTTACTCATTATTTTAGATCAACATTCTTATCTTTGCAGTGTTACCAAATTTCAGTCTGTATTTGAACAGTGTGCCTCAAACACTATGTGTTTGATACCATTAAATAATTTTTAACATATGTCCAACTTATAAGTGAATGAACAATAGTTATCAAGATGTATGGTCAAATTTGCACTAACAAGTAAAAGTTAACTGTTGTTTCTTGTTTGTTTAAATAAACTAACCTATATTCAATAAAAGCAGGTTAAGTACTCTAATGCAAGACCATATATGGTAACAAATACATCTTATATACAAAGAAGATATTTATAAATACCAAACATTTTATAATAACCAATAAATTCATTTAAAAGAATTCAATTACTTACTAGCTTAAAGAATTTAGATCTGGAGTCCAAAAATGAAAAAAAAAAAAAAAGACCTACTAGGTTTAAACCTTTGAGTTTCAAATAAACAGGTCAGGATGATTAACCTTTTTGGGAGAAAAAAAAAACCACCTATTGTATCTTTATCCCAGCCACCACTCTTATTAATTCTAGGCTGTGAGCATACACTATATATATATATATATATATAATAAAATATAGTTTTAAGTTAGGCTATATTTATGGGTAAAAGTGCTCAATATCAGTGATAGAGCATATGTACATGCAATAAACTACCAACAATGCATCACTGACCTGTACATATATAGTCAAACAAAAACAATATACATGTCCTGATGATTGCATTTAGCATGAAACAGACTGCTGCCTCTAGATAGTGACTTCAATGTCCACTTGCAGAAGAGGGGAGGTAAAAAGAGAGGAAATGGTAATGAAGAAAAGAGTGGGGAAAGAAGGAGGGAGAATTCCAACCACCCTATCTCTAAAATTCAACTGTCAGTAATATTCCTCTTATTTAAAACCATTTTCCTAGTTTCAATTCTTAAGATACCTTATTCTAAATATATTATGGTATCCTGAATCAACAGTATAGAAGAGAAATTGAAATGTTGTGGTAAGGAAAAGAATATTTTCATTTACAGAAGATAGGAAGTGTGGATCTTTGAAGTCCAATATTGGCTGCAGGGCATCAAAATCTTTTTTCACATTTGGAATCAATTTTCTTTCATCAGGCAAAAGCATCAACATTTGAACCTTTCTACTTTGTAACCTCCTGTTCAATAGTACAACACCACCAAGCAAATCAGCGAATATAAAAGATAAAGATCGTAGTCAAAATGAATTAATGAGTACCACATAAATTCATTATCTGAAACCCAATAAAATTATTGCTGGCATTTATTTATACAAGAGTAGAGATCTGCACTAGCTACAATGATCGCAAAAGAAGTCATTGGCTGCGCAGGTGCTGGAGAGCAGCAGGCCAACATACACTCGGGGCATTTTCAGTATTGGCTCACAGAAAACGAAAGAGGCTTTATACCAATCAAACAAAGAGGGAAGATAACACAAGACATGCATATGTTCAATTCAACTTTAATATCATATTCATAGAATTCATGAATGAACAAGAAATTTTTGGCCTAAAATAGCAAGAATCGAGTAGCAAAATGGAATACAGCTTAGATTAATGCATTATTCTTTAGATCAAAAAGTAAAGCCCTTTATTAAAAGTGACACAAATATCCAGCATTAAAGATCATTCCAAAAATAAAAACATATAGAGTAAAATATTCATTTGACATCAGTAGGGTGTATAGAAGAAAATAAAAGGAAACAGTAATTACTTTGGTTATAAAGACAATCAAATAAAAAAAAAAAAAAAAGAAATATATATATATATATATAACCATTATTATCTACCTGACAAGACATTGTTCTTTCAATGTTGAAACAAAATGTACACTCTTGTAGTAGATTGTAGTTTGTACATGTTCTAAAGTATAATTTATAATAAATATTCATTGCTCTATTTTTATATTGAGCACTGTTTTAATGTTTTGGATGTTGCAAATATCTTCTTCATTCCTTATTCATTTGGAGATTATATATAACTATTCTTAAAAGAGTGCTCAATACAGATTAGAGCAAATATTTTTTCAAAATTTATAACATAAGTATGTTATAATATCACGACAAAGTATCTATTTTGTTTCAACACTTCTTGAATCTTGTCAAGTGATGATATTGATTGTGAGATGAAGAGAAAACTCTGTATCTTGCAATCAACACCATCAGATGTGTTGTTTTCTTTTTATAGCACCAGCCTTGATACCTTTTGATAAAACCTTGTATGTCAATAAAAACAAAGGAAAAACCTTTCTTTACCAAAGACTTTCATTCTCTGATTTACTTCATCAATGTAAATTTATGGATCTTATTTTGCAATATGTATTTATGAACAGAATTAAAATTCTAAGGTTTTCAAAAATTTAAGAACAGTCAAAAATATTGCTAAATCTAACTGATAGTCAAGGTAAACTATGGAGGATACTGAGTAATGTAAGTGATGTCTAATAAAAGAAACTGAATATTATTGAATTGTTTTCATTTCTTTTATGGAATACAAATTTCCTGAAGAAATATGCCCCTGAACTCTCATCTGTCCTCTCCAAACTCTATAACTACTGCCTCTCTGCTTGTTGCTTTCCAGCCTGCCGGAAGTCGTCCTCTGTAATCCCTATATCTAAAGACTCTGCAGACCCCTCAGACCCCTCTAATTATTACCCTATCAGTCTCCTACTGATTTTTGGCAAAGTGTTTGAGGTTATTATCAATGGTGAAGTGGTACAACATCTCACAGCTTCTTCTCTAATAAGCAGTATAGTTTCCACTTCACCAGGTCTACTGTTAATATGCTAACAACCATATATATATATATATATATATATATATATATATATATATATCTCATATATAACGACCAGTATATATATATCAGGCTCTCGATAAGAAAAGCAAAGCTAGAGCTGTTGCCTTAGATATCTCTAAAGCATTTGAAAGAGTCTGGCATGCTGGCCTTCTACACAAGCTACAGGGCTATAGTATAACTGGACACATGTTTGATCTAATCCAGTCATTCCTTTCAAATCACATAATGATAGGTAATATTGAATGGGCATGCTTCCAGATACTATCATACAAACACGGGTGTCTCTCAAGGCTCTATTCTAGCTCCTATGCTTTTTCTGATCTTCATCAATGATCCCCCTGATATAATCAGATTCCAAGTATTCATCTATGGTAACGACACCACCATTAACTCCTGCCTCGATAAGAAATCTGCTGAGGCTGACAAAGCAAACCTCGCTGCTGATCTTGAAAAAAAAAAAAACCCCAATCAGTGGTGGACTGGGTTAAGAAATGGCTCGTAAATTTTAATGCTTCTAAAATTAAGCTGCTGTCTCTTAACTACCATAGACAATCGCTTTTAGCCTTCATCAGCATGGATCAGGCTAGTCTCCCTGAAAGCAAAACATTGTGCCTCCTCAGCTTAACTATCAGCTAACCTCATGGAATGACTACATTGAATCCATAGCTAAATCTGCTGCTAGGAAGGTTGGTTCACTGTGTAGGGCCAGGAAGATTTTCTCATCTGAATTCATCTTGCACATATATAAATCAGCCATCCACCCGTGCATTGAATGCTGTCGTCACATCTGGCCGAATGCTCCTGCTATTCATCTAGGGGTTCTTGACAAAATCTAATGAAGAATCTGCAATGTGGTTGATCCAGACCTGGCAGCTCAACTCCAGTCACTTTCTCACTGATGTAATGTAGCTTCCCTCTGTTTTTCTACAAATACTTTCACAGTTTCTGCTCTGATAAGCTTGGCACCCTAGTGACCCCCTTCTGCATGAATTTACTCAAGCTACTAGACTAGCAACTAGATCCCACCCTTTTACAGTAAAACCAATCACATGTAACCGCATCTTCTACTCTATCAGCTTCTTTTCTTGCACTTCCCACCTGTGGAATTCTCTTCCATATACTTGTTTCCCTGACAGCTACAATTTCCAAGAATTTAAATGCAATGTCAATTGCCATCTTTTACCTCTTTAACTAGCATCCTTTCCCTGACAACCCTTATATCATGTTCTGCTCCCTTTCTACTTTACTCTCATGCAGCTCTCTTCACATCAGTGTTCTCATCCTTCTCTCATCCATTCTGACACCCGCTGTAAGTTATTCCTTTTTCTCGTTACTCTCCTCTTATGTAACCCCTTGCACACCAGTGGCAGTACTACCTTACTTGGAGTGAAATGATTATAAAATTTTTTTTTAAATTAAAAAATACATTGCATATATGACACACTAAAATCTGCTTTCCTCCACCAAGCACCGATAGGTTAGAAGTAGAATCGCCAACTGATGTCAGTTTGGTCAGGTTTCAATCCTGGCTAGAAGCAATTGGATGTCTAACTGAAATGATGAGCTGTGATACAGCAAAACAGGATTGTCTGCAGATGACTATATATGTGTGTGTGTGTGTTTGTCTATATTTCTGAGATGAGGTAGTATTTACAGTATTTACATTAATCATACAAATGCAACAAAGATGAGGACAATAGTTTTAATAATGTCAATACTATATATATGTTTATTTCAATCTTGATAGGAATGACGGCAGAAACATTCCTCTCTATGAATTTATAGACAAAATGGAGGCAATGGAGGAATGCCCCCCCCCCCCACCAATAAGCTCACTTCTTGGTCTCATCTGACATATTTTTCTTCTTATCTTGGAGTCAGAATGCTGCGATCACTTGTCTGTACCTTTTTTTTGTGTTTACACCATTCTTAGTTTGTGAACATATTGCCTCATTACTGTTACTTTGCCTTAATATTTTTTGCCCTGTTCTTTTGCTAGTGTTTATTGGAAACTTTACCAATTCCACTTGTTGGTCATTCCTGCTAATTAACCATAGTCAATTACTCTACAATATATATTATAGAATAGAAGATTAGTAGCACTCATGAAACATTCATCAGAGGTTAAGATTTTTTTTTTTAATCATATCACCCCAAGCAAAGGCAAAAACGCCACTGATGCGCAGGGGGCTACGTAAGAGTGAAAAGATTGGAAAAGAGAAAAACCGGAAACCACATCCTAAACAGGAAACAAGGGATGAGCCTCTTCACCTGTTCAATAGACGTGGGTGGAGTATGAACCGGGCGACAGTTTAGTCTAATCTACTCCAAGATAATGATTATTTTAATATAATGACTATCTCTTCGTAGCCCAAATCATTCAACAGTATTTTGAAATGCATTGCGGAGTATTTGTTGCATTGTGCAATTTGCAGCATTTTGTATAGATTCACATAAATGGTCCAGACTTGTAATCTTCATTTGACACATTTACAATTTTATATGGCCTTTCTAAATTATAGAAATATAAAAAGGTTAAGATCTAATGTAGTTGACATCCAATTACCAATATGAAAAATTTTAATTCAGCTAATTCTGAACAATTATGGTTTTAAAAGACAAGGCACACCATCTTGCTGATATAACAAAAGAATGATAATTGTAACAAAAGCTCAAGGAAATGCTTCAACAAGTTAAATTGGTCTTGAGCTTTAACACAAAAGAAAACTGCAGAAGTTTTAGATTTTGTCAAAGACTTCCAGACAAGTCCTTACATAAGATGTTTTTCCAATGTTGAATACAGTCATTTAGACATTCAACTGCTAAAACATGACAATTTTGATTATTACTGTTCCACTATTACCATTATGCATACATGAAATGCTTCATTACACATTTATAAATCTAGCATTCATCCATGCATTGAATATTGCTGCGATATCTGGTCTAGTGCTCTGGATATATATCTCAGGATTTTCAACAAACTCCCAAGAGTCTGTAATGTAATCAATTCTGGCCTAGCATTTGGACTTCAGTCACTTTCCCACCACCATGACAGGATTTCCCTCTGTCTTTTTTAAAAATATTTTCATAGCAGTTCTAATAAACTTTACTCCTTTGATACTTTAACTGTACAAATTTAAGTATACTTATAGATTGGCTACAAGGTCTCAACATTTTACTGTTGAAATAGCTTCATGTAACCCTAAGTTTTTGTCTATATTTCTGAGATGAGGTAGTATTTACAGTATTTACATTATTTGGACTATTGTCCTCATCTTTGTTGCCATTTGTATGATGTTTCAGCTGTTGCATGCTTCAGCCTTCTTCAGATGCTAGGAATTTCAAACCGAACCCTTTATTACAATCCCTGGGGTATATGAACTCCATTCCTTGCATAAAGTCTCAATTGGAGGCTATATCCACAGGGCCCAGTGGATATAGATGTTGGTTAGTTCTTGACTTGACTCTTAGGAGTTGCGAGTTCAATACCAGTAGTGGTGAACAAGTACCTTGCAGGGTTAAAGGGAGATAATTCATGACTTCTAATTGAGAATTCACACAAGGAATGAAATTTATATACCCCAGTGATTATAATAAACAGTTCGGTTAAAAATTCATAGCACCTGAAGAAGGCCAGAGCGTACAACAGCCCCAACGTCATACAAATGGCAACAAAGATAAGGACAATAGTTCAAATAATGTAAATTCTGTAACCCTAAATTCTATTCTAATAGTTTTTCTTGCCTGTGGAACTCTTTTTCAGTTTCTTGTTTCCCTTGAAAATTGAAATTCAATGAAACCTGTTCTTTTATTTTTCTTACTCCTCACTTTCTCTTCCACTCCCAGTAAGCCTTTGTGTCTTAGTGGCATTATCAACTTGCTTGGAATAAAATGATAAAAAAAAATAAAATAAAATAAATAAAGGAAAAAAGAAGAATGGCTTGATGTCCTATTTGACATAGATGTTTTAGTTTAGTGATATTAATCATATCTGTTTCTACCCACAGTTTAGTGATACAACACTCAACACTTAAATTGCTCCAAGCAGTGCTAACAACTGCACACTTTAAAAATTATCATTAAGCAGAGAAAAATTTCAGGATATGTTTATAGATTTTAATGTCTTTATCAATAATATTCTTTCAAAAATATCTATAAATCAATTTTGCCTCATTGACACCAACTATTTCTTTTATCAATCAGAGCAAGTCTATTGTTTACTGTGCTGAAGTCCCAGTAAAAAGTCCAAATCAGTAATTAGAAATCGGTAAAATTTTAAATGAAAATAAGAGAAATTCTCAGGAAATTAAAAATTTTATTGACATTTGTTATAGAAACAAACAATAGTAGCTAACAAATTTACTGTGGTAATGTCAACAGTGAGTATCATATTGCAAAATAATTTATATTTGAAATTGTTACAAACTTACAACTAGAACTTAAAGGATAATAGTCATTGATTCACAAACCATTTGTCTAAACAAATTGTTAAAAGATCTGAACAATACATTCACAAACTGTGCATTATAGCATCAAACTTGAGTGAACACAGGGATTATTTTTAAACAAACTGATATATTTTTCATATTAACATACTTGGGCATGCGCAAAAAGCGGATATTATTCTTCCACAACCCAATAAAAAACAAAGACATACTATTGGCATTTCCATGAACAAAAACAGATACAAATTTTGAATATAATAATTTCTGCATCCATAGTTGTCTGGTGCTTGATGGATGCTAATGTGAACTATCCACCAAGGGTAACAAATTCAGATTCATTTGAAAGAGCAGTGCTCAATGACCTAGCTAGAGTAAGGGGCAATCTGTTCTGGGCGACACATATGAGTCTACCGTATAAACTTCTATAGGCCATATTGAAATATAAATGGTTTTAATGTCAGGATACTACTTACATCTAAAAGACCATTTTGATTAACTTAAACTATGGCATATGTATTTAAGCAAATGCTATCTCGTCTGAACAATAAATAGTATCCAGTGGTATATTCAGGACTGTTTTATCATTGTTAACAATGTAAAACCTGTGAATGGACCCAGTCTGCAAAGGTTTTAATGAGAATATCATTACAATGATTAGTATTTCAGAATGTTTTTATTCTTATTTTAATCTTTTCACCCCAAACAAGGCAATAAAGCCACTAAGAGGCAAAAGGCTAATGAGTGTTAGAGAATATGAGAAAAATATACAATTAAGGAGAAAGGACAATAACAGAAAAAGAATTAAGGCAGTAGATAACAACTGACAATGTCTTTAAATAAAAAAAAAAAAAAGATAAAAGAGGCTCCACAAGTGACAAGTGTGATAGAAGAAACTGTTCACACAGAACTTAGTTACATCTACCCATTAAAAAAGTAAAATGAGACCTTGTCACAAATTTAGTACTGCACTTAAATTCATAAAGTCTAGGTATCATAGAGGAAAGTAATATTATTATGAAAAATACAAAAGTGTGGCACAAGGCCCTAAAAAAGGGGATTAGGAGAAGACTGATCTTCAATCTGTCTTATCTTAAACTTAGAAAGCCATGATTCCTAACCCAAACATACCACAATATTCCTTATACCATTTCTTTCTTACCATTCTTACTACAGCCACCATAATACTTTAAAGTCCCTATGCAATCTTAATTAGTTCCTATATGTTTAATTTATCTGTGGTGGTAGGGTGGAAATAACAATACCTTAAAATATATATATATATATATATATATATATATATATACGAAGCCCTAATACCATAGAGGAAAGTTCAAAACAAAATATAAAAAAAGCCACTACATTACAGTCATAGAAAAGTGACAGATGACAAGATACCAAATCAGGACTAATAACATTGCAGGTTCTTTGGATGTTATCAATAATCCCTAAATATAAAGCAGGAGCACCAGACCAGGTAGTAATTATTTTCTTTATGCTACTAAATACAAATTGATCACGTTCATTACAAAATGCTAGCATGACCTTTTTGCTTTTGATATAATACTAGAGTAACATTTTAAACTGAAATTTAATATAATCATAATTCAAATTGCGAATTTAAAAACAATTACATTATTTTACCCTGAAATCTATTTGTTATTGCCTAAATTAAAATTTCATATCCATCAATTTACATTATCTTATCTTATCTATTATCATTTATCTTATCTTTAAGATATACTTCAAGAGATCAAGTGGAAAATACAATATCTGGTAGAAAAATGTTATCAGGGCTTTGGTTACTGAATCATGTCTAAAAGGATTCGAAATCACTAATCTTCTGCAAACAAATAGCCAAATTCTGAACAGAACTGGATTCATATTTACTAAGAATGTGATGGTCACCCAATACACAAGCTAACTTGATGGTATTTCAATGCCAACGAAGTTGTGGGGTTTCATACATTGACACCCACACACACACACACACACGCATGGTGACTCGGCGTCCACGTGATGACTTGTTTTCCCGCCAAAACGATGCTAATAAAAGCGAAGAACATCACATGGTAGTCAGTTAGGATTTCGTCCCGGGACAAGAGCAAACATGTCTTCCTAACTCACACAAACACACGCGCACTAATTGCGTGTAGCAATTAGTGGCGCAAAAATTTCTTTTATTTTTCTTCTCCTACATTAACACTATGCACATTAACTTTCATTCAAACAGGACTTTACATAAAATAACTTCCTACACATAAATCCACAATTTTTCCAACCTTCGTCAGTAGAAATCCACCGACTACTACATTCGCATGTAAGTCTCTCTCTCTCGCTACTCAACGCACACACAGAACTTTGTCTTCTGTCTGACTTTCTTCATCAAGGATTTGAACTTTGAACTCTTTACGAAAATCTTAATTATTTTGTTTCTACGAACAGACGAAGGGGAATGACTCTTTCCTTTTCACTTTCTTATGCATGCTCTCTCAACCCCATGTAACCTTTGTCAATACATTGTTT
The DNA here is from genome assembly GCA_037127315.1 of Ascarosepion bandense. Taxonomy (NCBI): domain Eukaryota; kingdom Metazoa; phylum Mollusca; class Cephalopoda; order Sepiida; family Sepiidae; genus Ascarosepion; species Ascarosepion bandense. The sequence continues at coordinate 2,401,273 of JBBBDQ010000502.1, read as the reverse complement.
TTCTGGTTACTTTCGCCTTTTTGGTTCTTTCTTAAATCCTGCTTTAAGATATGACCAAGGTTGCGTCGAGTCGACTCATAAATCTAAATTAGTAAGTGGACGCATCGTCCACTTCAAAGTGACCCCAAAAGAGAGTATTCATGTATCTGCAGTAAGATACTCACTTATTTGTTATCAAGTTACATCAAGGCTGCAGAACCAGCTCTCAAGATACCCAAGATGATTGGATACTTTTTAGACAAGTCATATACATCTCACAACTCCAAATGCAAAAACATTTTTGAATGTTCAGTGAAATTAAAGAAAATAAAAATTGTGTTTCTGAAATGATGCTTATCTGATCAGAAAAAAAAAATGATACAGTAAACCATTTTTAGCATTTTTATTCTACCAAAAATGCCATATAGGAGACAAAAGGAAAAAAAAAAGGAATTGTTGAAAACAAAAAAACTAACCATGAAGTAAGACAATGCAATAATCACTTCATTGTTATCCAGCCATTAAAATAAGTGTGTATAAATCCTATCAAATTAGACTTCTTTACCAAATTTTTATTTTACCATTCTTACGAAAGGATATTTAAATAAGTTCTAAGAAATCATTCATCTTTACTTTTTGCAATAACTAATTAATGATTTAAAATTCAAGTCCATTCTTTTGTTTCTGAAGCATACTTTGGCAAATCTACCAATGTTCAATGATGTAGCAGTCACATATTCTATAAGCCAGTAAACAGCACATATCTTGCATATTTTCCTTATACACTTCAATAAGCAAATACAGTCAGTTAAGTGCCATGCGCGATACACGCTTTGGGCGATCATGTCTCGAAAGAGACATGACTGACTGAGCAGAAGATTATCCCGCAGTAGGTTGCCATTGCTTTCTGCGGTAGACTGGTTGCCGACCAAGGCTATAGAACCCAATCTGTCCTGCTATTTAACCCATAACTGGAGGGAAGAGACGGATTAATACCTTTCCCAAGGGTATTTGCGCGTAAGTGAATGCAAGGAATTCAACTGGAATTCGAACTCGGTTCCCCGATTTCTTGTTCCGAGCCGATATCCACTGCGCCACAACGCACATCCCAATAAGCAAATACAGAAGCCAAAACAGTAGAAGGTGGAAGGCCACAAGATCTACTAATTAGAATGCAGCTAAATATATTTAGTATCAAACCTATGAAAGTTGAGAAATATTTCAAGTGGTATAAAAGTAACTTGTTAAAACTTTCCTTTTAGAGTTTATGCATGTATTTATGTATGAATCTCTAAGAATTTTTAGGAAGCCTTATATAGACATATCAGCAAAAAAACAAAAATAAAAGACAGGCTGAAATTTAAAGAAAAAAAAAAGAAACAAAATTCAGCAACAGAAAATATTGATTCTGCTAAATTCTTTATCAACCATTTATCACAATCACTTATTTCTAACATGGATCTTTCCCACAAATTTTTAAAATCTTCTAAATACAGCTTCCTTTCTTCAAAAAAAAGCCCAACTGTTGGATTAATATATAATGCCCATTGTAACAGCTTCCCAGTGAGAACATAGCAAAAAATTTTTTATTTTTTTCATTTAGATTCTAATTAGATTTAATTAAAACACAACGCAATCCACAGAAAACTTGTCCAAGAATATTTCCAAGAGCAGAGATTACAGATTTTATAATATATATATATATATAAAGATTTCAGATAAATTATATCTGTTACAGAATAATATAAATAAAGATGAAATGTTTTATCCTCTGAGATTTTATACTTTTGTCTTATATATAAGACACACACACACACATATATATATATATATATATATATATATATATATATATATATATATTTATTTGTCAACTGTTATATTTGAAGCAGAAAAAAATTTCAGTAATTTTTAGCAACACAGTTTTGCGGTTATTTTTTGTTACCAAACTCACATCCCTGAAGATAATATTGGAAAGGGATTGAAAGTACTTGGGTACCTTGAGAAACAAAGGATAATAACAACTGTCAATGTTACAGCTCATTTCTGACATCTTTCAGTTATAATATGTGAAAGATTATCAGTGTGTATGAATGGATTTTATAAAAAATGCGCAGACACACTGTTTGCAATCTATTTAATCTGACATGTCTGAAAGAAAATTTGCTGCCTAAATCTAAACTTATTTATAAATGGAACTTTGTCTGTGTGTGTGTCCGTTATCTATATACTCCAAAACAGCTGAACTGATTTCCTTGAAAATTTACACAGTTATGCTATAAGCACCTGCGAGTGTTCTTAGCTAGGTTTTATGTCGATGTACCCCCGATAAATATCAAAAATCGATAATCGAAAAAAATCGGGTTATAGAAGGAGTGGTCCAATTTTAATCAAATTTGATACACTCATAGACAAAGACATAAGAAACAATATTCAGAAGTTTCAAGATTGCAGTTCTTACAATAGTGCAGAAAATTTGATATTGATACCAGGAAATCAAAATTTGACTTACATCCATTCATTTTTCTTTCAGTCTATGGTTTCACTTTAACTGGAAACAACTATTGCTTTTTAGTTATTCGTGCCAATGTCCAAATAGTCTGAGCTCCAGGACCATGGAATAGTTTTAAAGCTTTCATTACACTCGAGCAACGCTGGGCTATACTGCTAGTACACTATATATATATATATATATATATATATATTACTCACAATATCTTTGTAGAACAGTGGTTCTCAACTTTTTTTGCTCAATGCACCTATTTTACCAGAATGTCATTACCCCATTTCCAAGACTGTCAAACTCTAAATAATATGCCTATCTACATTCTTTTCCACATTAGTACATATCTTCTTCTTCTATGTGCTGTGTCTCTTCAGAACGTAGGCAATCATGGCCTTCCATATCTCCCTATCTCTTGTCACTATTAATACCCCTTCTGCTATTCCACTCAATCCTAACTCCACCATCAATCTGCTCAAGTTCATTATGTTGTGCATTGCTTTCACTTGCCTCTCTATCCCTCCTGTGAGCATCAGGTTCTTCAAGCCTTTCTTCCTCATTACATGTCCCAAAAATTTTAGCAATCTTTTCCTGATGTTAAGTATCAGTTTCCTTTTTGTGTCCATCCTCTCCAAAACCTTGTCATTGCTCGCATGCTTTGTTCATGGTATCCTCAACAGAACCACATATCAGTTGCTTCAAGTCTTTTCTTCATCTTTGATGAGATTGTCCAGCATTCATTGCCATATTGAAGGACAGACATCACATAACAATCCAGTACTCTCTTCTTTGTTTCCAGCAAAATTTTCCTGCCTCTTAATACTCTAATCAGCTTCTGAAATGCATCTTTGGCTATGTCACTACACCTTTGAATCTCCGTATTGCACTTTCTGTTTTCTGTTAGAACACTTCCAAGGTATTTAATTTCTACGCCTGTTTGATTTTGGCATCACCAATTTGTAGTTGGCATTTCAGGCTCCATTTTTTTAATGATTACTATGCATTCAGTTTTCTTGGAGTTGATATCTAGTCCTTTCTTTCCGATTTCTTTAACTACTTTTAGTAAAGTCTTGTTTCTTTTCTGTATCTGCTATTATCACGTATCTTATCTTATCTTCAGATTGCGGCTGCCAATGATGAATCCTGGCAGGACTTCTAGAGCTCTCAGAATGGTCTCATTGTATAGGTTGAACAGATGTGAGAATACACATCCTTGTTTTATACCTCTTTCTAGTTTGTGTATCTGCTGAATTTGTTTCCTGTCCACATGCAGACAGTTTGCTGCCAGTAAAGGTTCTTGATTACTCTAAGGTTTTTCCTGAATATGTTAAGGTTGCCAAGTGTCTATCAGGACTTTGTGGCATACTTCCCACCCCAGAATTGATGCATGTGTGTGAATTAGTGGAAACTTCAGAAATTTGAATATATTTTTTTATACATAAAAAAAAAAAAAAACCCATCAATTCTTTAACCTTTTTTAATCAAAAATTTAAAAATCCATTCTTTTAATATTGAGATTTTAATATTGAGACAAATGTTGTAACACATAACACCAAAGATGAGAATATGAGTCAAAATATAAATAACATAAATAATAACTCCTCAACCCAGAAATTCTGAGAGAAATAAAATTATCTGTTAAAAGATTTTATTGCTTCATCTACTAAAAATGATGAATTTGCTTGTGTAATATGATTTATGATTTACTTTTCAGAATATGAATTTTCAAAACATTTAATTTTTCTTAAATCTTCATGACAAAACGTACTGATTTTACAGTAATGATGAAATTTCTCAACTAAACTCATTGTGTAATTTTGTCGGTAATGTTAAAACATTACAGACAAAATATATTAAATGTCTAGCTTGGCTATGAAGAAATAATTGATTTGTTTTCTAAAGCTTATTAATGCATTGCAGATTGTTCAAAGCCAAGAAACATTAATTCTATTTTGAGAAAAGGATTTAATGATACATCTTACTAATTAACCCATAGGTAGGGAGAAAAGGTAGATACATACCTTTCCAAAGGGTATTTATGCATAAATGAATATATTTATGTCTTTGAACATAAAGAAAAAATATTTTATAAAAAGAAATTGTAACAATTTGCAGAAGAACAGTAGAGAATAAATTCATGATTAATGGCATGCAAGTTATGATGCTCCCGATCATAAACTTTAAAGAAACCAGCTAATAATTAATGAAAAATGGCTAGTCTTGTTTAAAAAGCATTCAATGACAGAAGCATACTTTAAAAAACCATAAGGAAAGGAAAAAAAAACAACAAAAACAAGACAAAGAAGCATTTACAATATCCAAAATATTGTAGACAAAACTGAAGCCCTTCTTTGTATTCTTTCTGTTGCTAATGTTTTGGCTGATTAAGCTTTCATCCCTGTATCAAGTGTATTCCAAGAAAAAGTAAACTTCTGTCAAGAAATAAAAGCAAAAATAGGAATGAAAAAATGACCTTAGCTGTTTAGATACCAATTTTATATATATATATATATATATAATTACTTAGTTTTTGGTCATAATTAAATTAGAACAGAACAGTTGTATTAAAAGGTTTTCAATTATATTGTAGAACTCGTGAATATTTTTCATTTGTAAACGATATATATATTATTTAATTACTTAGTTTTTGGTCATAACCAGTACAGTTGTATTAAAAGGTTTTCAATATAATTATATTGTAGAACTCTTGAATATTTTTTCATTTGTAAACGATATATAAATTGATAAGTAAGAAAACTATTACATTGTTAAAAATATAAGGAATGATCTATAATTTATTTAATGGTATCTACTGGTATTTTGGATTCATTAATTTTTCACAAAATAATAATTAATGAATTCAAAATACCAGTAGATATTATTAAATAAATTATAGAGCGTTTCTTATATTCTTAAGATAGATAGATAGATAGATAGAAAAAAGCAGGTGTTTCTTTGCAGAAACTTAAAACCATAACTGTAAAACCCACATTGAGTCTAAGGTCTGAGATTCAATCTTCATGGATCAAATGGATTCTACAAACAGTTCAGTCCTCTACTTAAAAGAGGATAACAGAAAATCTATAACCTTGTAACATTCCACTCATCAGTTTATCTTGGTGAGCCATGATATGTCAAGTCAGTTGAGTGTCATACATGATACACACTTGGGAGATCAGGTCTCGAAACAGACATGACTGAGATTTTCCCGCGGTAGGTTGCCATTACTTTCTGCGGTAGACTGGTTGCTGACCAAGGCTATAGAACCCAATCCATCCTGCTATTTAATCCATAGCTGGAGAGAAGAGACGGATTAATACCTTTCTCAAGGGTATTTGCATGTAAGTGAATGCAAAGAATTCAACTGGAATTTGAACTCGGCTTTTTGATTTCTCGTCCCGAGCCGATATCCACAGCACCACAATGCACATCCATGATGTGTAAACAATCAATTTAAAAGGGTGGGAGTTGGTCACAGGCACATCAACTTTCATTTTAAAAATTTATTAGCACAAATCTAAGGGCTATCCTGTAATACTATAAGAAACATCTATATGCTGTGTCACTTCAGGACACTGGCAATTATGGCTCTCCACAAGTTCCTGCTATTCATAGCTCTTAATAAATTTTTTCTTTTAGTCATCTCTTCTAAACCCAGTTCTGCCCTCTATTTTACTCATTAGATTAAGTGCTTTCCTCTATCCCTCTTGCCTTCAATCTAGCCTGTCTGTAAAATTTTTAAAGAGCTACAAAGACATGGAATTGTGGAGAGCTGTGGTTACCAATTTCCTGAAGTGACAGCATAAGTCACACAGTAAATAATTACATCATCTAAGAAATATAGACAAATGTCCTTTTTGCTACCATTTTCTCTAAAACTTTCTTGCTTCTCAGATGTTCAATCTATATTCTCAGCATCCTTCTGTACAACCACATTTCTGTTGCTTCAAGAGGTAGCCTAAATCTTTATTGTGCAAAGCCAATAAATGATTTTCATCTTGAAATTAAATATTTTTTAGGCTTTTCTTTAGTATTCTTTCTATCTTTTGCTAGAAAAATAAAACAGGCTGTAATCATCCAGATCTGAATAAAACCATCTTTAACTTTAGAAGCCTTAAAATTTCAAGTTATTACACTTTAGTATTAGGGAAAAAATCTGAAATTTTTTTTTTCTATATTTATTAGAAAGTACGTGTGCCATTTATTAGTGTGAGTACACAATTTCATTCTTGCTTTTCAGAAATAACCAGAAAAGATAAAAATCTTTATCAAAATACTAACTGATTAACAACTTTCAAAGTAATCATCTCCCAGGCAACTTGAGTCAAAGATAGAAAATAACTAAGCTTTACCATACCTTTGAATTATAGGTTTTATTTTTTATCTTTCTCAACAGAGAGATCAGAGCAACTTGACCAGAATGACTGATCTTGTGATGCATTTATCTATATAATGGATCATAATTACATACTATCCAGATCAGGTAATATCTGTAATATTGTTGCACATCACTGTACACATGAAAGCTCAAAAAGGAAATATCTAAGAAAAGCTATGAACAATCTACTCATTGCTTCAGACTAACATCTTTCTTGTCCTAGTCAGTAAAGACTATTTAAAAATGAAATGTTACAAGTGTTGTTCTAACACCATTGTAACATCTATAAATTATATGCACATTTATAAATCTACCATCCGCCCGTGCATTGAATACTGCTGCCATATCTGGTCGGGTGCCCCTGCGGTTCTCCTCGGGCTTCTCGATAAGGTTCAGAGGAGGGTCTGTAATGTGATAGATACTGACTTGGCAGACCGCCTGCTGTCTCTCTCCTACTGGCGCGACGTGGCTTCCCTGTGTCTCTTCTATAAATACTTTCACGGCTTCTACTCCGATGAACTTAGATCACTAGTGCCCCCTAAATACGTATTTGAACGAGATACTAGATTAGCAACTAGATCCCACCCTTTTACAGTGAAACTGATAAAATGCAGCCGTAACTTCTACTCCAACAGTTTCTTTCCTCGCACTTCCCGACTGTGGAATTCTCTTCCAAACGATTGCTTCCCTGACGGCTACAATCTCCAGGAGTTTAAATGTAAGGTCAATAGACACCTCCTAACACACTAACCTGCTCCCATTCTATCAAACACTCTTCCCATCTGCCCAACCCTCATCCTCAGTATTCTTACTCATCTGTCACCTTCCTCCTGACATTCCCTATGTCTAACCACTCCTTCTCTTTATCTTCCCCTATGTAGCCCCATGCGCAATAGTGGCAGTGGAATGCCTTGCTTGGGGTGAGATGATTAAAAAAAAAATCTATATATATGGTTTACCTCAAGTACATTTGTATAAATTAGAATAAATTCTATCAAGAGGTACAATATTTAATGGATGCTTCAGTTTAGTTTTTGTCAGATGAAGAATCTTATAATTTTAAATTATTCTTTTTTTCATATTTTCAAGTAATTAATGCAAAAATTTATCAAAATGCTTAAATTTAAGTGTGACTTTTAGCAAATTGCATTATTAATATTACTTCCATTGCATTCTTTTTCAAAACCTCTCAATTGCAATATCCTTATTCTTCAAAGTGGTTTTCTATGAAAGTATAAAAATACACTTTTATAGTAAAAAATACCAGCAATGCATATTCATAGTAAAATTACCAACAATACATTTTTATAGTAAAAATATCAGCAATATATATTTGTAGTAAAATTACTAATACATTTTTAAAGCAAAATGACCAATAATACATATTTGTAGTAAAATTACTAACAATACATTTTTAAAGCAAAATGACCAACAATACATTTTATCTATAATTGAAGGCATACAACTGCGTCCAAAATATATTTAGTTAAAACCATAAAATCGTGTTCAAAATATTTAAATTTCATAATGAAATAACCCATACAGATTGATGTGTCGCTAAACAAACCAACCAACCTTTCTTACAACCTCATTTAGTAACCGCCTACCTTGGATTGACACTCAACTGGCCTTGAAATAAATGTGCTACTCAAAAGTTTACCTGATAAAAGTATTTGATAATGGAATTGTAAAGATTCACAGATCTGATATTGGCACAACAGACAAATTTGTCCACCAACAATTATTATAGAGCCATTCCAACATATACCATATTTTAATGTGCATAACACAACTCAGTGCCTCTGAAGCTAAATTATCCCTGAATGATTCCATAGTATGTAAACCCATATGTAAACTTTTTTGAAAAGTTATATCATATTATCCATTAAAATCTCAATATCAAACATTTCAGAAAAAGGTGGTAACATATTTTAATATTAATTAATCTATTATATTTTTCTGTTGGATATAACTATTATATTTCTATATATATTAACAAACAATGAAAAAAAATTGTCTTTCATTAAGAATGTAAGGAGAAATAGATTGCCTTTCATTAAGAATGAACAGAGAAACAAATATTGCCTACATATCAAGTGCCTTTTGTAAACAATTGTTATCAATACCTGCCTACTTTGATTTATTATCTACTGTACTTACTGAGTGTATTTGCAATCTTGCCAGTTCAAATATTTTTTTTTTAAGCTGAGTAAAATTCTGAAAACATACTTATGTATAATATGGCCTCCCTATTTTTTGCCTTTAATTTTCATTCAAAATTTTTCATATTGTGCACAAGAAAATATGGTAACAAATGAACAAGTTGATTGGTAGATTTACACACTAGATCCAAATGTACTAATAAGTATTTGCCATGCACACATTTCTGCTGAATTGTACCAATACCACCTTATATATTTATTAATGAATTGATCAATAAAAAATTAAAAAATTTTTTTTTTCCAATCTGAATTCAGTATTTTCCCAAAGGGTGATTTGTAAGCATCATCTTCCTGGTTTTAGAAGTGGAATAACAAATACCATCTTAAAATTCTAGCAAAGTGTCTGGCACAAGGTGTGCCATAGACAAGAACTGAAACATGAATATTAGTTCACATTAAAAATCTGCTCACCTGTAGGTTTCATGGGTACAGATTTTCTTACTTCAGCATAGAATAAGAAATCTTAAAAAGAAAAGTCTTTAACACTGTTGGAAATTTCAGACTACTTTGTCCTTTACACTTTCTATATGGCACACCATGGCCTACTAATATAGTAGGCCATGGGCACACATACACTTAAAATAGAGATATAGAATGTGTTCTATTTCTTAAAGAGACCTTTATTAAAAAGTTATACAAGCCACTTTGATTATGAAAATAATCTAAAAATCTTTAAAAGATATAGATAAATAGATTTCATTAATTTTTGCATTTTGGAAAGCCATCTGATGATAGAAATGAAATTTGCCTAAAGCCCAACTTCCCCACGAGTCTTAAAGATCTCAATTGTTGATAGAGAAAAATATCTTTCTCCTTTTCATTAAGTTATAATTTTCAATTTGTTTTTTTTAATACTTACATATTGTAAGGCGATCTATGTTTTGCATTTTCTTAACTTCAATTTTTGAATCTTAAATATTAACAAATCATTATTAGTTTCGCACAAAGAAAATGCAGACTTTAAAAAACATTAACAAGTCACAATTGGTAATGAAAAATAAAAAAAATGTTCATTATTTACATTAAGACTATTATCCTCATTTTTGCTGTTATCACAATATTTTGGCCATTGTGACATAGTAATTGCCAGTTCAATTCCTAGGCCAGGCAGTGTGTACTTGGACTCATTGGAAATGGACGAGCAATAACTGAGATGAACTTTTCTAAAACCATCTTTAGGATTAAATTACAAAGGCAAACATGCTATTGTAACTGCGATAAAATATACATTCCATTTTCAGTGATTTTTAAAAATACATGCAAACGTGCTGTTATAGTTATTTTAGAATTTTAAAACGTTATCTGTTATTCCAAGGAAACTTTTTCCACTTTGTCGTACTTTTCCTCCAATATTGTTCTTGATAAACATGATCATGTGTGTGTGTGTGTGTGTGTGTAAATATATATATATAGTTTTAAAGTTGACAGATTGTGTTTTAAAACTCTTCATCTTGCAATCAGCACCATCACTTGACAAGACGAGAAGTGTTGATACAAAATAGCTACTTTGTAGTAATGTTATAAATTTTATAAAAATATAAATAAAACGACTACTCATGTAGGTAAACATTAGAAAAAGTTGTCAAGATTAAATAAATGCTTTTAGGTATGAACTGAAACCATCTGGTTAAGGAGATAAGTTTTAAATATCAGGAACTTTATATCCTCTCAACACTTTCAGTTAATGCATATAAGTGAAATGCACTTAGAAATAAAAGGATAAAAATGAAAGTTGTATTCAACAGTATCAGAGAACTAGCTAACAATGCTTCAGAATGAAGTCAGTTTAACACACAGATATAACACAAATATGAATTGTCAGTCTTCAAACAAGACTTTCTGTAAAGTCAGATGAAGACAATCTAAAACATTTTTTTCAGTGATGTCAGCCCTCTCCTGTAAGACAACAATTGGAACAATAGCAGTATAAGGAATTATTTTGCATTTGCCCTCAAGGATAGAGAGTATGAATCATGGGGCATGGAAGTGACATCACACATTTTCAAAGGAGGAAGAAATTATCTTCTACTGATTGTTTCTTTAACGTACAAATAAAAAGAGTTGAAAAGAAACAAGATGAGACTGTCATTACCAGGCATTAATAACGAACAAAATTCTTGATTATTATTCTTTAAAGCAATCATTGTTACTCATCAAAGAATAGATTCATTAAGATTAAAAAATGATAGATATGATTAAGCTTTAATAACTACAGAAAAGAGGACCAAAGTTGAGGTTTACTCAGGTGTTGCTACTGTATATTTGAAACAATTTGATATTAATTATATTTCAAATCAAGTTCACAGAAGAAAATTTTTGGGGGTTGGGAGGATAAACAAATTTATATACTGGAATAGATTTATTTAGAGATTAACAGCAATTTCATTAATTTGAGGCATAAACAATTTCTTTTTAGTTTATTATTCAAAATGTTCCCCAAAACAATTATAACACAACCTTATACTACATAATTTACAGAATCTTTACAAAAATAAATAAACATGTGCTTTGCTCAATATATACAATTATTTTGTGTCCTTTCATAATGTCATCGATCACAGCTCTCTACAACTTCCTGTTCTTTGTAGCATTTAATAAATTGTACCTTTTCGCTGTCTATCCCAAACCCTGTTCATAATTCATCTATGTTGCCAATTTCCTACTTAAAAATTTATAAATTTTAACATGATTAAAACAGCAATTAAATTTATGGTAATTTTCTAAGCTTATCTTAGATGTGACAATGTAACTGTTTTAGCAAGACAAGCTTGTTAATCATTACACCATGTAGAGGTGCCTAAATGATTTCCTAAATATTGCTTAGATGCAGCACAAGGCCAAAAGTGTGGAGGAACCAGTGAGGAATTAAAGCAATTATTAAATCTATATAATTGGACTGATGTGGCAGCATAGTTGATAGTGGCTTGAACTGAGAAATTAGAGAGCCAAGTTCAAATTCCAGACAGGTTCATTACATTCATTTACATACAAAATACTCTTGGGAAAGGTATGAATCAATCTAGTAAATAAGATAGATTGGGTCCTATAGCCTTAGTGGTAACCAGTCTAGCAGAAGGAAAACTCTGAATTGAAAAACTTCCAACTACAAGTTAAACAGTCTCACCAAACTGCAATTGGGCAAGTGCAAAGAGTGGTTACACTTCTGAAGACATGGTTAAACAGTGCTACTAGATTGGCATCTAGGTCCCACTATTTTACTGTCAAAACAGTCAAATGTAACCACCACTTCTACTCAAGCATTTTTTTTTTTTTTTACTCACAATTCCCACCTGTGGAACTCCCTTCTGTATACTTGTTTCCCTGATAGCTACAATCTCCAAAAGTTTAAATGCAATGTCAATTGTCATCTTCTATCTTCTTGATTTCCATCATGCTCTTATCCTTTCTTCAACATCCTATGTACTTTATTATTTTTTTCTTATTGTCACCTCCTGCACACCAGTGATGGTCCTGCCTTGCTTGGGGTGAAACAATCATATATATAACTACAGTGAGGGGTTCCTCCAACAGGAGTGAGAAGGGTTTAGAATTGTAAAAACATATTCATATTTGTCAAGTTCATACTCAAATATAAACAAGTTATTGGCTTACCCCACAACTATTAGGGCATTAATCATTCCCAATTTGCCAGTTTGAATCTTTTCCTAATTTCTGAATGATTCAAACTTAGAAAAGAAAATGACATCATGCATCATACAATAAAGAGGGATCAAATTCTATTAAAAATACCTGAAAAAAACCTAGCCCTCTCCCACCAAAAAACATATTTTGTACATAAGTAGTACAGATGCAGATTTTCAGACAGAGGAAGATGGTAATATTAATGTACTTAGTGACCAGTTAAACTGAATCAGTGAAGCTAAAGAATGTAATTCTTGGTTTTATAAACTTCCTAAGCTTTCCAAACTTTTTTTTGCATTGATGACACATTTTTAAAATATCTTTTTTGCAATACATTACTTAAATTTTGTTAGCCAAGTCAAATATATAAAATTGATCTGATTGATATTTTTACCATATAAGCATTTCTAAATTTTTAAGCAGGATATAGAAAACTAAAAAAATTGTGTTCTCTTTAACATAATTTAGATGAGCTTATCCTCTTTGATAGAAAAAGGAATGATAATTGAACCCATAAAAACCTCAGTTTTCCTATTTTTTTAATGAATCGTAATTCTTAATTGAATAAATTCTTTGCAAATTTCAGAACTATAAAATACCTGTTGTATACCTACCTGTATACAGGAATGGGATGTTCCTATCCTCTTAAATATGTGGACACTATTGAAGTAAATTGTAGTAGAGTAGAGCAATTATGCTGACTAGCAGTTTCCTAGCAGTGTATCTACTTTACACAGCATATGAATCTTGTATTTGTTCATATACTATTATTACCAATTTCTGTTTTGGTGATTACTCACACAGTAATCTTTTAGGGTTACAACAATACCCATAGAAATTCTATTAAAATACTGTAATAATGATCATAAGTATGAATACAGGTTATCTTTTAAAGAAGTAAGAGGATACAAATACAAAAAATTCAAAATTTGTAATGTTTTCCATTTCACTGAAGCAGACGTTAAATACACAATTAGTTTCTTCTGTTTTCTCTTTCTTATTACATAAGCTTTCTTTTTCTTACTAACACCAAACGTCTTTAATATACCATTTTTTCTTCCATTTTTCCTCAGAATCAAAATGGAATGCTCCATTATTTATCTGAGGTAATGGTTGGGTATAATATGTATTAACTAATGGAGGAACATGCAGAATTATATTACAATGCTGCTTTATAATTACTACAACAGAATAGTTATTCATGGTGCAAATAATTTTACACAATCTTAAATTTATTCTACAATCACAATCACTCCAGCATAGAATGTAATTTTTAATTTAAAAGATTTTTTTTTAAATTATAATTTCTAAGTCCTTGTCTCCTTTCTGTTTGAATATGAAAATATATATAAAAAATAATACAATGAAAAATTAACTGTATAAGTGAAAAAAAAAAAAAAAAAAAAAGAAACAGGAAATTAAATATACTAAAATGTAACAACACACCAGTTTGATAATCTCTATTCTAAACCACATCAATCATTCATAAATTTAACACAAAATATGCCTTTTAAAGATGAAAAAAAAAAAAAAAATTGTGCCTCACTCAGTATATACACTTTTTCTGTATCGTGTGCCTTCAAGATGTTAGTGATGATGGCTCTCCACAAATTCTTGTCATTAGTAGTTTTTAATAAACTTTCGTCATTTTGATATCTCTCCCAAACTCTGCTATAACATTCATTTACTCAATTGGTTAGGTAGATTATACATGGTTTTCCTCATGCTTTCAATCTGTCCTATCAGTATAAAATTTTCCAAGCACTCTTTCCTCATTATGCTCCCTAGAAATTTTAATGATCTCTTCATGATGCTAAGTATAAATGTCCATTTTATTACTGTTGTTTCTAGAACATAGATATTGCTCACATGTTTGATCCATAGTATTCTCAGCATCCTTCTGTAGAATTACATTTCTATTGCTTCAAGTCTCTTCTGCATCTGAGACGAGATTGTCTAGTATTCACTGTTATATCAGATGACCAAAATTACACACCAGTTCAGTACACTTTTCTTTATTTTGAACAAAATGTTTCTGTTCCTTAATATTTTGCTTAGCTTTTTGAAGGCATCTTTCATGATTGCAATGCACCAAATTTCAGTGTTTCACTTTCTATCCTGTCAAAAATTCTTCCCAGATATTTAAATTGTTTTTGGTATTTCCACTTTGTAATTTGTACATTGGGCAGTTGTTTAATGCATCCTGTATTCTTGCAATTGAGGTTTAGTTCGTTTGCACCATAAAAATACCTATTATAAGCAGCTCATCATATCAAACATAATTATAACAGCAGGTAATTAATAGGTAACAGATGAAATAGATTAATATCTTCATGGTAGCATAAAGGTGGGCTAAATTCAACAAAATGCTTTGTTAAATTTTGGTCTCTCACAAACAACTGATATTTACAATATTTGATTGTCAAAATTTTTATAGCTAATGATAGCCTTCTATATATCCTCATCATAAGAATCACTTTACTTCTGTGATGTGCTCAAAATAAATATAAAACCTATTCAGTAAAATATTTTACTTTGGTTTAATCATATAGGTCATAAGGAAGCTCTTGTGTCAGGTAGCCCACAACAAATGAATACCACAGATTATTAATAACTTGCACAGTTTGCAAATCAGAGATTTGTTTATCTCAATAAACCATATAATAATACCCATAAGATATATATTTAATCAAAAACTCATTTTTAAATAAACCAAAAGATAAAATAAAAATGATGAATATTAAGAAAAAAAAATTAAAAAAAATAGTTTGAAGTTTAAACAGCATAGAATTAAAAATCTAACAAAATTTTAAAAACTAAAAGTTAAAAAAAAATGCTGATGGAAACAGAACGAATCTATTATAAACATCAACTTATTCAAAAATGTTCCCAATTAATATTGTTGAGATTGTAATCCAGAAGATTATCTCACAGTAGGTTGCCATTACTTTCTGTGGTAGACTTGTTGCCAGCCAAGGCTATAGAACCAAATCTGTTCTATTATTTAACTCATAACTGGATGGAAGAATGAATTAATACCTTTCCCAAGAGTATTTGTGCGTAAGTGAATGCAAAGAATTCAAGTGGAGTTCGAACTCGGCTCCCCGATTTGTCATTCCAGATTGATATCTACTGCACTACAACGCACATCATTGTAATCCAACAGAAGTAAAAAAAAATCCTTTGCAGGTGAGGTGAATTTATGGTTATAGAATTTTCAATCCTTTTATCTAAAACTATAAATACATTTTAAGTATCTAATCTTAACCAGTTGATAAAATTGATTAATTTTCTACTGTTTATCAACCCTTTCAAGATTATTTAAAGCCCCCAAATATTTTTAGGTTGTAAGAATATTTTTTTTAGAGGTAGGTAATGATTTTAGTTATACAAATCTTACTAATCTTTGTTTCCATATCTTTAGAAACAAAGAAAATAGTGATGCAACGCTATATAATATCTAATCTCTTATATGGTGGTTGACGCTGTTTAAGAGATGTAATTTTGTTAACAAAATCTGAGAATATCATAAAGGGAATATGTAAGCAAAATAATGACAACAAAGAAACTGCTACTAACAATCAGAAAAAACAGCTAACCTTTTTAGAACACAGAGTGCCTGGAGAATATAACACACACAAGACATATTGAAGGCAAGAGAAACAGAAAAACAAGTGCAAGTAAATTATTTAACAGGTTTGTACGAATATATATGACAGAAGGATAAAGAGATTATAAAGTGTAGCTTAGAAAAACAAAGACAGGTAGTTATGGTGAATCATGATCGTCCACATCCTGAACAAACATGGGATATAAAAGAAAATGGATATATAAACAGTTTATATGAATTTGACTAACATATCATGACCAGAATTTTACCAATTAACTATTAAAAAATGTATTTACAAGAAATTATAAAACAGCCTATGTAAAAATGTTTTATTTAAATTTTAATTCATAACAGATTTCAAGAAAGAAAATTAATTCAGACTAGGACATCTCCCTAATACGAACCAAATGCTTGCATATGAATTCATAATTTTATTTTTGTGAAAAAACAGGCATTATGATTTTATACAATGTAATATTTTACAATCACATGATTTTTCAAAAAGTCATGCCATAGAAAAATTACTATATAAAAGCTAACAATATGATTAATTTGAGAATATTTTGAATAGAATTTTACCATTGAAATATGACCTCAGATATAACTGGATTTCTTTAAATACTATTAAATGAAGTTATCTATAATTCTGTAATAAAGTGTTAACTGTCAAATGTCAATTACAAAATCTGACTTCAAATGGTAACTTTATAAGCAACTGAGACAATAAAATGTTTTATGAGTTGATTTATAGCTTTAAGTGAAGTCTTAACATTGTTTTCATACTAAAAGTATCACTATGAATAAACTCATAGTCAGCCTCATAATGTGTTAATGTGTTGAACATCAAATATATAAAATAGTGACAGAGAATAATACTTAATTCTGTGCAATCACTGAAGATTAAAAGAAAAAAAGAAAAAAAAAAGAAAGAAACAATTTCATATTGTAATAAAAAAACTATTGTTTCTTTATTTCTTACTTTTATAACTTGGGATACTTTTATGAATATTTACTAATTAAATATAGTTACCATAATTATGATTGAGGGTTGACAAAGTAATTGTATTTTCATTACAAGTGCTAGACTTTACTTCAGATCCAGAATTAAACATTATTATTTTTCAGCTTGTCTCTCCCTTAGTTCCTAAGTTACCCACACCCCACCAGTAACCCCATAAATAATAGCAGCTTCCATTTATATTGCATGGAAAGACAAAAAAAAAAAAAACAAAAAAAAAACAAACAAACAAGCAAACAAAAAACATATTAGAGACACTGCTTGGTTTCAGTGAGAGAAAAAAAGAAATGCTCTGCCAATACCTCATGTATAATGTATTGTTCCATTTTGATTGTGAGGAAAAATGGAAAAGACATGTCAGATGTTTGATTTCAGCCAAGGAGGGAAAAAAAATTCAAACAGGAAAGTTGTAAATTTTCAAGGGTACTACTATTTCAAAGATAATTGTTGAGCAGAATGTCATGTATGAGAGCACTTGGTAAGGACTGAATTTATGACAGTGGCTTGCTCAGTTAATAGCTAATCATTTAGATCCATAATAAAACACCTAGCTTTACAGTTTAGATTTTAAAGCCTGAAAAGATAGCAGTTAATGAAAGAATATTCAAAAGAACATTTTGACAAAGAGAGATCAATATCAATGACATGAATCAGTTTTTAATACTGTGTTTCCAAATATCTTTAGAAAAGAATATAAACCATTTTATTACAGTAACAAATAACCTCTATATTGGCATGTAAGTTAACTTTTTATCTTAAAAAAACATCCCATGTTCTTAAAGTTGGAAGGTCAACTCTGGTGTCAGAGAGAAAATGTAAATAAATACATCTAAACAGGTGTTTAAATACAAAGAGCTTCACATCACCTTAGAAGCAGCTATTTGTAGTTTTGGTAAACCAATTCAAGGTGAATCTTATAGTAAATCAATTATTCATTAAATGTGATACATTCTAATTTTTATCATGGTAATCTTTATTGTTACAGTTTGAAAATAATTATAATTCAATTAAATATTAATATATTTAATCGGATTATAATTATTTTCAAACTGTAACAAGTTAATGAGAAAACGCATCAAACATTGAAAAAAAACAAAAAAAACAAATATCCCACATATTGGTCTGAAGATTGTATTGAGGCAAGAAAGAGACAGTCATCATGCAGTGTTGATTTCATGTCCATGCCATCTAGATCTACAAATGCTCTATTTCCAATATTGAGCAATCTTCTATTATAGATATGGCAAGTTTTAAACAATATACAAGACAAAGATGGTGAATCTCATACATATATATATATATATATATATATATATGTGTATCTCCAAATGAATAAGGAATGAAGAAAATAATTGCAACATTCAAAACAGCGCTCAATATAAAAATAGAGCAATGAATAATTATTATAAATTATACTTTAGAACATGTACAAACTACTACAAGCTACTACAAAATTATACATTTTGTTTCAACATTGAAAAAACAAGGTTTCTTCAGGTAGTTAATAATGATGGTAAACATTTTTTTGTAAAGAAAATTTAAAAATTTAATAAAAAACACTTCCTTTTATTTTTAGAAATCTTTATATGAAGTAAGAGGATATTAAAAAAGAAGGAAAAAAGAAAGAGGGCATAAAAGATGCAAAAACAAAAAGAGAAATCAAGAAATGGAAAAGAAAGAGGAAAGAAAGACACAGAGGAAACAAAAAAGCTAAGAGGAAAATAATTGAGAAAGAAATGAGAGGAAAGAGTGAATAAAAACGGCTAAGAGAGAGAAATTTTAAATTTAGGCAGGAAGTAAATTGAAGACAGATACAAATATTGGTTACATAGTGTTTGGGCTTAAAGAGGAAAAAGTGAGAAAATGCACAGAGGAAAGAAAGAAATAGAAATTTCAAATTTTGACTGGACGTGAATTGCAGATAGAAACAGACATTTGTTACATTGTTTCAAACTAAATTCTTTTTAAAATAAAGGATGAAATCTCATACAGAAACAGAAATTATTCATAAAACGTAAATTAGAGGATATTTAAAAACATAACACGAAGATATAAATTCATTAGTGCTAATATAATAAATTGGAGAAGTAAAATAAAAAAATTTATTTAAAAATTAAACTTAAAAATCAAAATTAAAAATAATTAAATTAAAATTAAAATTAAATAAAAGTTAAAGGAAATAAATTAAAATTAAGGTTAAAGCAGTAAATAGATCACAATTTGTAATAGAAAATAAAATAACATGAGAGATCATTTGTCAACATTTCTGAGATGAGGTAGTATTTACATTATTCGGACTATTGTCCTATCTTTGTTGCCAGTTGTATGACATTTCGGCTGTTGTATACTCCGGTCTTCTTCAGGTGCTAGAAATTTTGAACTGAACACTATTACAATCACTGGGGTCAATGAACTCCATTCCTTTGCTTAGAGCCTATACTGGTAGTCATGAGTTATCTCCCTCTAATCCTGTAAGTTTGAACTCAACTTTTTGGGTCAAGTCACAGGAACTAACTAACGTCTATATCCACTGGGCTATGTGTCCTTAAGAGAGATCATATAGTAAGCTTAATACTATAAATAGTTTACAATTGCTGGAGTTTCATACCTTAGATTTTATAATTCTAGCATGATTGTAAGGTTAATTCTTTATTATGTTTACAATTTACTGTAGTTTCATACCTCTGATTCAGTAATATGTCACTCTTCATGTACTTAATAATTTCCATTTTTTCTTGCAGACAAAGAAAACATGGTTCATTTACCAATCTAGATATTCTAGCTTGTTTGAGAATTTTCCATTTAACTTTAGGTATTTTATTTTCTTTTAACTTCCAAAAATATTTAGAAAGTGATGTCATATTTTGTTTATCCTTATTACTAAAAGATGAAATGATTGTAAAAACGCTTCTTAAAAAAGCTCATTGTATTACCATTATAAACTTTAGTAAACCTAGGATTTTCTACCGAAGAGATAGAGCATATGTAAACCAGGGATTTAGTTTAACACTTACTAGATAAGTGGCATTGGTTGGGGTTTCTACAATTACAAAAGTTTTTACTATGAGGAAAATTAAAATAAGTAGTAGAATTATTATTGTTATTGTTTCAATATTTATTATTTAATTTAATCATTTTTCTAAATTGTTAAAGCACCTATAACTGAGTTTTAGTGTATTCCTATTAAAAATTTTACTTAAAGAGTTATTTTTTAGAAAATGTTTATCAATTAATTTAAGAAATTTATGTCCCAGTTTAGACATATATATATATATATATATATATATAATTCTATGTTTAATTACTTAGTTTCTGGTCATAATAAGGTTAGACCAGAGCACACTTGTATTACAAAGTGTTCAATACAATTATATTGTAGAACTTTTGAATATTTTCCATTTGTAAACAAGTTATTACACGACCTAGGTTTCTACTATGAGTGGTGTCTTCAGGCAATTTGCAATAACTGATTTTATCGTTTAAGGTTTTTTATAAGAAAGCTCACGTAACGGTGTTTTTTATTTTTTGAATGCTCATATGGCAGGGAATTTTTGAATGCACAAGTTTTAAAGTAACAAGGAATTATGGTGTTTTCATCCATGGTTGTATGAACCTAAGAGTTATTTTTTAGTATGGTTACACTTAGTCATAATTTCCGATCTTTCATTCAACAGTTCACTTTTGTTTGGGAATAGCATAATCTCTAATTTTTCTTCTTGGCACAGTCTACATATTTTGTATAGTAAAAACAGCCAAGCCTTACAATGGTGGCAAAATATGTAGACTGTGCCAAAAAGAAAAATTAGAGATTATGCTATTCCCAAACAAAAGCGAACTGTTGAATGGAAGAACGGAAATTATGACTAAGTGTAACCAGACTAAAAAATACCTCTTAGGTTCATACAACCATGGATGAAAACGCCATAATTCCTTGTAATTTTAAAAATTGTGCATTCAAAAATTCCCTGCCATGCGAGCATTCAAAAAAGAGGTAAAATCAGTTATTGCAAATTGCCTGAAGACACCACTCATGGTAGAAACCTAAGTCATGTAATAACTCATTTACAAATAATAATAATAATAATATATATATATATATATATATATATAATTTTAGGAGAAAACCAAAGATATAAATAAAATAAATGAATAATAATTTGGAAAAGTCAATCCAGGCCAACATATTTGAGCTGATATGAATTTCTGTTTGCTTATGGCCATCAATTCACTTATTTTGTTAAATAAATTAGAGTTATTTAAGGGGTTTAAGATAAGTCTTTCTAAAAGGCATAGGTTTTATCTTTACTATTCCATTATCAGATTTGGTCTTTGCTATAATATCTCAAGTAATAATTGTTTTTTGTCACTCTCTCTCTCTCTCTATATATATATATATAAATAACAGCTAAATTTAATTCTTGTTCAAATCCTACAAGTCACAAGCTATAGATTTTATGAATATTAAAATGCAAAAACATGGACATATAAAAAAAAGTTATATACTTACATTTTGCTCAAAAGTAAACAATCTCAGAAACTACCAGTCTTAGCACTATTTTCTATCCCATCCCATCACAGTCATGGCACTATTTTCTATCCCATCCCATCACGGTCATGGCACTATTTTCTATCCCATCCCATCCCATCACGGTCATGGCACTATTTTCTAACACATCAAAGTCTTAGCACTATTTTCTTACAAATATGTACATGATATTATTCAGGAATCATTAATTTTTTCAACCCTTTATGAACCAAAATATATCTTATGTTAAAAAAATATTTCCTGTTTTTAGTTGTTCTTTCATGTACCATATCCTTTCAGAATGTAGGTGGTCAGAGTTCTCAACAACTTTCTATTTTTGTTTCTTTTTATTCTTTATCAACAATCCTTATTGTACCATATATTTACACAATCTCAAGTGGTTTACTTGCTGCTTTCCCTTGATTCTCTTGGCTTCAGCATATCCTGTGAGTGTTAAATTCTCCAGGCCCTCTTTCCTCCTCATGTTCCAGAAATTTAAACAATCTGTTTTTTATTGTTAGCAATAGTTTCTTTCTAGTTTCTATTTTTCTTAAAACTTCCTCATTGTTCACTTCCTGGTATTCTCACCATGTATCATTGTGAAATTTCCTGAGAGTTACCCAGATTGACAAGCCCCTGGTGAAGACCGGAAGGTATAAAGGCTGAAATATTGTGATAGCAGCAACAAAAACAAGGACAATAATCTGCATGTAAATAAAAACTCATCCTAGAAATTCAAATGGAAGTATTAAATCACTTTCAGATTTTTTAAAAGTTAGCCGTATTTTAAAACAACACTGTATACGAATCTAGTAAGTTTTATTTTTCTTGAAAAGTTCTATCAACTACTTTCACTAAAAAACCTACAGTTAAAAATTTGATAGTACAGCTTGTTTTAGTTAAAGCATTAACACTCAAAACTGCTTAATTAAAATTATTTAATGATTCTTATATAAACATACAAGATTTTATTTATTACTATTTTCATATTTTTAATAATGTTCACTCAATACAAGACTCCAGAGCCACTCATAGTAGACAGTAAGTGTGCAGTGTTATATGAACAAAGAAAAGGCAAAAAGTGAAGTTTACTTAGAAAAGATAATAGCTATTTAAAAAAAAAAAAAAAAGCTATAACTCACTATTCAGTCAAGAGACATGATTGATTGGGCAGAAGATTTTCCTACAGAAGGTTGCTATTGCTTTCTGCAGTAGACTGGTTGTTAACCAAAGCTATAGAACCCAATCAGTCCTGTTATTTGACCCTTAGCTAGGGGGAAGAGACATATTAATACTTTTCTCAAGCATATTTGCACGTAAGTGAATGCAACGAAATCAACTGGAATTCGAACTTGGCTCTCTGTCTTCTCATTTTGAGTTGATATCCATGGCACCACAGCAAAAATCCCATAACTTACTACTTCTAATGGTTTTATGTCTTGACTGACGCCAACAGTATTCTAACACTACCAGGAATTACAAGAAATGTGTCATTTACTCTGCATCAAGAAGTAGATGGATACACCTATCATTCAGTTCACACTCCTTCCCAGTCTTTTAAACAGGAGTAGAAGCTTATCTTGTTTTTTTATTTAGGACTGAGTTTCTGGTTCATTTTAAAATCTACTTCTTGCATCTAAGCCTGAACTCTCAAGTTTTATTTACTAATTAATTTTTTTCCTCCTCAACAGAAGTCGATAAGTTTACTTATCACCCAGTTCACACTCCTGGTCTTTTGAAAATTAGTAAACATTGATGGAAATCTAAAAAGTCAAGACTATATAGTCTAATCTGCTGGCAAATTACAAAGATGGAGAAATTTTTCAGTATAACTGTGCTCATTGCCACACATCATGAGCAACAAAAAAGTTTCTTGTGGATGAAGATGTTGAACTTTTTGGAAGACTAGCCAGCACAAATTTCGGATCTCAATATAATCAAACTATTATGGTGGAAAATGAAGAAACAAGTGCTCCAATGAAAACCACATAATCTCCAAGAGTTCTGGGAATGCTATAAATAAAAATGGGAAAAATTCCCAATGAGAAAATCTGTACATTGTTCCATTCAATACCACATCAAATTGAGGCAATTATTCAAACCAACGACAGCAACACTAATTAGGAACTCAATATTTTGATTATTACAGAAAGTATAAGACAAGATCATTTTCTATGAAAAACAAAAAAATCTTTTTTTTAACTAAAGAGCTGAAAGATGAAATTTTCACTGAGCACCCAGTACTTTTGTCTGACCATTTTTCATCATAATTATGCTTAAGATGTTCTATCATCCACCATACAGCATTAATAAAAATTCAATGATTTGTTTTCTAACCCTTAAAGATCATTAAATCTACTGAGAAAAGCATACTACTAATCACTCTTGATTTTGGAGTAACAAAAGTAATTAATTTACCAAGGTGATCCAAAACTTTCACATGCCAGTCTATTTGATAGCTTTTATTTAAAGCAATATAAATAATTATGACTATACCAAAATAAAGCCAAAGTGGTTTTATATTAATATCGAAATCAAGTACTTTCTTACTTCTGTTAGAGGAACCCCTCCCTGATTGACACTGTCTTTAGGGTGAAGCTATACTAACATCTGAACAATTGCAGGATGGTTTTGAATATAGAGTTTTCCTTCTCCTATACCAGTTGCCATTCAAGGCTCTAGGACCCAATCTGTCCCACTATTTCCTCATAGCTTGGGAGATGGATTCATACTTTTCCTAAGGGTATTTGCATGTAAGTGAATGTAACACTCAATTGGAATTTGAACTTGGCTCTCCGATTCCTCAACCTGGGCTGCTATCTATTACGGCACCATACCTCAGTCTTATATCACAATTTCTAATTCTAACCAAAAAATATCAATGGCATTATATAACGGTTCAAGTATCCAAGCAATGAATGCGTTGAGAGATAACTAATTATGGATTAACTTAAGCTGTTTATTTGAAATAGCTGCAAATTAAATTCAATATCTATTTTGGTTTTTGTGAAGCAATTTAAAAATCTCTTCATTCTTATCCTCTAATTTGGTCATTGCAAAAATCTATAACAGAACAATAATTGGTAACTGACAAAACCTGAAATATACCTGTCAATTCTAATCAACTACAGAACCTGCTCAGATTTGTCTAAGAGAAAAAAAAAACGTTTACAAAATAGTATTGTATTTTCAGTTCCCATATTTTAAAGATAACCACACCTAACCTCCAGGAAAGTGACTCATTGTGCCTTCTCAGGCTAACATTCTCAGTTGAAATGAAGCGGAAGGACTATATTGAATGCACTGCTAAGTCAACTGCTAAGAATGTCAGTTCACTGTGTTGTGCGAGACAATTTTTCTCTCTGAAATCGATCTTACATATCTATAAGTCTTATCATTTATCCATGCCTAAAATATTGCTGTCATATATGGTCTGGTGCCCTTGTTATTTACCTTGAGCTCCTTGATAAAATCTAAAGAAGAATCAACAATATTGTTGCTCCTGATCTGGTGGCTCAGTCACTTACCCACTACTCTAAGTATGCAACTGAGACTTTTTTTTTTTTATAAATACTTTCATGGTAATTGTTCAAATGAACTCTTCACTATGATACCTAGACTTTGATTTTAAGCACCATATTAGACTGGTATTGAGAGCTCATTAATTTACAGTTTAGCTGTCTAGATCTAGCCATAAGTTCTATGTTAACAGTTTTTCCAACTTGTGGAACTCCCTTCCAGCTCCATGCTTTCCAGCCAACTTTAATCTGAAAAAATTTAAATGCACTATCTACTGTCCTCCTGATTACTCTTTTTTTTTTCTCTTTCTGCTTATATTCATGTTCCTAATTCTTTCACACCCTGTAACCCCTTCTGTCTTAGTAGCTTTACTGACTTGCCTGGGGTGATACAGATTAAGAAAAAGGAGTACTGATTAAGGAAAAACTCATGCTGATACATGGTTGATAATTTTCAAGAGAGTGTGCTATGATACTCAAAGCTTGAAGAAATCTTTTTAAATTTAAAGAAAATATTGTCTTTCCTCTCTCTTCCCAAGCATTGTTACATCTTTCTTTTAACATTAAATTTGCAAAGATACATTTTTTTTTTTACAATCTTTTACCCAATGCAAGGCTGTTCAAAGGAAAAGGTTACTAAATAAGATTGTTGCCAAGGAATCAAGTCAGACATTCTCTGGGCCAGAAGCATTATGTCTGAGTGATTAGCCCAAATGACCAGAGCTCACTTGATTGTTCTTTATGTGTCGTGTCCTGTCAGGATGTAAGTGATCATGGCTCTCCATAATTTCCTGTCTCTTTATAGCTCTTAATAAATTTTGTTATTTCTCCTAAATCCTGTTTCACCATCCATTTACTCAAGCTCACTAAGTATGTCATCAGCTGTTTTCATCTCTCTTGTCTTCAGTATGTCCTGTGAGTATCACATTTTCCAAGCCCACTTTCCTCATTATGTGCCCTACAAAACTTCAACTGTATTTTCTTGATGTTAATTATAAGATTCCTTTCATCTTACATTTTCTCTAAAACTTTGTCAATGCTCACATGTTTGGTCCAGGGTATCTTCAAGCATTCTTATGTAGAACCACTTTTTTGTTGCTTCAAGTCTCTTCTTCATATGTGAGGAGATTGTCCAACATTTACTGCCATGCTTAGTACACTTTTCCTTGTTTCTATTTCTAAGTACTCTGCTAAAATTTTGGAATGCATCTTTGACTATACCAATAGTTCTTCAGGTTTCAGTGCCAAATTTTCCATCGTCTGTTAAACAGTTGAGTGCCATACGTGATACACGCTTAGGGCGATCATGTCTCGAAAGAGTCATGACTGACTGAGCAGAAGATTATCTCGAAGTGGGTTGCCGTTGTTTTTTGCAGTAGACTGGTTGCCGACCAGTGCTATAGAACCCAATCTGTCCTGTTATTTAACTCATAACTGGAGGGAAGGAACAGATTAATACCTTTCCCAAGGGTATTTGTGCATAAGTGAATGCAAAGAATTCAACTGGAATTCAAACTCGGCTCCCCCCTCTTAAAATACTCCCTAAATATTTAAATTTATACACTTGTTTGATTTTGGTATTCCTTACTTGCAATTCATACTTTGGGTTGTTTCTTTTACTAACATCCATGCCTTCTGTCTTCTTGCAGTTGTTGTTTAACTCTTTCTTCTTGCTTATATTCACTGCCTTCTGTAGGAATTTTTGTAGTTTCTTTCTGTGTCTACTATCACTGTTATCTGCATAACTGTAGGAGATCTGGTATTGCAAAGAAATATTTTCTCGCAAATTACTTCCACAACGCAGAGAAAAATCACTTAAAGTTCAGACTCTAATAATGGGCCAGAAAAAGAAAATGCCGAAAATTCAATTCACCGGTACAACCTGGCGAACTGCTCTCCATGTAACCAGTCAGACCAAAATAAATTTCTCCCCTGGTTCGAGAACGACTGCTTTTATCGGCCGATCAATTTTTTCCATTGGCCGACAACTCAGAGAGGACACTAAATATTTGCATAAATTTTTATAGCGACTCCTGTGACGGACTTGTTTTTTATTTTAAATATTCCGTCTTCAGCATGTTATGCAGAATATGTGCCCCTTTTTTCTGTTTGGGTCTGTAATTTTCTTCTTCGCCGCATTTTCTGTCGTATTAACGCAATGCGCTGTCGCTTGGTTTGACGAGGTAAGTCACCATTTTCTTTGCTATAATATCTTATGTTGCTGAGATTTTTACTGCCAATAATAAATCCTGATAGAACTTTTAGTTCTCTCAGAATTGCATCATTGCATAGATTGAATAAGTCCAGTGATAAGATACGGATATGACTTACACTTTTTTCTATCTCTGTATATCTGCCATCTTATTTTTTATCCATATGCAAATGGTTTGCTGTCAGTATAGGTTCTTGATTATTCTAATATCCTTGCCAAATATATTAAAGCTGCTGAATAATTCTAATAGATCTTTGTGATGTACTACATCAAATACCTTTTTCTGATAACATTCTGAGCATAAATATCACATTCCTTCTTTTAAGAGGACAAAAAGACTTCTTGGAATAGGATGGTGGATGACAAAAGCTGCTCACAGATGAGCTGACATCTCCTACCCCAATTTCTTATAGGATTACTTCAGCACTCTAAGAAAATACCTGTAGAGAGATGTGTGTTCTGCTGCAGGGAATATTGGCTTGGAACGAGATATCAGAGAACAGAGTTTGACTTCCAACTGAATTCATTGCATTCACTTACGTGCAAATACACTTGGGAAAGGTATGAATCCATTGCTTCTACCTCCAGCTATGGATTAAACAGCAGGACAGATTGGGTTCTATAGTACTGGTTGGCAACCAGTCTACCGTAGAAAGTAATAGCAACTTACCGCAGAAAAATCTTCTGTCCAATCAGTCATGTCTCTTGAGACATAATTGCCCAAGCCTGTATCACATATGGCACTTAACTGACTGTATAGAGATTAAGCATGACTCCATAACTATAATTGAAGGAGCTGACATCAAACAAAATGAGTATTAAAGTTTTAAAGTCAGAATGGCTTCTACCTATGAGAGAAGAGACTGTTTTTTAAATTAGCAGAGGGGGAAAAAAACAAAAAAAAAAGACTAAATTTAAAATACCATAATCATTTTTTTTTTTAAATTTATATATATATATATATATTAAAAAAAGGATTAATTCAAAGATGTTGAATGGCCATTTCGATATGAAGATCCCCACGGGGGACGACACATCACCTCAGCAACAGAAAAAACCTTTCAGAAACTGGAGAAAAATTAGTCTACTTTTCCTTTTTAAATAGATATATATATATATATATTTATTTTCCTCCTTAACCAGACCAGTCTGCTTCTAACCCTTAA